>VWZG01011236.1:533489-701289 GCA_013396735.1 Grallaria varia | reverse complement strand
TATAGAAAAAAAAAAAAAAAAAAAAGGGAAGGAGAAAGTTGAAATGGGAAAACCACTCTTGGATAATGGAAAAGACTCAGTTGCAAAAACAAGCACAACTTTCATCTGAGTTTGCTACAGAAATTTCAATATTTTAATGGCAAAAAAAATATTTTGTAACTAATTATTTTCACTATTCAACTGATTTTGTGCAGCATTCCTCTTTTAAGCCCTAAGCATAAATGGTCTGAATTTGTCGCAAAACCCCTAGCAGATCAGCTACCTGACAGTAAGAATAAAATGCTGCAAATACTGCTTTGTATTATTAACACAGTATGCATACATTTAAAAGTGCCGTAGTTAATGCTGAATTGTTTCCATTACAAAACTCATTTTGAGTGTTTAATAACTCAGCTGTTTGAAATCACACTGAGCTGAAGTTGGCAAGCTTCACTCATGTGTGCACAGAATATATGACTTTTACAGCACATAAGTGAAAAATCTCTAAAATCTGGGTGAATCCTGAAAGATTCACATTTAGAGTTTAGTTTATCTGAGCGAAGACCCAAACATTTTGGATCTAATGAAACAAGAGAAAACTATTCCAGAATTTTCACTGTTCATTGTATTAAATTCAGCAGGTTCACAAAATGAAAGTTCCTCAGGGCTACACATACACATTTGTCACAATTTTTTTAATCTAAAAAAAAAAAAAAATCCTGCTTAATTCCTTAAGTGGATGAAATGTACTTACATTACTTTTACTAAGAGGAGACAAAATTCAAATTCTTTCAAATAAATCCCATGTTGGCTGAAGTATTTCTTTACCTTTTTCCTTAGATGAATGATTTTCTAAAGAAATTTCTGGCTACACCAGTTGTGCAATTTTAAAGTTAGATAAAATTTGAATACCAGGTATCTTACATGACCAAACCTTTTGTGGTAACTTCAAAATGGTGCTAGACACAATTCACGGTGACTTGTTTTATGTGCCTGTCATTGAAGAAAATCTCTTTCATGTTGGAAAATGACTGAAGCTGTAGTATTTCTGCATCTTTTTACACGTTATGGTGAATTAGAACATGAAGTTCATGTAACATTATTGGAAGAACCTCTCTTACCTGGCTTGAGCCTCATTCAAAATGTGATTCAGCTCTCAAAAGGCCACACCAGCCTTATTCAAAGCTGATTAGAGCTATGGAAAGAAGGACCATTTGACAGTTGTATTGCAAAAAACAAAATAGGCTGAAATTCATTATACCTGCAGGCAGTGCCGACTCGCAGGACTTTAAAGGTGTGTGCCTTCCTGCTCCAGCTTTGGGATTCATGCTATTATGTCTGAATCTCCACTTACTTTCTTTCTTTTATTTTTCGCTTTCATCATTTGTAAGGACTGCATTTCCACACACCATGATTGTGACAAAAATGTCTGATAAGGAAATTGTTCGAAAGGGAACAGTAAGAACTGAGTTCAGAAACTAGAAACTAAATTTGAAAAGAGACAGGTCTTCAATAGCATATTGCGTATATCCTCTGGAGTGTTAGGCAATAGAAGCTTTAAATTAAGTTAACTTCTAGTTGAACTAAGGGTGATTTCTGATGCTTAATTGGAATGCAAAAAGATCAAACAATAATAAATAACAAACCTCATTGGAAACGGTGTCATGCACTATTGGTCAGACACGTTCATTAATTCTCATATCCCAGGGTTACTGTATTGCAGAGGAAAAGCTATGGACTAAAGTTTTAGGTTTTTATTTAGTGGCCAGGTTCTGCTATGAAGTGTTTCTGAAACAGTTACCTATCTACAAATTTATAACCTCATCTAGAAATACTGTTGCTACATTCAGCCGAAATAGTCATTGCTCTTTTGAGCCATCCAAGGCTCTGGAAGGCCCCGGACATTGGCTCTCTAGCAGGCAGTGATTTAACAGAAAGATCCCTACAGGAAGAAGTCACATTGCTCCAAAGACTGACCGCACTTAGACGGAGGTGTAAGACACAACTTTGTGACAGAGCCAGGAACAGCACCTGTAAATAATTTTCTGTTAAAAGAAACCTTTGACCGCACGAATTTCCTGGAATAGAGGAAACTGGGATGGAAAAAAGTCTCCCTTTGAATTCTTATTTCTTCATTTTGCTTGGGACCTGAGTCCCCAAACTTATCACTGTGGTAATTACTGGCTACTTCTGGCAAGTGTGAGGCGTTCTTTAGGCTTTATAACCCAGCTTTCAACTTTTTCCTTTAGTCTCACAACAAAGGTAACATTCCATTACTACATAATAAATAGTAAAGCCAGTCTTAGGCCCTAAAAATCTATTCCCAGGAGAAATGACTGACTAGAGGGCCCTGTGTTTCTTTGAAATGTCTTGGCATAGTAGTTACATGGGGAAAATCTTATGAAGATCTTTCATTCTTGCCTATATAATGCAGACTTTATCCCTGCACCTTGGATCAGAACTAGCATTACATGATCACTAACAAGATGAAAGCAAATAGCCCTTCAGGCTTTGAGAAGTGGGAACTGATCACAGTTCCAGTTGACTTCAATGGTTCTTTGTGTGTCTCACATCCCTGTGACTCACATCCTGAAATACTGAGCAGGTATGTCTTGTTGAAGATTTATAATCCTAGCAACAAATTTATATTTCCAAAATCTACTCTCAGAAGCTAAAATGCTCAAAGTTATTCTTAGATGAGAAGAATTATGTACACATCTGAGGAATGTATGGCTTATAGCCTTTATAGCTAGGAATTGACTGGCTTGTTTCCAAAATATATGATGGATTGATTGATCTGAAAATAAATCTGAAAGGTCTTTTTACAAAATGTTTAATAAACCTTATGCGTTTTATAATCATGCCAATAATAACTGGCATGATTATAAAATTAATATATTGTTATATATATTAAGAAATCTTTACATTTTCAGCTTCACAAACTTTTGGGAATTTAGTGATTGGAAATTGTGACCAAAATCATAAGCATAGTTTAAGCATTTAAATAGATAGTATTTGAAAGTCATTTTAGCCAGATCCTTTATATCGATGCTGACTGATAAAACAATCAATCTTGAAAATGGTAATAATCACATAATAAGAAAACACTTTGGAATGAGAATACTGCAGGGAATAATATTGCATAGGGACTAGAAATCATTATGCAAACTATAGGAAAACATTGCGCAGGTCTCAAGACTTTAACAGTCCTCTAGACCTTAACATTATTTCAATGTTGAAGGGGTGAATGCTCTCAAAGAACTGATTTCCACTGTCTGTTTTTTGATATTCGTGATTTATAAGTGACTGAAATTTTTGTATTCTTTAGGTTGGTTCAGGCTCTTTATGATTTGCTGTGTCATAGACCTGGGACAAGGTTTTGTTCCCTTTCATCAGTCCATGAACCCCTAGTGGCAGAGGATTTCTTTCTGCTCTTTGACTTATGGGGACACCTTTTCCCTGATACAGGGAGAAGGCTATTTTGTATTTCTCTGTCTTCTGACATATATATGATAAATGCATGTTCTAAGTATGCATTATAGAGGTCAAAGACAAAAAGAGAAGTATTTAGAAGAGCTTTTGCTCAGGAATATAAGTTTTTTATATTCTAATACTTTCTTCAAAACTATATTGCTCCCACTTCTTGAGAAAAAGGTGGCCAGTCAGTGGAGCGTGGGATAGTCTGATAATGATTACAGTATTGAAGTATGGTTATACACCAGGTGCAGGGGTGGCAATGGAGGGGAACTTATCCCACAGCTGCCAAAACCACAGGGTGACACTCTCTGCTGAAGACAATACTAATTTTAGAGCTATTGCTTGGAGGCAAAGGATCTTGAATGGAAGCAGACCAATGTGCTATGTGACAAACCCCATAGCAAGGCTCTGATTTAAAAAAAAAAACACCCACACACATACACAAAATACAAAACAATAAACTAAACCAAAACCAGGATGAAGTACTCCTTAACTTTGAAATGTGTGGAAGAAAAATGTATTATGGGGCACTTCCATTTGGAAGGCAGATGTGGAAACTCTCACCTAACAAATAATAACAAAGTCAGTTCAATCAATAGTAACAGTAAAACAACTTAAAAAGAAGTTAAACTCAACACGAGATGACTATTTTAGACTGTTCTTAATATTAATTAAGATCAAAGTGTAAACTATAGATAGGATGTATAAGCATGATCTGTTGACACTTAATATAGACAGAGTTTGAAACCACCACTACCATATATGTATTGAAGGTTTCCAAACAGCTAATTTCCCAAAGCTGCAGAATGTTCTAAGCAAGACTGACTGGGCAGAAAAGTTAAAGACAAAAAATAAACTGAAATAAGACCTCTTTTAGGAAGAGCTTATAATCAAGCCAAAAAAAGGTATGACTGCAATCAAAACCCAGGGAAGGACTGGGAAGAAAGTTATAGGTAGACAGAAAAATTCAGGGCTGACAGGACTCCTAGAAATTTTTTTTTTTAAGGATATTATTCTCAAAAGAGGTTTTTAGCAACGTATTGACTATTTCAAGGGGATGAATTGCTAAGACAGAAAGACAAAACTGACACGTTCTTTAGCTATAACAAAAAGTAATGTACAGTGACACTGGGATTTTTTTTTAATGCATTAGTGACATAGGTGGATGTTAAAAAAAATTACTTGGAATAAATATTCTGAAGTCAATGGATCTCACTAACCTGCACCCAAGTATATTAAAGGAATGGCCAAGAAAATGTTTGTCGTACTGATATTAATCCATAATAAATCTTGTTGCATTAAGGAAATTTGAGATGGTTTGCAGAGTGCCACTGTGCAAATACTCAAAAAGTACCAAGTGATAAAATCAGATAACTATTGGCCTAGGTTTAATCCAGTGATTAAACCAATGGGATATCACATGCACTACTAACCTGAATAAAAATTAACACAAAGAAGTCTCAATAATGCCAGTTAATCAGTTTTACTGATAATAAATTTAATCAAATCTGACTTATTTTTAATAGATTATAAGTCTGGCAAAATTGAAAAATTGATAAATATAATTGAATTGAATGCAATATACTTAACCTTTTAATAAGGCACTAAGTTGTAATGTGTAGCAATGCAATTGAAACACGAGCACTCTACAATATCAAAAAAGCCCACGTTACATGAACGAAGCCCAGACCAACTGACCAGTTGCTAGCATTAGAAGTTTGCAGGGAATCCTTAAGTGCAGATATTTTATAGGGACACTCCCACACACTTCTGTTTAGCTTTGAACTACTCAACATTTTTTTAGTTTTAAAGATGATTTGGAAATATTAGTAGGATCACTTCTTGTCCGATTTCAAGTTAAAACTAAAATTCAAGCTGAAGATATAGAATAAAGCAGAATGACAACCATCCTGGGGGCCAACACTAATAACTTCTAGATAGCAGATATCTCGCATTTAATTACCAGCATCCAGTAACTGGTGCCTGCACTCCAGTATCTATTGACAGTTTCACGTATTCCAGTGTACAATCCTCTTTTCCATTGTTTTTTAGTATAAGAGAGCTGCAGAGATTCATGCAGGGTGTCCACGCAGGGTAGTGAAGATCAGAGATGAATGAGCACGCTGGGTTCAAAACAGCTGATGCTGTTTGTGACCTGTAAGCAAGGCTGAGCTAGCACATGTATGCCATGGCTGGACTAGTACAGCGCTGTGCCACTGGGGATGTAAGTGATCACCTTACTCATTAGGGGAATTTCTCTGTCATGCTCCCCTGTGTACCAGGGGCACACCCATGGAGTCTCAGAGCTTGGGGCCACAAGGAACTGTTAGCGGATTGAGTCCAACATCACCTTATATTGAAGAACATGGGATGTCATAGTTTTTCTGCTACAGAACGCAAACAGTCCTTATTTACAAAGAAACAGAAAATGAGACAAAGGATTTGCACAATTGCAATGAAAGTCATGAAAATTCATCTAGTAGTAGCTACTGCTTTTGCCCAAAATAAACTACTTTGCAAACTGAATAATGCAACTGTTAGAAGGACCTCACCTTTTTTGCTACATAATTCATCAGTCTTTCCAATATATGGAACTTTTCTCTATTCTTCTTTTAGACTGTGTTCCCCCCATCTAGAAAGGACTTGATGTCTGTAATTCTAATATTTTAGAGTTTATTTTTGCAGGGACTTTTAAATGGATGAATCATGAACAGAAGACAATTCAATTTACAAGAGAATGTTAAACTGAGCCAGACAATAATTTACCTATGAATACGTAAGAATATTTCAGCAATGTCTGTAGTTGTGAAACTGACTGGTTAGTGTATTTGTATCTTGGTAATTTCTTTAAGAGAAAGTGAGTAGATAGTAGAGACCAAATTACTAAATTATCCTATTACACTTATTTAGAAATGTAAAATTCATGTAGCCAGACTTTGAATAAAGTGGATTTTAACAGCAAAGTTGTGCAATTCAAGCTCAGGCACCAGCTAGCAGCAAAGATATTCTTCACCATCTGCTTTTGGAAAATCCAGATTCTCATTCCCAGTACAGCTCCCACACATTTTCTCTTAGAGTGTTCATCTTCCATCCTAAAAGATTTCTAACCTGGTAAATACTTTTGCACTCAAAACCCTGTAAATTCATGTCCCTTCCTGAAATCAATGGCAAGGCTCACTTAGACTTCAATAAGCCCAATAAATTGCCCTTTAAATTTTAGAAGTCTGAAGTTGGCCATCTGGCTCCAGATGGTCTGAAACTACTCTTTCAGGACTGATTCTCCAGAGCTATCTCAGAGAGCAGATTCCATTCCTGCTGGGACTGGAGCCATCGAGTCTAGGGGCACTTCGCCAACGCAAATGGGAAGCCACTTCTACCAGTGAACAGCCCACCTGCTATTCAGTCAGTACTCCTTAACCTTCCTTTCACCAACTTGCTGACATTTCTCTTACCAACAATTACACATACCCTCCCCACTCAAAACAGCGGTGCCCTAATTTATATCTGAATAGCATTACTGGGGATCACCTAGAAAATGAGTCATTCTAGTTTTATGTATCTCTGCATTATTATCAGCATGTATTCTGAATTATATCAGTATATATTCTGTATATATTATATACATATATATGTATTTGGCAAGGAAGGCAGGAGATGGACATGGCTGAGTAGGAACCTGCTGGTTAGACTGAAGAGAAGGAAGAAAATCCACAGGCAAATGAAGGTAGGACAGGTGACCCTGGAAGAGTGTAGAGACAAAGTTCAGTTGTGTAGGGAGGGGGTGAGGAAGACCAAGGCAAAGCTGGAGCTGAACCTAGCAAAGGACACAGAGAATGACAGGAAGGGCTTCTATAAGTGTGTTAACCAGAAAAGGAAGGTCAAAAAAGGTGTATCCCCTGATCAACAGTGCTGGAAAATGGGTAGCAATGGATAAGGCTTTTTTGCTTCAGTCTACAATGGCAACCTCTCTTCCCACACCACTCAAGCGGATGGACTGCAGAATGGGAGCTGGGGGACCAAAGTCCCTCCCACTGTAAGAGAAGATCAGGTTCATGACCACTTGAGGAAGATGAATGTACATAAGTCTATGGGACCCAACGAGGTTCATTCCAGAGCCCTGAGAGAATTGACTGATGTAGTTGCCAAGACATTCTCTGTGATAATTTGAAAAGTCATGGCAGTCAGGAAAAGTCCCAGATGAATGGAAAAAGGGAAGCATTTAAAAATCTTTAGAAGGGGTAGGAAGGAGTACTCTGGGAACTAACAACCTGTCAGCCTCCCCTCTGTGCCAGGGACAATCATGGAGCAGATCCTCCTAGAAGGCACACAGAGGACAAGGAAGTGGTTCGGGGCAGCCAGCACAGCTTCACCAAGGGAAAGTCCTGCCTGACCAACCCAGTGGCCTTCTATGGATGGGAGACTACAGCAGTGGGCAAGAGGAAAGGCTACAGATGTCATTTATCTGGACTTCTGTAAAGCCTTTGACATGGTCCCCCTCCCTTCCTTCCCGCTTTCTTCATTGTATAGAGATGGCTTTGATGAGTGGATTATTAGATGGATAAGAAACTGGTTGAATGGTCCCATCTTGAGGGTGGTGGTCAATGGCTCAGAGTCCCAAATGAACATCAGTGACAAGTGATGTCCCTCGGGGGTCCATATTGGGACCAGTGTTATTTAGTATCTTCATTAATGACACAGATGAAGGGATTGAGTGCACCTTCAGAAAATGTGTAGCTGACACCAAGCTGAGTGGTGCAGTTGACACACCTGAAGGGTCGGATGGGATCCAGAGGAACCTGGACAAGCTCAAGAAGTGGACCCATGGGAATCTCAGGAAGTGTAATATGACCATGTGCAAGGTGCTGCACCTGGGTCAGGGCAACCCAAGGTATCAACACAGGCTGGAGGATGAAGGGATCAAGAGTAGTCCTGCTGAGAAGGACTTGGGGGTGCTGGTGGATGAGAGGATGGACATGACCCAGCAATGTTCACTCACAGCCCAGGAAGTCAATTGTATCAACAGAAGTGTGTCCAGAAGGTTGAGAGAGGTGATTCTGCCTCTCTACTCTGCTCTAGTGAGACCCCACCTGCAGTGCTGCATCCACGTCTGGAATCCCCAGCACAGGAAGGACATGGACCTGCTGGAGCACGTCCAGAGGAGGGCCACCAATATGATTAGGGGGATGGAGCACCTTTCCTGTGAGAAAAGGCTGAGGGAATTTGGTTTGTTCAGTCTGGAAAGGAAAAGGCTTCAGGGTAACCTAATTGTCGACTTCCAGCACCTGAAGTGAGCATACAAAAGAGGTGGGGAGGGACTTTTTACAAGAGCATGTAGTGACAGGACAGGGGGAACGGCTTCAAACCAGAATTAACTAGATTTAGACTAGATATTAGGAAAAAATTGCTTACTGAAGGTGGTGAGGCACTGGAACAGGTTGCCCAGAGAAGCTGTGGATGCCCCAGGTCAAGGCCAGGCTGGGTGGGGCTCTGAGCAATCTTGTCTAGTGAAAGGTGCCCCTGCCCACAGCAGAGGGGTTGGAATTAGATGATCCTTAAGGTCCCTTCCAACCCAAACCATTCTATGATTCTAGGATATATTCATATATATGTATTCAGTATTTGGAATTATTTCCTGTTGTTATATTTGCTACCATAAAATCAAATATTAATATATTTTTATGTATTTTCAAGAAAGGTTACAATCAGGAGGGTCTGTCTGTAGTCCAGTTTAGGCTCAGTTCAGAAAAATTGTTTGTTTATGTGAACATGAGTAAATGCAAACAAACTGAGCTTTCAGTCCTATATACACGTACTAGTCCCTTTCAGGCCCTATATAAATCTTCTTTGGGCAATTATTCTTGGAAGTGTTTTACCTACTATTTATAAACTGTTTCATTCATCTGTATAACATGATTCTATGATCATTCTTTGACAAAATTTCTTTTAAAGTTCATATATATTTATACCAAAGTATTTTCAATGCAAAATGGAGCAAAGGCAAAAGTCCTCTGCTTTTCTCCAGAAAAACTGCTATTATCCAGGCTCTGATTTTCACCACATAACCCCATCAGTTCTGCAAAAATCTCTTGATATTAATTTTATGGAATTAAAAAGATCTTACATGTATACCACTGATGGTGTTTTAATGAAAATAATAGAATTGCGGAGGTACTGGATTGAAGAAAAACAAATGAAGTAACAAAATATTCATGAAAAAGAAAGAAGAGTTATGAAATTTACTCTTGCATAAGTTTGACTTCCATTCCCAAGAAATGACATGGAGTTAAAAAATTGCAAAACTATTTCAATATAGTAGTAGAGCTGACTGAATAACAGGAAAACTATTTTACAGAAAAATATTTCAACACTGCTTCTATTTCACAGTGTACCGAAACTCAGAGGCATTTCCTGTTAAAAATAAAAATGAATTTTTGCATTTTAAAAACAGTACAAGAATTAGCACTGAAATACTGTTTAAAGCTAAGCAAATTCAAGCTAGAGAAAAGATTTCTGCAGTGAACACAATTAACCACAGAGCAATTTACCGGGGTTTGTAGTGGATTTTCTATCATTAGAAATGCCTAAACCAAGACTAGAACAAGGTCTTGTTCTTTCTCGCCTGTCTTTTTTTTCCCCTCGATAGATAATCTGTCATTCAGACAGAGCCACTGGGCTTGAGGTAAGTTCTAAACAGGGGTTCAGACTAGGCAATGACCACTTGAAGGCCCATCAGCCTTTAAAATTAATTAGCTAAACTATACAGAGGAATAGTTGATGACATTAGAAATAAGTAACTTGGCATTTCATTTTTGTGAAAAAGTATACCAAATGTGAGCATGAAATACAGATTTGAAAACTTTTCTGAAGCTGATTTATGAATACCAATATTTGGCGATGTGCCTAAAATCTAAAACAGCTGCAATATCCCAAGCAATCAGTAAGGATATAAGGAGTTTCCCTCTAATCAGTTTGAATATCACTAATATTTTGCATATTCTGTCATCTATAATACTTTCAAAGCTCTTTGGAAAGGTGCAAAATCATTGTTTTCTATTTTTTATAGTTGGATAAACTAAAGCCCTGGTAAATAAGGTAACTTGCCTAAGGTCAGACAGCTTGTCAGGAATAAAATTATTGTCCTCATACCAAATTGGCTTCTCCAGCCACTAAACAATGAGAGCACTGCAGCCCTCTTGCTGTACGGGTGGCACTGTAATGAAGGAAAACTCCGTTTTTTGAATTATGTACCTAGGCCTCCCTTTTATTATCATATGTAGACAACATGTGTTTCCCAAGCCAAATCTCTTTTGCAACATTCACCACTCTAGATAAAAGTGGTCATTCTTTGTCTTTCTTGTGAGCTATGAGGGAGGACAGATGAAGACAAAATAATGACATTACTGCCAGTCAGAACATCTGAATAGCCCAGTATATTTATTCCTTTAAATATCTGCTGTCTTGTAATCTCCTTGGAGCCAAAAGGAGTCTTATTCTGTTCTTTGTATGGCAGCAATGTACTTTTGGCACTTAATAAATGAATAATGATTTTCAACAGTATTCAGGGAAAAATATCACATTTCAAGGCACTGTTTGACAAGTGTGACATTGACTGCAACACTTATCAGGCAGTATTTAGAGTCACCATCACAATCGAATAGAAAAGTTTCCTAATCGCAAAGGTTTACTCTCAGAACATTTACTCTCAGAATCACTATAAATGAGTATGTAAACATAAACACTCTTTCCCCCGAAAAATATCATTGTGAAAGATGTTTTATAGTCTTACATATGTTAATACAGTGAAGTAATGTTAGAGTTTATATGCAACCATCTCCCCTCATGTGTACCTGAATCTCTTCCTGTAAATATGAAGGTCAGACTACAGTCAGGCAGACCATTCTCTTGAAAGGCTAAATACCCACTTGACAGCCCAAATACAAACTGAACTACCTGAGCTCAAGTGGTCCTCTCAAAGCCTTTCCTAATCTCTAATTTGTACCCAAAAAAATCCAGATCGTATCTCCCACATCTGCAGGAAAGCATCACTGAGCATCTTCTCTTACCCCAGCTCTTCCAACCAGACAGAAGATCGCAGAAGTCCTCGTGCATCTATTAGGAACAACTCTTGCCACAGGAACAGCACTCAGTCGCACTGAAGTCCTGTCTTGCAAAGGAGCTGTTCACATCAAGTCCCAGCCTATAGCCCAAGACAACTCCACAATAAGGGAAGAGTCCAATGCAAAAATCAAGAAAGTAGCACTAATATTAGCACTGGTGAAGGCTTGACTAGGTATAGTACATAATCATTTATATAATTCAAGTGAATTGAAAAGTATTTCAACACAAGGTAAGAGATCTACTGGTATAAAACTCTTATAATGGACTTTAAAAAATATTTTGAACATAAATGCAGAAAGTAGATATCTGTACCCGCTCAGAAGTACTGGGGATTGTTCAGGAAACTGCAACACTTGCACTCAAAGCTAAGTGATTTACGCATTCAGGAAAGACAATCCTATTTTATGTGGATTTCTGAAGAAAGACTGAACACACCAAGTGCATATTTCCAGTTTAGCTTGTTTTCCTATAAATGTGCCCTAAGAGCATTTGGGAAAATCATAGAATCATAGAATGGTTTGGGATAGAAGGAACCTCAAGGATCATCTCTTTCCAAACCCCCTGCCATGAGCAAGGAACACCTTCCACTAAAAGGTGAAATGAAAACAGATTTACCAGTTCACTTACCATAACTATTCAGTGTCAAAGGGAACCAGCACAGCAACCCTGGGTTCTATCCCTGGCTTTGTAAGAAGTCGATGTCATTGTCGCATACAACAATGTCAAAGTTAAGAAATTCTCTGTCTTTTTTACTAGCTACTCACTGGAGAGCTACACTTATATAACGATTATTTATATTATGTTCCTTATATATTTTAAAAACTGGTTCCTACTTTTATATTAAGCCCTTGCCACAACCTCTCCAAGTCATCTCCAAAGGAAAAAAAATCCTTTAAAATAATTTAGATATCTATGCACCTCAAAAAGATTCAAGGTCTGTGCAGTGCAGTTAGCCTGCCAATTCCACAAGTGGTTTAAAGGCTTATCTGAAACACAGCTGAAAAATTATTATTTTTTATTGCTGCCTAATAGATCTAGACTAAGATGAAAATGAAATAAACTGCAGAAAAAAAAAAAAAAAAAAGTAATGCCCCGTCACAGTGCAAAAAAGATTTCAGAATTGAAAAGCATACCTCTTGGAAGTTCCTAGGACTTCAATTCTATCTTCATTCTCTTTAAGTGTTCACTAACCCAACAAACTCCTATATTACTTAGCTTTGAGATTCCTTTTTTCGTGGTCCTGCTTTTGTCCTTTGCTTCCTGAATGTGTCAGTGGGAAAGTGTTATGATCTGCCCTTGAATTAAATACAGGGAACAGCTCATTGGCAACCAGTTTCTGGTCATCTGAGTTGAGCCTCTAGATTAGCTGCTACTGTAGAGTTCGCCACTGGACTGAACCCTGGCAAACAACACTTTTGGTTATGTGTTTTTATGAGTAACTTCTGCTTCAAAGCTAAGCAAAACCACCATGGTTTGGTCTAACAAAAAGATGAGAAGCAAACAAAACTATCAGAATCTGTATTACCTGCATAAAGCATTGGCGGGGCTGGCCTGTGGCATGGGAATGCTGACAGCAGCAGTGAGTTGCTTAATTGCTTTTCTATTCCAACACCCTGAAACACTGCCTTGCACTACTCTGCCTTTAAGAGTATCTCCAATGTCCTCAGAGAGAGTGATATTCCCAGAATTCTGTAAGGAAAACAAATTTCTGCTGACTTCTCCCATCTTCATGCATTTACAAATATATGAGCTGTAAAGACCGATACACCAAACAAGAAAAGTCACCTAACTTTTGGTAGGTTAAATATCTAATTTAATACATTACTAGATTTTATATATATATTTACACATGTATATATATGTATGTGTGTGTCTATGCTGGTAAGTACATGCAACTACAATACACATAATCTGCAATTGTATTTGCTAACCCTGAGAGAATCACAATTTACAAGAAAAAGCCACTTTTTGGCACTTTGATATTGCTTGTGACTTCCCTGTTGGAAAATTCTGAGGTTTTACAGTTTGCAAACTGCACAGGCCCTGTGGCTCACTGGTCAGACTTCTACTTCAGTAAACAATATGCCTTATCAGAACTTCACAACAAACTCTTACACAGATCTCTTACCTTGCTGAGCCCCTGTCCCCCATTTCATTCTGACAACAACATGAATATGAAATTCTTGCTGCTGCCCTGCAAGTGTTGATGATCTCGCTCAGACTGCCTTGGCATGCAGACAACAACTCCACCAAACTTTTAAAACACCATTACTTTATCCTTTAACCCTTTTTAAACTTTACTTCTGCGATGGTATTTACAAATCTCTTCCATATGGTATTGATTAGGAATTGTAAGCTCTACTTTATTCTTCCACTGTTTTCATTTTTTTCCCCACTATAACCTAATTTCTTTATTTATATCCTGGCTGGAGGATATATACACATACTGGAGGCATCATAGGACCCAGAGACAGAGGTTATGCCTCTACTAGTACAGGGGTTTGATTAGGTCCCAGGCACTTCCATAATACCAAACAAATAAAATCATGTAGAACCTGCTTTTCTTTAGGTAACAGTTGTTTTATACAACTTCTTAAACTGAAAACAGTACAGTCCTATAGAGCGCAATGTCTTGTCCTCATGGCCATGTGAAAAATTTAATAGGGGCTGAAAAAATATCAGTTTTATAAGGAGCTAATAACAGGTCAGAGGCTGAAGCTGATTTCAAGTGCTTTAGAACTGAAGGTATATCAAGGTTAGATGTGGCTTATCTCAGCTGGTACAATCATGCAAGGCATTATTTGATTAAATTTGATTTAATTTGAGTGAATGTTGCCAGTAGGTGGAGGGAGATTATCCTTCCCTTCAGTTATGCACTGGTAAGACCACACCTGGAGTGCTGTGTCCAGTTCTGGGCTCTCCGGTACGGGAGAGACATGGATATACCCAAGAGAGTCCAACAAAAGGCTGTGATTGATGAAGGGATGGGAGCACCTCATGTATGAGAGAGCTGTGGTGTTCAGCCTGGAGAAGAGAAGGTTCAGGGAATCTCTTCTACTTCTATCAATACCTGAAGGGAGGGTTCCTAGAGGGCAGAGCCAGGCTCTTTTCAGTGGTGGCCAGTGATACAACAAGAGGCAATGGGCACAAAATGAAATACAGATGGTTCCCTCTGAACATCAGGAGGTGCTTTTTAACTCTGTGAGTGACTCAGCACTGGAATAGATTACCCAGAGAGGTTGTGAAATCTCCAGTTCTTTCAGATATCCGTCATCTAGAAAAGGTCCTGAGCAACCTGCATCAGGTAGTTCTGCTCGAGCAGAATTGTGGGACAAGGTGACCTTCAGAGGTCCTGTCCAGTTTCAGCCATTCTATGATTCTGAGATTATCAAATTTTCCATCCAAGCACATTTGAAACTTCAAATGAAGTTCAGTAGAATGCTATCAGGAAAAATCATTCACCAACAGCTGCTGACACAGGTGATCAAGTCCTTAACTCCATATAGTACAGACTGACAAATTTATTTTTATTGTTGTTGGTTTTGGTTTTAGATTTTTGTTTGTTTTGTTTTGGACTTACATTACAGTGGTAATAGAAACAGCATCCAGACCTATGTCCTGATGTGCCAATTACACATGCAGAATTTCTTCAGGCAGCTGTAATTGGAACATGTGATATAGCAGACTATTAAAGATAGCAAAATGTTTTAAGTTCTAAGGCTCAGAACCTCAGTCACAATTTAAATAACCTAGATAATGGAGAATATAAAAATTTCAGTGGCATGATATGAATATGTATTCTAGTTTTGACATGTAACTTACAATTACAAATAGAAATTAATTGAATGAAAAGAAAAAGTCATGGATTATGCAAGCTAACATGTCTTAAATTCATTTAGTCCTGAAGCAAAATGGAAACAAACAGAATTTGGGTTTAGAAAAAGATTTTAAAAATCTCTTTGTACTTCCAAAAGATGTCTGCCAAATCCCAGAAGCTGGTGAAGCAAGTTCCAAAAATAGTTTTCTTTGATTTTCTGAACCTAGAAACAGAAGCCATCACACTATGTTTTACTCAAAACATTGAAGGCTAGAATACTGCTAAGCTTGAACTAAGGGAGTGAAGGCTGGGGTGCACTTGGAGCTTGTCCATCTGTACTTTGATCAAGTGGTCCATGTTTTTAGTTCCCTAAATTCATCATGTTTTATATGTCATCTTACAGGCTTTACTGATTGCGTCAATACAGGCAATATTATTCTTGAAATATTTTCATTGTGTCTTAATGAAGCTGGTATCACTATAATTCCTATTCTATTTGTTTGCTCTCTGTATGTGCATATATATTCAGGTACACTTCTCAGCATTCTCAAGCAACCTATTACATAAAAAACTCCTGTGGCTAGTCTGTTTTTTGAAGTAAGATTAGAATTCACAAAAAGGTTATGGTAGTAGACACTTGAGTCTATCCATCATTGAAAACAGAAGAAATGCAGTCCTCCAAGGTGCTTCACAATACGTCTCAATTCTAAATGTTAGGGCTGCTTAGAAATCTCTGTGTCTAACAATTTTCACCATGAAGGATGTAAAAGATGGTCATCGCAGATTAGATAATACAGGTGCACCTTTCATGTACCTAAATAAGATCAATGGGCTGTTTCAGACTGGACAAGACCATCTTCCATCAGATTTCATAGCAGCACAGCACTCTACATGTCGTTACTAAGCCCCTGAATGCTTGTTTGAGGGGTTTTCAAGAGCTGAATTCAGTAGTTCTCCTGTTGGCAAATATAAATGTATCGTATCTCAAAAAGACAGAATTATGTATTTGTCAACATTTTCTTTTCCTTTTCAGTTTGGCAGTGTAAATTCTGATGATGATGAGTGAGTGAGTGGATGGGAAAAGAGCCCAAGTCACACAAGGGAATTGACATGTCAGTGCCCATTGTTGACTAGAAGCTCCTTAGCATGCTGCTATGAATCAACAGACATTTCTACTTTCTCACTTACATAGATCTGTTATAAAAGACATCCCAGAGCTCCATTTCATCTTGCTTGCCTTACAATGTTTATATGCTGCCATTGGGACAGAGAACAGATGTGACGGATTAACTAGCAATAAATCATATGGCAGAGAACACACAGTATTATCATTCTAAGGAGCTAGCGTTAAGTATTGCTCTAGAAAAAATGAGAACATTTCCCGGAAAATAAATGTTTCTTTGTCCCATAAATGACCATCCTAGTCTGTTCCAAACTCCAAATCTATCTGGCCTACAGCAGTGCTTTACTTCACTTTAAAAAGCTGTATTAAGTATTTGCTCAGGTTTGATGAAAATGAAGATTAATCACACTCTTCAAAGTGGTGATAGAGAGCGCCATGTCCCACCATTTTCTCTTTCATTAAAACTAATGAAGAAAAAGTTTTTTTACAACTGGTAGAACTCCCACCGACAAAGCAGCTACAAAAATGAAGCCGTGCCAGTCCAGTCACATCCTCCCCAGGGAGCACTTCTACTCCCCCGGCATCTATTTTCTGATGGCAAGATGCCGACTCCTACAACCTCCACAAGGAACCCAAGAGTCATAACATCCCCTCATTAGTATTTGCACACCATCTGGTGACTATTACTGAATTAACTTCTCACAGAAAATAAGTTTTTAGAATATAAATAAAAAATTTAGAGTTTGATATGAAATCTTACTCTTCTCCTCCCCTTTCCCCCTAAAAAAAAAAAAATTGCAGAATTTTAAAAGAGAAGAAAGAGGAGTGTGAGGAAGATACAGCTAACAAGGTAAAGAGACTTTCAAGTGCTCTCATTGCTCTTCTTCTCAATTTATTAGGGTATGAATTAGCGCACACAGGAGCTGTTTGGGCACAGCTCTTACTCTTTTTGATTTTTTTAAGATGGTATGTACACTGTTTGGGCTCTGGAAAATACTGAGTGATAACTTTATAGTTATTTTACTCCAATTTAACATTTTTCCTTCTGTGAAGGTACTCATAAGATTAAACCCCTGTGTGTTTCATTTGTCCCAGCAAGTCCCCCGGTGCTGCAAGGGCCTTTGGATTTTGAAGCTTATTTTCACTGTACTACCCCGGGAGAAGAGAATAAGTTAAAACTTCAGTTTTGAGTCTTCTGTGCCAGTTAAGGGATTTTTTTTCCCTTTGGGAGGGGAAAGGAAAAAGCAAAAATGTTTTAATAGTTTGATTTCTCTGCATTTCTTTTAGTGCTATTTCTCTCAAATGGAAGAAAATCCTGACAACACGTATTACCCAACTATTTGATTTCACTGATTGCAATTAAAAATTAATCACCAGCTACAGTTTAGAACAATGTTGTGACAATGCGATGTAACTGACATGGTATTTATTAGTTAAAATAGAAACAAGCTTTCTATCCATACAAACCAGAGATATAACTGTCTCTTCAGATCAAGCACTGATTTTCAACAAACCAGAAGTCTTGATGCTATGGCAAATTTAGGAAAAACAGCTGTTCAGGTTACACACAGCAGTTATCTTTTAAATGAAATACATTGGTAATATTAAAGGAATTTTTATGCAACTGCAAAAATTAAAAATAAAATATCAGGGACCATATGGTGCTGCCATAAAACATTTATGTCCAAATATTTGCTCTCATTCTCATCCAACAAAAACAAAGTCCCAACTAGGAAGCAGAACTCATTTCTCTCCTAACAACCAGTAAAATATCCCCCTGCCAAACTACAAACTATAGCAAGCAAATTCCTCCTTGCTGATCATAACTGAAGTCAAACTTTGTCAGAGACCACAGGAAGTACCTCAAAAGTTGTACCAAAACATTTTACCATTCACCAGAATACCCCACTGTACTGGACTCCTTGTGAAAAAACTGCAGTGAGAAGACATTGTGATAGTAAAGATCATTTTTCTCTCCAGATCACTTAAAGTCTTTACATGTTAAAACTGAAAGGTATGGGTTAGTGAAGTTCAGCATATGGGCAGCTATTTGCAAGATAAAAATCTAAGCACAACTGCGGATGATTTGTTTCTTAATCAATACTTCAGCCCAGAGAGATTGAAAGTTATTTGAATTGCTGATCTTGGAAATGTTAGATGTCTGATTTCAAGTTTAAGGGATCCAGATTCAACAGGTTAAACCTCTTCAGTTGTAATGCTGAGCATTCTGGCCCAAATCCAACAAAACACTTAAACACATGGTAAAACACAGAGACAGCTGCAGACAACTTAAAAGTTAAGAATTTACAGGACCAGGGAAAGAATGCTTAGTACCATTCAGGATCAAGCCTAAATACGATCAATCTCTTTAAAATACTTGTATGTCTGAAGCTTCTTCCTTCTATAATTTGAGAGCAATATATGACAACCTGATGACATTAAAACCTGACTCGTCTTAAGTTCATCTATATTAACCTCTCACACAGGAAAAATGAAACTCCAACAAGTTTTCTGTAATTTTGGAAGGGGGAAAAGGTACACACTGTCCTAGCCTAAAGCAGGAGCATTTAGTACAAAATGTGACACCGAACCACACTGATTCTTTGGTACAACTCAGCCCTTAATTTAGGCAATGCCGTAACAGACTAACATGGTATTGTAATTAAAAGAAATTCATGCAAACTCAAAGACATAAATAAACATAAGTATCAAACAGACTTTCTAAAAACAGGTAGAAGCTTTTCACTTGTGGATTTGAACAGACTTTTTGCTTTGTATAAGATGCTTGGAGGGGAAAAAAGCAAGAGAAAACATGCCAAAGAAAAAGTATGAAAAGCAAAAGCTTTAAGAAAGTAACTGAAGCATTAGGGATACTATTATCAAACCCAACAAACCATCAGAGGGTTGTGCCATTTATGGTGTCTGGAAAAGTGAGGCAGATCAAAAATACCATCCTGTAAATGCTTGTACTCCTTATCACCAGGTATATCTCACGTATGGACTCAACAGAGTAATAAACAACTCTGCTCGTGCCACTGCGCTCCTCAGAGAATCTCTGTTGCTCTGGCTCTGGCTGCCCAGAGCAGCCAGCTCAGGGCACACTGCACTTGCACAGGGGGCACGCTCACACCGGGCAGCAGAGCTCGGCACCCACATCCTCAAAGCACAGTTCACTGAGCACTGGCACCAAACTTGCCCCCATCACAGTGCCCTACAGCTGCTCCTTCGTGGTGTGGCTCCTTGTGGTGGGTTCACCGTGGCTGAATGCCAGGTGCCCACCCAGCCACTCTATCACTCCCCTTCCCAGCTGGACAGGGGAGAGAGTAAGGGTGGAAACAAAAGAAAAAACCAGCACAAATCGTGGGTTGCGATAAGGCAGTGTATATTGATACCGAAAGCAAAAGCAAAAGCAAAAGCAGGGTGTGCACACGCAAAGCAGAAGCAACAACTAATCTCTACTTCCCATGAGCAGCAAAATCCCCGGCTACATCTGAGAAGCAGGGCTCCTAAAATCTTATTAGCAAAACAGCCATCGGAGACAATGAGTGCCTCCCCTTCCTGCTTCCTGCCCCAGCTTTTATATCTGGGTTGATGTCATATGGTATGGAATATCCCTTTGGTCAGTGTGGGTCAGCTGGCCTATTTGTGCCACCTCCCAGGATCTTGCCCTTGACTGAACAGTGAGTGAGCCAAAATACGGGTGTGTTATCGACACCAATGCAGAGCACTGTGAGGGCTCCTACAGAGAAACAAATTCTGGCGCAGCCAGACCCACCACACTCCTGAAGGTTTCATCTCCTCTGGAAAGAAGGACTTACCAGCACATTTACACTGTGTAGTTCCGGGGCATTGCTACCCCGTGGAGCTGAACCACTCTTCCCTCCTGCCCAGCACCACTGGCACCGTGCTGGGTGCTCAGTGCTTACCTCCCAGTGCATCAGTCCCAGGGAAGGGGGCAGCTCCATCCACAACCCTCAGCAGTGAAGATCACACTCATGTCCCCCAGTAGGTCAAGCCACAGTATTTTCAGCTAACTCAGCCGTCTCTTTGGCTCATATGAGGCGGCTTTACACCTGAGCTCCTTTGCTGTGCTGTTTTGACTCCTGAAGACAAAGAATCATCGAATCATGGAATTGTTTGGTTTGGAAGGGTTGAAACTTAAAGTTCATCTTGTTCCAAACCCTCTGCTGTGGGTAGGGACACCTTCCACTAGCTCAGGTTGCTCAAAGCCCCATCCAGCCTGGCCTCGAACACTTCCAGGGATGAGGCATCCACAGTTTCTTTGGGCAACCTGTTCAAGTGCCTCACCACCCTCAAGTAAAGAATTTCTTCCTAATATCCAGTCCAAACCAACTGTCTATCAGTTTCAAGACAAAGTGTCTGTCCTTGCATAATTCTCAGTATTTTTTTCCTCACGTGTATAAAGGGAAATACAGTTTTCAGACCCACTTTAATGTAAATGTAGCACAGACTAAGAGAGGAGGGTATACCTACTGTTTTTATGGAGGTGTTTTTCATTTCTCCAAATAGAAAACTAGTTTGATATTTTTCTTTTAAAAGAGGGAACTGAACTGCTTTCTACAGATTCTTATCAGAAAAAAAAAAAAAAAAAGATAAGGCTGGAGAGGCATTGCTGTCATGAAAACTGACCCTTACGTGTAACGCAGATTGTGGAAGTTTTTTAAGAAAATAAAAATCTGTTTTGAACAGCAGCACAGACTTTTAACAAAAACACTATTTATATGTCTTCTGAAGTAGAGACTCTCAGGGTTAAAAATCCTAAGTAAGTTGTTCCATTGATTTTGAAAACTGTATTGCAATGGTTAATTTAAGAAATTTAAGCCCTCAGTTTCCAGCTTCACAGTGTTGTTTTGCTTTTGCCTGTAACCTTCTAGAATTTTCTTCTCTATTTTAGTTCTTGTACACCAGGACTAAGTAAACTTCTCTGATAAGAAAACAGATGGAGACCTCAGATTCTTTTATTGCAAAACATATTTTTTTTAAAAAAAAAATTTTAGCCATTCTTTTTATTTTTCCTTCCAACACTGTCCAATGTATTGTCTTTCTTGAAACGTATGTGCCAAAACTGAACTCAAGGTCCCATTAAATTTTCATCAGACCCCCCAAAATACAATAATTTTCCTACCTTTTACTTGAGATTTCCCTATTTGATATATCCAAACATGACATTATTTTCTTTCCTATGTTAGCTGGCGGCTCCCCGTTAGCCAATTATTTACCAGAACTCAAAAGCCTTTTAAAGCCACAGCTTCCCAAGAGAGATTCTGTTTTCCAGACACAAGCTTTGTCCCTTATTCATCTCCATTTGACCACACAACAGCACACATCGTTCACTTTCACTTATCCTAACAAGCAATCTGAGATCCCTGTGTATCAATGATCTGTCATGTTCACCATCAGTCTTATGCCCCTATCTGTAATACTTACAGGTAATACAAATTTTCTTTCCCAAACAATGTCATTAAATAACAAGTTAATTTTCTGATAATATCAAAGTCTATCAGTTAACTATGAAACAGACCCAGTAAAGCTCCTCAGTACATGTTTAAACCTTAAGCACTTTATTCACACTGATACTAAGTACCTTTTCTTGCACACCCAGGACTCGGCTATAGGAAGGAAATAAAATAAAGCAGTGCAATCGATCTGTGTACCCAGGATTCCAGGTGTGGCAACTCCTTCAGTGATTTCAGGGTAACCAGCAGTAACATTGTATACGAACAGAAAAGGCTGAGCTCTAACTGAGAAACAATTTCCTAAAACAGTGAATCCTTTCGATAGAAAATGTTAGGATTCTTTTATCTTGTTCTGGCATTTTGTGAAACATTTGTACATGGAAAAGATGGTGTTTAGACAATAACGTACTTCTCACTTTGGACAATTTTTTTAATATTCACTCTACTTACATGGGAAAGGTCACAGCAATGTGCTTGTACTGTGCTTGGGGGGATTAATCCCTCTACCTGGATTTGTATTTGATGATACAATTTTGGCTTAGAAGAAAACATTGTTTGGAAAGTCTGGATCTCTATAGCCCCCACATTTTTCACTCCACTCCACCGACTCAGGGTATAATCATAATAATAATAATGAGATTTAAAAGATATACCATTGTTACGAGTTCATGACACTCCTGCAAATACTTTGAATGAAAAGAAAAAACATGTACAAATTTAGCATAGTTATCCTTTCAACTGTTAATATGCTGGATGCCATCTTAAATGATACTGCTTAGTTTTTCATTCAAACTTGTCTTTTCATAAACAAATGGACAAATTAGTTTAAAGCCTGTCATAACTGAAACCATCAAATACCTTGTATAAATACCTCAATAGAATTTGCTGCTGTCTTTGTCAGAGGCTGTGGCATTGGCCAGGCTATGACTGAATTCTGATCCTGACTGTGTTGAGAGGGAAAACCAGTTCCTGAGTTTGGTGGGGAAGAATCAGATCTTTATAATGAGACCTGGAGTACTGTAGGGATATTGATTAGCTCACAGTGTACTCTGAATTAAGAATTGCAGTTCACAGATAGAGATTCAACAATTTGAACTCCTAAGGATTTAATTATTGGGGCTAACAATAAAAATGTGACCAAGGAAAAAATTTAAAGGTTTCCAGAATTTTTTTTTTCAAATGAAGGAAGATATTTCTAGATTTTGGGGAAAAAATTAAGGAGCCAAGCTTTGAAGTTTCTCTTCTAACACACCATCCGCAATAGGATCAAAAGTCGCAGAATCATAGTATAGTTTGGGTCTGTATTCATCTCTGGGGTTGTCCTGACCCAGGTACAGCACCTTGCACTTGGACATGTTGAACTTCATGAGGTTCCCCTGTGCCTGCTTCTCAAGGTTGTCCTGGTCCCTCTGAATGGCAACCCTGTCCTTCTGTTGTGTCTGCTACACCGCTCAGCTTTGTGTCACCTGCAAACGTGCTGAGAGTGCACTCAGTCTCACATATAAATTTGTCTGGACCACATAAAATGAAGTTAAAATTTCTCCCTAGGCAGAGGTTGCTACCATAGCAATATGAGCCTGAGATATGTCTCTGAGAGATCTGATCAAAGAAGAGTATACCCAGACAAGAATCTATGCCAGAGTGGGACAAACCATGTTCACTGATCAGTGGTCCCAAGTGGTTTCCTTGCAGGAGCTAAAAATATGGTAAATGTTCTCCCAAAATGGAGTAATAAGATGGAGGAAAGATCCATTACCACAACAGGTTCTTGCATGTCTCTGCCCCAAGGAGAAACACCTTGTTTTGTGCTCAAAATCCCTGAGTTTCTTTTTAAATGAGTTCTTGTTTCTGAGAAATATTGAATCACTAGCTACTGCTCGTGGTAATCTCCAATGAGAAAACTAGTAGGCAGTCCTTGGAGCAAATGCAGACACTCATCACCTTGTTCTCTGAGACAAAAAACATGAGCATCTTGCACCTTGTTCATGCAAGATCAAGTTATTTTTCCATTTAGAACAAATGGAGATATATATGGATGTATATGGATATTTAGTCCTGAATCTTATTTTATTCCCAGGTCCTCACATTCAAAATAATCACATCTTAATAGTAAATTTGATCACAACTCTAGTCCTCTAGTTTCCATTTTTATTTACTCACCAAGTGATTCCAAACAGTAAGAAGAGCTCCATGAACTGATTTCCCCAACTAGACATTGGTTTTATCAAGTATTCACAAGTGTGGATCAGAGAAAAATTTATCAGAAGACCACTTTGACATCCTCTTACTCTTTTTAGTGTGTATAAGGTTTTGTTGACAGGTTTCTTGTTTAGGATGTAAGTTGTTCATCCTGTAACAGTTACAGCAATATATTTTCTTTCTTAGCAATGAATTTCAAATTATATTTTCCTAGAAATGTTGTTAATATGTGGATTTTACTNGGGTGAGGTGGGGTGAATGGGGCAGAATAGAATGAAATATTAGATTTGGAAGGGACTAGAGTTGGAAGGAATGTACAGCAACCACCTTGTCCAACTGCCTGACCAATTCAGCTGACCAATTCAGGGCTGAGCAAAAGTCAAAGCATGTTATCAAAGGCATGATCCAAATGCTTCTCTAAACCCTGGCTGTTTTATGGCATTTCTGCGGAGCCTGTTAGAGTGTCTGGCCACCCTTTCAGTAAAGAAATGTTTCCTAATGTCAAGTCTAAAGTAGCCTAAAGGCTAAAAATATGGTTATTAGGATTGCTCCTTTACAGGGAGGAATGGCTGCTTAAGGAACAAACAGAATCATAGAGGGGTTTAGTTGTCTTGTTTTTACAGAAAATTAAAATACCTTATTCTGCACTTTCTCCAAACATTTTGAAACTTCTTTCAAACTTTTACTATCTGCATGGGACTGTTTACACTTATAAAGAATCCAGACTAAATGCAAGGTATTTTTGTGTTTTTCATCACTTCCTCTAGTTATTTTCAGCCTGACTCAAGTTCCTCTGAAAGGAGGCACAATATAAGTGCTGCTTTCCATGGGCCACCTTTAAAGCAAGGGCACAGAGCATTACTCCATCCTCCGTTATGTATATCACGCATTTCTAAATGTGATATCAGTGTAGTGTAAGCTGCTAAATACATCCTCATTTGCATATATGTAGAACGAGATTTGCTGCTACTTCCACAGCTAGCTAATGCCGCATCTTAGTGGTATTACACAGAAAATGTAAATCAGGGAATCCTTGATTTATCTTGTACAGCAGAAAAACATTGAAAGAGAGCTTCATATAACATTTACAATTATTTAGGTTTTGAAATCTGTAATATGGGAATAATTGCAGGGGAAAAAAGGGTTGGATGCATTTTTTTCAAACGACTAGTGTGAGATAAAATAAAGTCTCATGTTATTTTATGTTATTTAGGGCATTAATTTTACTTGGGTCACGGGAAAACAGCTACACTTTCATTAATGAAATGCTCTTAGGCTAATTTCCATTTGTATGCAAGCAACATCCTCAGGTTTAGTACATGCACACAGTCGTACATACTTATACCGATATCTGCATGAGAAGAAAGCAAACAGGCTGTTGATTTATTACACACAAATTGAATGAATAAGATAACAATTTGTTAGCAAGATACCATTATAAAAATGACTATAAATGGATACAATACAAGTGGTATATTGCCTTATCAGTAAATCTACTGTATGTTAGAACCTGGTGCATGTTGTAATAAAAAGATAATTAAAAGTATTGAATCACAGAACCGTACCAAGAAATAGCCCAGTAACAACAAGCTCCATTAGTGAAACAGTATGTATTGCCAGCCAAGTTCAGAAAAGACTGAAAAGTGAATTAAATTTTTAAGGAAGAATAAAAAAACCCTAAAATTCAGGCAGTAAAATAATAAAGAAGGGGAGTATTTTTCCAGCTGTCTCTCACAGAGACAAAAAAATTACTTGACACACAGTTTTCTTGTTTGAAGAGCTTTATCTCATATCTTCAGTGAGCATATTCTTGTAAGGTGATACACTCCTTAACTATTGAAATATAGCAATTAGAAACCTGTAGAAATATTTCAGATGGCTTTTTTATGTAAAGTTGTTGGGGGTTTTTTGTTGGTTTTTTTTTTTTTCAGTTGTGATCTTTTGGAGTTTTTTTGTTTTTTGGTTCTATTTTGGTTGTTTTTTTGTTTTTTTTTTTTTTAGTTTCATGAGCAGCACTCCCTAGCTTTGGAAATAAACACTGTTTTCCACTCCTCATCCCTCCCTCTTTCCCCTCAGGTCAACTGCTTCTCTTCCCTCCCTCTGGTCAGTTTAATATGGACATGCTGCCTGAGCCTTCTTGTACAGAATAAGCACACAACATTTTCTCCTGGGAGTTGGTTCATGCAAAACACTGCCCTGCTGAGAGAGTAGAAATTTACCCATAAGACATTCTTCCAGCAGCAAGACTCCAGAGGAAACCTGATCAGAATTTTTAAAGACGTGTCTTGATTTTTCTCTATAATTCCTGCAAAGTTTCAGGCAGAAAAAATACAAACCAAATGTTTAAGGTTTGTTATGCTTGGTCTTGACCAGAAACAGACTGAGACATAGTCTCATTTGGGGTTAAAAACCTGAGAAGAAGACAGCAGTGGATCGTTTTGCACAGATTTTCTGCTGCTGTGTTCTCCTGTGATTTCTTTTTGTTTTTCTTTCTTCCTTCTGACTATCAGTTTATAGTCTCTGCAGCACTTCAGCTGATCGATACACCAGCTCTCCCCCTTCCACACACAGGCAGAATCTTACCGGCTTTAACACATTCAGGTGGTATTCGTAAAATAAAAACCATTTATTTTTTACTACTTAAGTTTGTGTCACTGCTTGAGCAAGAAAACATATCCAACTAATGCAGAACATAAAGAAGGTGAAAAATTTCAAGCTATTGTTTCTTAAAGACCCTTGGAAAATAGGGAAGGAGAATAGTGAATTTAAAATATCTTTTAAGAAAGAAACCTTTAATTTTGGGCCTGATCCAAAGTCCAATGAATGCTCCTCCTTACTTCAGTGAGACTTGAACCAGCTTTTTATTGTTTAATCTTACCCTGATCGATTTCAGCAGTCCAGCTCCCACAATCTTTTATTATCATAATAAATTTAACTTTTATATTTTCATAGTACCTAAAAGTTGCAACTAGGGTAGAAGCCAGTATGCCAAGTACTATTTAGAAACTCCTTATTAAATGACAGTCCCTTCCTTGAGAGGTTTCATTTGTTAAGTCAGTTTGCAGATGACACATCCCACAGTTGCACATCAGGCAATGCGGGCACGATGAGACCTGATGAATCAGTGAGGTTACCCAAGTGAATAACAACTTTGCAGAACTAAACTTTCATATGACAACATCTTTAGGACAGGGAACACATCTCACTGTTTATCTTAAATAAAAAATCATCCTTAAATAAGATACAATACTTGATACTCTATTTTCTCCTTCACTTCCTGTAGTAGTAGGGAGGCTGCTTTACCCTTCTCTGCAGCAGTACCAGGACACTGCATACATTCTGGTGACCATCCTTTTTAAATTATATTAAAAGTGGCTCCAGGAGCTACAAAAATGATGTGAGGGAAGGAGAACTTAACAATGAGGGTTCAAATTTGATGTGTGTATATTAACAAAAGAAGATTGAGATGTGTTTACCTTAAAAAAAGAAATCACAAAGCTGTAACACAGAAACAGATGGAGCAAGGAACCATGACAGGAATTTATATCCAGATAAAATAAATATGGAAAGGGAAGTACAATTGTAGCAATGACAGCAACAGATTCTTGAAGTACCGAGGTGGATTCCCTGTGTCCTGATAAATTTGAATTAAAATCAACTAGAAATGCAGTGCTAGTCAAACAAAAGTAAAGAGGATAATTGATGAGATAATCAGGGATATTCTGTGTCCTGGATATAAGAGTTCAAACGACAGTACTGATAAAGATCAGAGTAACTACTTGTTCAGATAAAAAGTAGGGATTTTTAATTCATTTTGGTAATAAGAAACTTAGATATTTGCTAAAAAGTTTTTGCTTTGGAGAAACAAGTGCTTGGGGCACACATATATTGCAGGTCCTGTAGGGTCCCTGGGACTTCAGTTCAAAATCCATTATTTGAAATCATCCCTATTAATCTCTTTTCTAATTCTACTTCCTAAGGACTTCTCCTAGTTACATTCATGGGCTGCGTATGGCTTTATTCCCCTGTCTGCAGTGAGACACAACCTAGCGGGGGGGAAGTGTTTTACCTTGCCCAAGTCTCCAGCTATACAATAATGCAAACATAAAAAGAGTAATCAGAATAAATGATAAATAAGACACATTCAAGACATATCTAACTGCTGTAATGAAGTAAAAATACTTCAGATGAACTACAGATAATCAGGGTACTCTTTCTGCCATTATTCTGAGATGCTCAAATACTATTCCAGTCTGCTTTGGTCTGCTCCTCAAGTAAACCTAGTACTGAACCAGACCACCTTGAACCACAGCTGGAGGATTAACACGAATCACAGGTGGAGACACCTTTACCTGAATGAGACCAATTCTGGTAAATATTCCATGAAACTTAGTGAGGAATGGGGGAGAATTTAAGCATTCTTGAGAACTGGTGGTCTAATGTTTCTCTGCCTCAGGGGCATGTACAATTCACTTAGTCACCAAAAAGTAAATATGAACTCTCCATTTTGTCATATGGTAATGCAGAAAGACAGACACTGTGACTACTTTAGGTTCATAAGCTTAGTGTAGCACTTACTCACTTCATTCTCCCTGCTCACTGTGTTCCACATTTACCACAAAATAGCAATGAGACATAGGTTAAAAATCAAGGAGGTTAATTTTAAAAAGGCTTTTTTTTTTATGGTTAGTTTCCAGGAAGATGCAGCCCTCTCTCATTCACACTACCTCTCCTGGTTTTGTTGCAGAGGCAATCCACCTTTGCATGGTTTGAATTCCTCATGATGGCACGCTCTACTTCAAGTTATAAAAACACAAAACACAATTCCCCCACAATTGACCCTTTTACCTGACATCCACGTACGCTTCTGTCATTTTGTGCCTGGGGTGGAGGTCTTATTTCTTTGAAACTTTCACTCTGGCTACTGGAAACGTTCACCTCCTGATCCTCAGAACATTCTGAACAGCATTCTTTTCTTCTCATGAAGGTTGTGCAAAATTCATTACAAAACTAGAACACAGAGAAGATGTAACCTATTGGTATTTATACTCAGTCTCAAGATTTTTGCTTTCCAGTCTTCAAAAAAGCACACTCCAGAGAGATTCTACAGCTGCTTATGATCAATTTAAATAGTTCCATTCTTTCATCCACACATCCAGTAAAAGGTTTCTTAAGTTAGCAAGAAAAGGTTAACCTGGAACAATGATCCAACTGTCAAGGTCTGTGAATAGATATTCTGCCAACACATAAAATATTCCATATATTCTAAAAATTCAGGTAGCATGGACCTTTCTAGGCTATCTTATACAGAAAGTATGAGCCTATGAGAATTCCTGTCACAACTGGAAGTTTCCCCTGTTCTGTCAAATGCCAGATGCCCAAGGCTGGGCACAAAGGCCACACATACAGTGCAAGATCCAGATCAGTAACATTAAGTAAACAAGTGCTGCAGCTTCTAAAACAAAGGAATGTGTACTGAATAGTATGACTCTCATGCCCCATTCTATTAGAGGAGAAATAAGTGTCTCTCAGCAAGCCAGAAATTTTGCTTGCTATACGAGCAGGTACAGACACAGTTTAAGCATCAAGGAATGCTTGGCAAAGGCATGTGTTGCAGTTCTGGCATTTCTTGGGAGGTGAGGCACTGTATTCAGCAAAACACTTTCAATAAATCCATTTTTACCCCAGAGCTCAAAATAAATTTCCTTTTATGCTTAGAAGACTTGCCTCCTTTTTTGTTTTCATTTGTTTGTTTGTTTGTTTGGGGTTTTTTTTCATTTTAAAAAGCAAGACCAGTGATTTTAAAATTGCATCTGTAAGTGGAAACAGGGACAGTATTTGGGAAGGGGAATACACAGCATCTTCTTGGAAATTTGTGTACAGCACCATTATTCCACTGTGTATATCTTTCTCTTTTCAACAACACCATGGTAAATAAGAATATGTGACAATAGCCTTATGAAGAGCAAATGACCACAGGCTTTTCTCTAGTGCTAAGACAGCTTGCATATGGAGAAGAAACATAGAAGTTACTTTGCCTGACACCAGATGTCACACCTGTCACAGCTTTAGGTAAAGGTCCCAAAATAAAGCATACAGTAGCCTTGAATTCATTAAACATTGCTATGCATGAAGACACATAGAGACCTTGGACCAGAAGATACATTGATTTCCAAACACTGTTCTACTGTGCAAGAAAAAGTACACACACAGTATAGGTGACCAAAGTGTAGTGGTTTGAAAGCTTAAGGCTGAGTTTAGAGCCTAAACTCTTCTGTAGGCTGTGTACATTGGACAAGAACCGTGTCTTGGCAGGGAGCAGTGCATACTGCACGTAACAGAGTACAGCCTCAGGGAGCATGTAAACATAATCATACGGAAAACATTTGTTTTATTTGCATTATAAAAGCGAGATTCACCTTGAATCTACTGGCTTAAAAGCTCGTTAGCAGACAGTGGAAGGCAAAGGAAATAAGAAAGTTGGCTAGCAATTCTCCTTCAAGATACCTAATTTTAATAGGGAAAAATATGTTTCAAGCATGTATATCTGAACCTTTCTGTAACACAAGATATAAATATTTATTTGATTATTACTCTGAGATTATTGCCTTGGAAAATTTCCTTACAAATTCCTGCTACATTAAACTTTTACACCGAGACATATAGCCCAAAAAAAAAATGTCAGTTAACTGTGGCATTTGTTACTGTTAATAGGTGGAATACAAAAATATCTGTAAATGCATGAATTAGACAGATAACAGAGGTGTAAATTTAGACAGAAATTTGTCCAAACTTTGAAAGTTAAAAAAAACCCTGGAGTTATTTAATTTCCATTAATGAGAATGAGAAAATATGCTATTGGAAGAAAACCTTTCTGAAAGCAAAGAGCAATTATGCTTCATGGTCAAAAGACCACAGATTCCACATAAAACTCACAATGCACCGCCAATTATTTGGAGTTCAAATTCTCTTATTGTAGCAATTGAAACAATCTCAAAGACTGCAAAAATTACCGAGCTGAAAAATCTATTCTTTAAAGTATACCGTGCATTCATTTTGCACATAAACGATCTTAAAATATTTCAGAAGGTGCTGTACTTTTTAGTTTTAAAAGTAAAAATAACATCTATCACTTTAGTAACACTGTTAGACATCTTTTAAATAGATATTTAACAGAATTACAGACATGTTGGAGAAGATGGCTTATATTCACTGAAAAGACTACTGTAGTGCATTAGTCTTCAGATAAAGTAATAGGATCTTTTCCATGTATTAACGATCCTCCATACAAAAGATTTCTTAAAACTTTTTAAACAGTTTTATCAAGTCAAGGTTACAAAGCACAAATGGGTAGCTAAATGATACATCGTTACTGGAAAAGGTATTGCCTGAATCCATACAGATTTTGATTGCTTTAGGCAAAAGAAGAATTTGCAAGGTTTGCTTCTTTAAAACTAAAGTGTATTTCAAAATTTACAATAGCATAACAAAGTGAAAGATAGTCCTGTAGTGCAGGTATTTTTTACTATCTCACTGGCTTCTAAGAGTCTTTAGCAGACCAATACGATTTAAGCTGCAATGCACTGATTTGTGCCCTCTGACATGATCACAGAGACTGGCATCACACTAAAACCTCCGAAATTTGTTGCTGACTTTCCATTTGCAGCTCTGTTAATTGCAAAGACAATACTAATTTTATGCTGTAAATAAGTGTTTTAAAAGCAATATTTACTTTTAAAAGTAGAGATATATTCTATTCCAGTCAAATTCCTGTAGATAGCAATAAAAGCTGTGTATTCCAGAAGGTGGCTACAGATATAGAGTGAGAGCTTCTAGCATTTGCACATACATATGTACATTTATCTACCCAACATCCATCACCCCACCAATGATTCAAGTACTACTAAACATGTATTGGTTTCTGTTCCCACTTCTTTGTCTTAATCAAGAGTGTCCAAAGATACTTGTACAACTACATCTACAATTTGTCCATTTCTCTGGTTCAAACTTCAAAGCACTCGGGATCAGGAAATATAAACCCAGGCGTTTGGCAAGGTACCCAAAAGTAATAGAAAAAAATATGTTGTATGGAACAAACGATGAATCAGTCTTTTATTAATTTTTCTGCAAGGTTTGTAGCAAATAAATGAGCCTTTCTTTTTGGTGCTACCACAGCATAAAAAGAGAATCACTGGAACATGTTGGAATAGCCATAAAAAGTGAATAAAAAATAGAAAGAATGGCTCTCAAATGCCTACATAAAGCTAAGTCAGGGCTATAAAAACTGCTGCATCTAATTCCATAATTTCTTTCTGCGTTTTCATGCAGTCAGCCATTCCGAATTGTCCTGGAGTTCACTGTCCAAGGATATTGAAAAAAACCTTACCTAATCCATAATAAAAATTATTTTTTATTATCATCATTTCCTATTGATGTCAGCATTGCTAAAAAAGGGTGTTAGCTTCAAACCAAATAATTACCAGAACAGGGCATTCACCCTTTCACTTCCCCTCCCCCAAGATTTTTTATAGACATACATTTCACTTGATTTTCTGTACACCCCTTAACAGTTTGTGAATTTTCATTTCTCTCGAAGATATGAATGTATTATACTAAGGGATATTATATAAATGAGACCATTATTCAAAATGAGAACCTTCTCTACTAACAGCATCACTATTTGCAGAGTATGAGACAAAATAAATGTCTCCCATGAGTGACTAAATGCAAAATAAAAAGTAACCACTCAACTTTAATAGTTTAAAAATGCTATTAAACATAATGGCTCTTCAACATTCAAGCAGCACTATGTTTTAAGTGATCTTCATTTTTAAAGAACTATTTTATTTACATTTGAAATATTGATGGCGCATAAAGTTCTGTTGGTGTAGTAATGATAGTCAAAAGTATTTAAAATAATTGACATAAGACCAAAGCCGTAAGTTTGCTTTGTCCCTAGGCTGAGACTCCAGTGCTAAAAACATAAACATCTGAAGAAATGATAACACCTACTCTGCTCTTCACAATTCTTGAAAAAGTAAATGTGACTTTTTTAGTAATTAAAAAAAAAGAAATATCAAAGCAAAGCCTACCGGGTTATTAAGCAATAGAGTAGTAACTCAATATGTTTTTTTACTGGTCAAGGGGTATTCTGAGTCTGGGTATATGTTCCCAGAAATCACCTCTTTAGGTACTAACCTTATCATCAAAAAACTATTGATGTAAAGGAGCTTTTACAAAGTACCACAGAGATCATGCTTGCATTTAAACAAGTAAAAAGACAGAAAATTTAATTTGCGATGCCATCTTTAAAAATTAATTCACTTTACTATTTCTTGTGTTTCCCAGCATTGAAATACAAAACCTTCAGGAGGCAGTACAACTGATTTCCCATATTATTTTGTCATTTGCTACAGAGCCTGGTGGCCATGCCAGCATAGAGTCCATACACTGTATGTGCTCTGAGCAATAGCATCGTTTGTGGGAAACCAAACAAATACAGACGCTGCTTTACAGGCACACAAAAGACTGCAAGTCCAATTTATGGTTTCAGTTACTATTGTGGCAGCAGCATACAAAGCTGTCTGGGCCTTGAGTAGCCCAGTAAGTGATGTGAAGTGGCTGAATCTGCAGGATCTGTCCCTCCAGTGAAACAAGGAACAGGAAAGGAAGTGGGGCACACTTGGCGGGCACAGCCGACACGTGTTGCAAGTGTAAGCTATAAATTATGTGGCCTTAATCTCTCTTTTACTCAGTTGAATTTATCCTAAATTTGTATATAGGTCCATATCTTCCTGAAAAGCACTCAAGCTTCTTGCTTTTTAGTGCAGACAATTAATAAAAGAGAATGGCTATATACATGTACCAAAAATGTAACCAGCCATAAGCCATACGGGCTTTGAAACATGCCAACAAGTACATCTTACTTTAAATCTGGATAAAAACTTCAGAGCATATGTAACCTCAGAAAAATTCTCGAAGGCATTACTATCCTGGATTGGGAGGAAGGAGACCAAGTTGTCAGTCTCCCCTAAATCGGTCAAAAAGCAGATCAAGAAGTCACTGGTTAACTAAAACACAGAATTGTCATTTCTTGGCTTTTATGCATTAGAAGCTTTACTTCCTATTTTGTAATCAGGAAAATTAAACTCTTAGGTCATCTAGAATAGAAGTATATTTATATACATATATACACACATATATAAATGTATATTTATTCCAGAACAAACAGAAGAATGAAGAATTTTCCTTTCCAAACAATAATGTTTAATTGTTAAATACAATAAATTTAGAATGCTTTTACTCTCATGGAGCAAACAAACAGAGACTTGGAGCCAAATGTTTTAAAATCAGGCAACCTCAACAAAAGTAACAGTCTTAGGGGTGCTCCATAAAGCACCAAAAACCTACTGGGGAACTGGTAATCCAAACTCTCAGAAGGAAAGGTCTTCCCAATGTAATGAGTATAAGCAGTAAGAGATATATAACAGACAGTGACTGATTGTGACTTTGGGGTATTCTACAGTGCTCCTCAGAGCTTTTTAGATCTCCTTATTTTTCATTTGTAAATTTCTTAAGTCAGCATTTAAAAGAGGAACCTGGAAGTGAGGACAGTTGGGGCAAACTTTGCACATAGATACAGTTAAAAAATCCCCAAATAAACTTTTCATAGATTTTTTTTTAATTACATCAAGCCACAGGATAGGAAAATATTAAATTACTTGTCCAGTATCACACAACAAGACAGGGACAGGGCTTAGAGGCAATCCAGACATATATCTATGTAGCAAACTATTTACTACTTTGCTTCCCCCTCCTTACATCCCTTCCTGGGTAGGTACTAGACATGTACATGCTTCAGCTGCCAACATTTTGCTGACAGTTCAGTGGTGTATCTACACTCACATTTGATTTCTGTCCAGCCAAAACCAGTCGGCATTGCCAACTAGAATAACTCATATTTAAAACAGGGACACCGCTAATTCCCATTCCCAACTGTCTTTTCCTTCCTACAGTGTCACAAGTCAGTGTTCTCTGCTGTCACGATAGATACCTGCCCTTGCACTGAAGCCCTATCACCTGATGTTCTTCTTCCTCCAAATCATTTTCATGGCTGTTTTTTTCTTTCTTTTAGAGTCAAACCCCTCCTCTCAATATGTAAAAGTCTCCACAAACCATTCACGAGCACAACACATTGTAAAACACATCTGTGCTTTTTGTGGTTGACTATGTAGCAGCAATCAGCTCCACCTTTTTTCCAAGTATCTGGCTTTTTCTTCAAGGCCCTGCACTGCTCTGCTTCCAAGTGCCTGCCTCATTCACATCTCCTCTGTTTTGGTTGTCATGGCTACAACACCAGCCTCACATCCAGGCTGTGCTTTCCTCGTTGGCAGTTTAGAATCATAGAGACATTGAATCATTTAGGCTGGAAAAGACCACCAAGGTCATCGAGTCCAACCTCTGACCAACCACCATCTTTGTCAACTGGGCCACGGCACTAAGTGCCATGTCCAGTCATTTCTCGAACACTTTCAGTAATGGTGACTCCACTACCTCCCTGAGCAGCCTGTTCCAGTGCCTGATCACTCTTCCTGGTGGCCCTGTCACTCATTGCCTGGGACAAGACATTCCACCTGGCTACAACCTTCTGTCAGGTAGTTATAGAGTGGAAAGGTCCCCCTTGAGCCTCCATTTCTCCAGGCTAAACAACCCCAGCTCCCTTCATTGCTCCTCATCAGACCTGTGCTCCAGACCGTTCACCAGCTCTGTTGCTCTTCTCTACTCACTCCAGCATCTCAATGTCTTTATCAAAGTGAGGGGCCAGAACCGGACACAGCACTCAAGGTGTGGCCTCCCCAGTGCCAAGTGCTGAGGACAATTGCTTCCCTTGACCCACTGGCCACACTATTTTTGATACAGGCCAGGATGTCTTTGGCCTTCTTGGCCACCTGGGTACACATTGGCTCACATTCAGCCACTACTGACCAGCACCCCCAGGCCCTTCTCCGCTGGGCCACTTTCCAGCCACTCTGTCCCTGAGCACATATCACTGCAGGGGATTGTTGTGACCAAAGTGTAGGACTTGGTGTCCTATTGAACCTTATCCTATTGGCCTCGGCCCATCAATCCAGCCTGTCCAGATCCCTCTGCAGAGCCTTTCTACCCTCCAGATCAACAGTCCTGTCCAACTTGTCTGTGAATTTAGGGTCAATGCACTCAGTCCCCTTGTCCAAATCATCAATAAAGATACTAAATAGGACCAGCCCCAATACTGAGCCCTGAGGACACTACTGGTGACCAGACACCAGCTGGGTGTAACTCCATTCACCACCACTCTCTGGACCTGGCCATCCAGACAGTTTTTAATCCAGCGAGGTGTGCGCCTGTTCAAGCCATGGTCTGCCACATTCTCCAGGAAAACAGGAGACAGTACCAAAGGCTTAAATAAAGTTGCAGGCAGGTGACATCCACTACCCTTCCCTCATCCACTAGGCTGGTCACTTGGTCAGGAACCTCTAAGACTGCCTCATCTCTGCAGTGTTGAGCTTCCAGCAGACATCTGGCAAGATAAACTTTCTCACAAGAACAAGGGCTGGTGATCATGCAACATCAGCCAGTTGCTTATAGAATACTTACTTCATCTGCCTCTTCATCTTGGTGAGGTGATCTACAACAGCCTCCCATCAGAAGGAGGAGTTATTTCAGTCTCTCTTTCAAGATGCCAATGATACTTGAAAACCTTTAAATATTCAGTCCTGCCTAATGACCACCATCTATCATGACATCTATAAAATTGTGTCAAATTTTCAGTTTTGTCAGCCATTAGTGAGGATCTTCTTTGATTTCCAGAGCTTTTGAATGATGGGTCTTCAGTGAATCTCAGCATTTCTGGCAGATCACTGAACACGTTGTCGCTAAACTCAGAGCTCACAACTGTAGTAAAGCAATAGCGTCTCATGGACTGCCTGCATATTTCTTACAGTAGCCTTGAAATGAAATTTGGAAAATGAAAAGGGTGGGGGTGTGTCATACTTTCACAGAAATATTTTCAGATCAGTGTGACTCAATAGACAGGCTTCAGCCTATGTTCAAACCACAACACACATCCATTCAGGCCACAGCATTGTTCTAGTGCAAAACAGCTACTTGGACAACAATATAGCAATATGCTTCAGGACTCCTGAAAATTACACATTTCTATGAAAGCAGAAGGTTGGAAAAGAGAAGCAGCACCTCCTTCTTTTGTACAGCCTGCAGACTCGAGTGACTACTGACATTTTTGAAGAGGGAAGGAAGGAAGGGGCATTCCAGCCTATGATCTATTGGCTTTTGTTGGGGGATAGTGAAGGAATTACCTCCAGAAAGCCACAACTGATGTTGAAATGTGGATTCTGGAAGAGATGGCATGGCCAAGATGTCCAGGATTGTGCAGGAACATGAGGAAGGGAAGACACAGCCCTTCCCTCCCACAGCAGTCCCTTCCCACAGAAATAGCACAGAACTGAGGCTGTAGAGTTTGGTTCATCTGTAATCACATGAAGTGATTAATCTCTTAAGTATCTTCCTTGTCTGCTTTTTATCTCCAACTCTCTCTCATGTAATGTCATGTGAGCAGATACCATATTTCTCTTTCTATCTTGCCAGAAAAAGTAAACTGTATGTGTACAAAGCAGTGGCCAAGCTGCAGTCAGTACTTCTAGAGATCAGGCTATTTTATGGCATAAAACTTTTAGATTACTGAGAATATTATCAACCAATACTATTGATTGGAAGTTTCATCACATGCATAATTGTTTTACATTGTTTCTCCTAGATTTTAAATAATGTCTCTGGTTTGACTTACGGCTCTGATACCACAAGTGATCAATAATTTCAAATGAGATAAGATGCAGCAAAAAACTGGGGGGTAGCAAGGAGGAGGTGTAAGTTAGCTAAAATTTTATTTATGGAGATATGCTTCATTTGTATTAGTCACTGATTTTATAGAGAAAATGTGAAACAACAATTCATGCTGAAAGTACTTTTTCCTTGCCTTGGTATATCCATTGCTGCTGTTAACATGGCATCAGCTATTGGCCTTCACCTTTTAACAGTGTTCAGTGGAGGGAGCAAGAAGAAAGGGGCACCCATCCATTTTCATCAGTGGCATTTTCAACATCATGACAGGTTCTCACTCGCATGGTGGCAGGTGCACTGACAATAGGTTGGTTTACACCTGGTGCTTTCTTGAGGGAGAATAACCCAGTGACACTGGACAGAGCACAAGTCACTGCAGGAGTGGTGACAGCCTTGTGTAGGCATGGTTGGCGAACCAGAAGAACTGCCTGTAAAACCCTGAAGAATGTGACCCTTAAAAGATTCAGTGGCCAATTAATTCTTGGGCTTTTTATAATTTTATTTTCCTCAACATTTTTTCAAGGCTAACCTTTGATGCTTAGTGGAATGGCAAACCAAGATTTGTCTTTCTTTATCAATCACATAAAGACGTGGAACAATCGCTGTCTAACCACTTACTGGTTCAGCACATGCATGTGTAGGCACAGAACAAAGATACCTCCCAGTCTCTAGGGAGGTTCAGATCTGGAGCTCTGCTGCTGGGGGACTTCTCTACCTTGTTGTGAAAGTAATGTGAAATGACAACACTCCCCAAATAAACAAAGACTTCCTTTTCTTTGTTAGCTTCAAACAAGTTAGAGGTAGATTAAAGGATGAACCAGAATCCCTATGCATCATGGTTACTTTTCTCTCTATTTTGTTGAAAACCAAGGGACCTTCCATGTTCTGTCAACCCAGGCAGTGAAATACATATGTCACAGGCCCACTGTAGATCACATAGTCATAGGTGTACGCTGTTTCAGTCCCACCACACTGCACTCATGGAATGTAGCTTTCTGTCCAGTGTTCAGCAGTGTCTTTCTTTGTCTCTCCAACATATTTTGCCTCTACATTTGGTAGTTTAAGTAGAACTTTATTTCTTTTGTTTATAACTTTTGTGTCCAGGGATATCTACAAATATAAATGTATAATTCCAAGATTTCCTCCCTTAGCATGTCTCTTTTAAATTGTGTAAATCTGCTTTGGTTCTGGCCAGTCCATTCAAACTTACCTCTGTCCATCTCCCCTCTAATGCTTGGGAAGGTGCTCTCCATTTCCTTTGACCAGATATGATCAGGAACAGCTGGCATACCTCATCAGATAGCTAATTGTTTTAAATAATGACATCATCAATTTTTTTTCTGTTTACAATTTCAGAGTTGCTGCCAAGTAAAAGGTCCTTGTTAGTCTTTGATTTCTGGCCCAATGTAAAAGTGACCAGATGAAAGAAAATAGACATGCAACCAAAGCAGAAACTGACAGTTTCTGGACAGTTTCTGTTCTGGAGATGGTAACACCAAGCAAAGTCCAGAAATTGCTCATGGATACATTGGCAATTGTCACTGCATGCCACATAGCTCTCCACTGTAAGCACCTGAGGATGGTAAATAAATTTTAGATAACGTATTTCTATCTCATATAATGCAATTTTTGTTGATGAGAATGAGACAGCAAAAGAACTCTTTCCAAACAATGTGCAATGGGAAAATACCACAGTGTATCTCTGCAGTAAAGGCTAGCTTAGACGAGTTAAGGAAAAAGATTGTGTTATTTGATTGGATGTTTACAGCTCATATTATTCTTTTTCAACTTGCATCTTCCTCTTTTCCAACTCCTTTCTATTACGTCCCCATGATCAGTTTTCCCTGTAAAAGATGTACTTTTGAATCTTTCTGCTTGTTCCACCGGTGTCCCTGCCTTCCTCCCTGGTGGCTCTGCTTTCAGGGATTAGAGGCTATTCTGCTGCCCCCCATGCAACGGAAGGCATGAAAAAACACTACTAAGTTCCATCCTCCTTTTACAAACCTTCGTGCTCCTAATGAAGAGATTAGGAGCATTGTAGACTTATTTGGAAACAAACAAACAAAACCAAAATAAAATGACAATAAAAAATGCCACCTAGATAAGCATCCAGGATTCCATAGGAATCAGGACTCTCTTATGTACTCTGAACTTCAAAATTCCCCATCACCTGTTATTGCTCTTGCTCCCATCTAATTAATTCTTTGAGTGAGCAATTGGAGTTTGATCAATATAAAATTTGTGATTTTTCTAATTGTCATTCATTATAGCTTCTCTGAATTGATAACTCTGAGAATAAAGACTAACCTTTTGAAACCTCTCATCTGGAAATATTATGAAAATGAGTGATTCCTAAGCTTCACAAAGGATGCATGCAATATTAACTATACTACTGAGCAGACAGATCATTTATAAAACAAAAAGATTACTTCCAGATAAAACACCTTTAAGGAAATGTTTAGCCCTCTTTAAATTAACAATTCAGACTTTTTTCTTATTTGAAGACATTACCAGAAGACCACCTAGATATTAACATTTGCTTTAGAAATTTTACACTACTATTTAATATGGAGAATAGATGGTTATCTGTACTTCAATATGTATAACATTTTTACAGAAATAGTCTACAAAAAGTTACGCTTCCTAAGATGAAATACACTGGTCTATATGTGAGGAGTGTGTGTGGGAAACTTCAAACAAAAGCCTATTTAATCTAGTGCAATTTATATGAATGATCTCATGGCCACAAAATAAGTCCATGGTCAAATATTTCTGTGTTAGGTGTCCAATATTCCACATACCAGTTGTGCAATGCACATGGATGTTGATGTTATCGAACAGCAGACACTCTGCTTGAAGTATTTTGGAAAAGAGAATTTACAAACATTTATTTTAGGAGGTCAACAGTGCATTCTTTCTGTTGCCCAAGCTATTTGTGATGCTATTACATGGGGTTATTTGCATACATGCTTATAAAAGATTTTAAAAAGCAAACATTAGTTTGAATTTTACTCCTCCATGGAACAAATTTTGGATTTTACATTCAGAATGAAGTCTTCTAGTCAGCTATCCCATAATGTCTGTGCAGTGTCACTTTATGGCACTCATGTTCCAACACTCTAAAGCACTTAAACAATATTAACTCCAGTGCAACAATTTGCAAACTTAAAGTTAAGTACATACTTTTTGGGACCTGGTCCTAATACTTCCTTTAATCGTTTGTATGTACTGCAAATGGTTTCTGTTTCCTTCTGGATTCAGGGTAGCTAATTATGTTTCAGTCCCTGGGCATCGAGCAAACACAATATAAACCCACAAGCTTCTGGCTGTTCCCTCCTGCAGTTTTGTCCTGGTGCAGGTTAGCTCACAGCGCAGTTACAGCCTTCCACTCCAGAGCAGCTTCCCCCCGATATCCAAGGAAAGTAATCTCCCGGCTATGCTAACAGCCATCCAAAAACCCACCAAATAATCTAATTGAACTATCGATTCACAGGCTAGGGCGTCTATTTAACATTCTAGAGAGAAAGAAACGAGAGAGAAAAAGGTTTTACAGACACAGTAACACAACGCTGCACAAGCCCTCCTCAGCTTTGTTTGCTTTATATTCATTTATCATGAAGATTATGCAAAAAAAATGTAGGGACAATGATAATGACAGTATCCTAATCTTTCTCTGAAATGTATTCTCCTTTTTATTTCAAGCTGCAAATTCTTACACAGGGAATAGACATTTTACCTTAATAAGAAAGGTTCTAACAGCAAGGAGGAATAAGAGAATGGAAAGTGCTCCATCACAGCATCACCTCACATTACTTATGTGTCTAGACAGCTGGTACTACTATCGGTATGACAGAATCTTTCTCGGATTTTTGTTGCCTTTTTTTTTTTTCTTTTTCAGTTTGTGGGGGTTTTTGGTTTGTTTTGTTTTAATTCAAGAGGAGGAAAAAAAAGAAGTATTTAGAAAATTCCAATAGAAAGCTACTTTGTCTTTCATTCAGACTGAAAGAGCCACAAACTCCCTTGACAATTATTTCCTATGAATATTAATTAAGTTACTACTGCAGTGTTTTTACCACTCTTTTAGAAATAACACAAGCATCATGGACGCAAGATATTAGTGTCATGAAATTAAAAAATTATTTTTACAATTTGACCAACAATAGAGATTCTATTCTGACAGTTCTGTGCAGCTATTTTACAGAAAGTTATATATGCCGGTAGCAATGTGTGATATTCCTCCATCTTTTTGGTAAAGCAAGTCAGGATTATTTATACCAATATCAAAGGTATGTACTTACAAAACTATTCTGTACTGGTGGCTGATCCCAGAACATTTAGTTAATATAACTGAAATAATTTAAATAAGAAAATGTCTTTATCTAAATGGCATTATGACATTCATTCTTGCTGTTTCAACATTGCCTTATATCATAAATTATTTGAAGTGAGGGGTTAAAAGCACTTCTCAATTGTTTCTCGGGTGGATTTATATACTTGCAGATCTTTTAAGTCATTTATTTAGCAACTCTAGGAAGGAGAGTTCTTCACAGAATAATTTAAAGTCAGCTCCAAACGAATTTCTAGTCTGGTTTTTAAAATGTAGCTTTTTTCAGAAAATAACACTGGGCGTTCTTCAGCCCACACCTCTTCATGGGTAGTTTGCAGCTTATAACAAACCACGTCCTCTCCGCCAGCTCCTGAAACTTCCCCAAGTAGTGAAACAACATGTTGATAGTTAAGAGCTACAGTTTACCCTAGTCTTGTACTTTTGGTTTCTGGCAATGAAACTGAAAAACATGACATCTGGCAACAACCTAAACTAGTATTGCCCCTGTCAGTTCTCCACTGGGATTATAAGGGTGGAAATTTTAATCATATCTAGGACAACGGCAAATCTTCAAAGGAAAAATGTCTTCCTACTGGTGAGGTCCATATACACATAAGGGGAATGGAGTTACATAAAAGCCCTAGAAGAGATTTCCCCAGAGAAGGACTTACTTCCTTAGGGTCCCTTTGCAAGTTGTGATGAAGGAGCAGTTGTGTGAAGACAGACAAAGAGATCTGTCAGGCAAAGTGTTGCAGTGATTGCAGGCAGCACTGCACTTGCAAGGCAATGCAGGCAAGTTGTTATAACTGCAATAGTGGTGATCTTAACTTTTGCAGGAACCACTTCCAGAGCAGCCAAGTGTCCGTTTACTGTGCTTTTGCATAGTTCTTTACTATATTTTTTTCACTTTCTATTACAGAATCATCAAGAAAAACTCCTTATTAGCTGATAAAATACATTAATTCTACATTATCCCCTTCATACCCCAAATTTTGAGAACTTCACCATAACTGCCAGTGCTATTCCTATTGATATTCAAATTTTAGAAACACTAAATATTTTAGGTTGGAAGGGACCTTAAAGATCATCTAGTTCTAACCCTCCTACCAAGGGCAGGGACACCTTTCACTGGACTAGGTTGCTGAAAAATTAATAAAACATATAAATCCTGAACAGCCCAACACAACTCTGCCCTATTCAATAGAAAGACCTAAAACTTTTGCTCAGGAATTCAGCTGAAGTGAAACTGTACCCTGCGCAGTGGAGTACGGAGGAATTGTCTGTAATGTTTCTCTTGTGTTTCAGCAATACAGAAATTTCTTGGCCTTGTCATGCTCCTTTACTATGTTGTTGTTCTACTGAAGTTTATTGAAATGGGTTCTGGCATGAAATGCTTTTGCCCAGATAGCCCATTTACTAGCAAGTGCAGCTTCATCTCCTGACTACTAATGAGGTATGGGTTTTGTTGGGTGTGCTGAAAAGCATCTTCTAAAGCACTTTGGAAAGGACTCAGGCTGCAAGCTCAGACAATGAAGACAAATATTTTAGCCATCCACACTCTTGTAATTTGCTCCTTCCTCCTTTGCAGGGTGTTATACTTCACTAAAATCCCAAAAATGAAGCACACAAAAAACTCCAAAAGTTTGAGGTGCACCCTTCTCCTCAGCACAACTGCAATGGTTTGGTGCACCTTACAATGGTCAAATATCACTATGAATCCACTTACTGAGGACATTTGTGATGGCCATCATTTCAGAGGCTTTTCAGGCTCCCTCCTGGAATTTTATAAATCAGCTTCTCCTTGTAGGGCAGCTTTGTTCCTCTGCCTTATTTCTGCACTTGCAGAAGAAGATGTAACCAAAGGTTGTCAGAGCTAACAAAATCTTGGAGATTGCCAGTGAAAGAAAAGGTTCAAGTATTAGTTACATTGGTGGCAGCACATTTCAGTGAACTGCTCCCTTTAAACAGCACATAATTATGTTTCCATTTTACTTTTTTCTCCATAGTTACATAAACTCAGATAACCTGTGTAAGTGTAGATTGTTTTGAAAGGAATAGTGGATTTAAGGGGTTAAAACGACAATATTCCATTAAAGTCTCTTTTCAGAAGTTGCCAAATGTAAGAGACTACATTGTAACAATGCTTCTAATCAAAGTGGTGAATCCTTAGTAAGCAATCATCTGAATGAGAAGTAGAGAAATTCTAGCTTTTAAAAACTCTTACATTGTCATATTTATTTCTTCTGAAAATTGTTTTTTGTAAAGGTGGAGAGTTGAGCTGCCTAACACAATCACATCAATCAACAAATAGAGTATTTTGACTGTGTCTCCCATTACAATGCTAGAACTCAGTCTTTTCCCTCTTATTTTTCTTTTCTTCTTCCAGACTGCTCTGTGACACTTTGAGAAAGCAGCCAAATAAAACCTGCTTATTCTTTCCAGTCTTCTGAAACTACCTGAATTATAGAGAAAGAGGATGGTAAAACTTCCAAAGGTTCATTACATTGTACTGATTGTCTACAAATTCTGCTTTACTTGCTTCTAATAATTTGGCTTTAAGGTGTGCAGAGTCATCTTGGCAAAATCATTGTTTCGGCACTGAAAAATCCCTTCAGTCATCCATCCAACAAGCACACGAAACATTAAATTCTTAGCAAAGATACCTGTATATTTGGAGAGCTGACAAGGAAGCAAGTGCGGTGGAAATTCTTAATAGCAAGAAAACTTCTTTTTTTTTTTTACATTGAATTTAAAAAGGAACAAATTTTGTTTGCAAACAGCTCCTGAAGAACAAGGTACATTCTGCCTTGCATGCAGAATTCTTGAACAAAGAATGTTATTTCCAATTCTAGTGGAAGTGATGTACTTCCATTTATACATGCACACTAAAAGAATATTTGCTAACAATGTACATATGCTCCCAGATATACAATACTCTTTTAATCTGATTTTTCTGAGAGTTCACCTAAGAGGAAAGCAGTGCTTGGGCTGTAAATAGAGGAAGACCAATGACAGCCAGAGGGCCACGAGGCCCTTCTATCTATCAGTTGAGTTGTCACTGCCCCTTCAACACAGGTGGAGAAATGTCAGATAGTATTTGCATCAAGTTAAGCATTCCCACAAGTGTTAGTGGGAGTGTATTGGCTCCAGACACCTGTTTCAAATTTTTTTCTTCAGTGAGAGCAATCTCAGCAGAAACTGGGAAGGCACACAGCTTGTGTGCCTTTTTTCCTTCAGATGACTCGTTTCCACCAGGACCTGAGGCAGAGTATGAAGTATTATGGGACACTTGAGAGACAACAGGTGTCTAACACAAACAGGTAGTAAGTGCAGGGTTGTCAGTGAAGATAGCAACCTGGCACATGAAATAATAGCGACAAGTAATTGAAGCAAGGAAAAGGTGTGTCAGATGAGACAGCTGAATTGGCATGTGAGTCTCCTATGAGATACAAAGAGACATTGGTTCACAGAACCAGACTCTCTTCTGCAATCATTTACAGAGTCTTTCTCATCCTCTTAAACTGAAAAGGTTCAGACAGGCAATACCATGTATAGCATCACTTCAATTTAATCTTGGTGATCTGCTCAAGCCCAGTAACTTTAGGGCAGGTGCTGAGTGGCTGAAGGGTTTCTTTAACTCTATTGCCAAGCCTGAGCTAAAGTTCTGACAGCAAGTTATGGTTTGCTTCTGGTATTTCTTCTCCTTAGCTAACACATAAAATTTCCACCACTACCCTGTTTACACGAGCAGCTTAACATATACCAGAAATACATTTTAGAGGTAAACTCTATTCCTTTGCACAGATAACCCTTCAGCCTTCACACACACACACAAGAGCTTGGCAGGGAGGTATTTAGCAAGGAAAGTGAAAAAGGGCCCTTTTTTTTCCCAGCACCCCTTGTTGCCAGCCTGCAGTACCTCTGCAAAGCCCATCTTCTATTACTGCCAGCAACCAGATGCCAGAGCAGCCTTCTCCGGGAGATCACCATTCCTAAATCATTCCCTTCACAGCAATGTGTTATCACGCTGTGCATAAAGAGTTAAATTTCTACACTGCCACCTCAAAGCCAGTTCTTGGTCTAAAAAAACAAAATTACATAGGTTTCATGGCAGGCAGCACACTTTATAACATGAGAAAAGAAGTAAAATTTTGCCCACAAGGGAAAAAACTGCAAGAGAGGAAACACAAGAGATTATTTTGGGTATGCAGCTATGAGGTACTTTTTAAATAAATAAATGGACTAGCTAGTATATAAACATGACTGAGGAAAAATAAATATTCAGAAGGATTCGGCTGCTTCATTATTTCCCTCGATGCTTTTCAGATATCTTCACTCTCAAGCACTTAAAACTCATACCAAAAATATTTGCTACTCCCTTAAGCCATTTTTAGCCTACCTGTCTAGTGCACAAATACAATTTCTTGCAACTGCAAGCCATAGTATTGTGTTAATAATTTTTTCCCCCAATTCCACTGAGGTACCAAGAGAAACTTGAAAGGAAAATCAAAAATTAAAAAGGCAAAGGGATCTTTTAATATATACTGTCAAACAGCTGTGAGGCCTTAATCTTAGATGCTTTTTTTTATCCTTCCATAACACCTACTCAAGGTTTCTCTCTTCAGCAACAAAAAGATGCTAAACCTGAAGAATGGATTTTTACAATGTGATTTGTTAAAACATGGCGATTTAAGCAAAAGTTTTCTCACTGACTTCACAACCATGTTCAGAAACGTACACAAATTTGATGAGGAAGCGACTTTAGCCTGTTACTACTTAACCATCACCCCCACCACCATTTCCTTGCTGCAGGGCATTTTTGCCCAACATGCAAATTCAGAGCTGTTGCCAACAGATGGTTCAAGCCACATTTTCACTTAAACATCACCAACACAAGCTGGAAAGATCCTTGAACAAGAAGCACGTCACTTACATTTGTAAAACCTATATGTACTTATTCCACTACACCTGCAAGCTGAGAGCCAAGGACTCAGTTCTTTAGGACATTAAATGCCCCATGTTCCCTGAAACAGATAGGGACAGCACTCCTCAGTTTGCAGAATGCAGTGTAGAGGATGAAGACTCTGCGTGTCCATTTTAAATCTCCTGCCTCTTTCCAGTACAAGCACGTGTCCCTCAGCATCCTGACATAAAGAAGTGGAGTCCAGGTAAAATGACAGAAAACAAATGTCCATGGCCTGATTTTTCCCTGTTGGAGTTAAGAGATGGGTAGAAATGTTTCTCGCATGGTATTTCTGCTAGTTTTTGCATTAATTTATCATTAACTCCAGTAAATACCAGTACTGTCTATATGGAGACAGTTAAAAAACTGAATAAAATGAATATCTAATAGTAGTAATCCAGTCAAGTTTAATCAGTTTTTTATGAAAATCCTATTTAAAAAATAAATAATGTTTTCATTTAAAAAATAAACCAACTTAAAATTAAATTTCAAGTCATGACAATCTTTATGGAAGGTCTAAGAGCAGTGTTAAGGTGTCTCATTAAAACCTTAATACTACAGCTTTTTTTTTTCAATCTGTATTTATTGTAGTAGCCGCAGAAGACCAGCGAGAGGGGATATTCTCTTCACTACTACTTAACCAGCAAGCAAACTCAATGATTAGATAATGAAAAACAGAGCAACCACCTATAACCTGCTATTTTCTCCGTCCATGATTAGGATTAGAACAAGGCATTAGCCAATGAGATCTACCATTTCTAAATCCTGGCAGACTCAGTCCCCCAGAAGGTATTACATCAGTTCCTTCATTGCAGAAAATACTTATTCTGTTAATGATTTCATTATTATGTGACGTGTGTATGGATGAACTTATTTACTTATACATTCAGGATATTTAAATTAACTGAATTTTTAAATTCACAGTAACATTTATATCTATTAACAAAATTTCAATTGCTTCCAAAAGGTGCCCAGAATACAAATCACTAGAACTGTAAAACATTCAAAGCTTGACTCTACCTCAGATTCCTCTAATACATGCTTCTTTCTTTATGAATACCTTAAATTATGTGTATAGGGGTAACCAGCAAGTGTTTCTTTTATTGTAAGGCAACATTTTGTAGCAAATCAACAATCAATGACAACTTCAAATTTCAAAATACAAATGCATTGGATATCAACTGACACGAACTAACTCTTCCTTCAGGGAGTGGTGGGGGGGAAAAGCCTTTTACAAGTCTTTTACTTAAGACAAATTTTTTCCTGCTTCAGGCTTTAAATCAGTAATAAAAATGACTATTTAAATTACTTTCATGTCAATCCATGCACCATGGATGCAGAGAGCTATTTAAGAAGACAGAGACAGACTAAGGAAGATCTTCACTTGTGTTATTGTCAGATGTGGTAAGGTTCATATTGGTCATGTCATAGTAATATTTCTTAAAAACTGTATTTTTGCTGCATTCAGTATTTCAATGGGGAAAGATATATACACTATTAGAAACACAGAGGATTGTTTATTGGCCAGAATGAAGAAAAAAACCCCAAAAACTTAAGTATTTGGAAAAAACATGTTAAGGAGATAACATATTACTATGAGCCTCCATTGTAGTAAAAAAATATAGCAGCACCAATTGTCAAGAGGCAGAAGCACAACAGTACATGATTACACCGATTTCTCTAACACAGACAGCAATATAGAAAATAACATGAAAGAAAAAACATATTTTGGAAATCAATCCACCAGTATCTACTGTTTTCCATCTTTCCTCCGTTATTTAAAATCCTCTCCCAGTAAAGGGACATCAGAAAATTTTATGGAATATCCATGAGACAGTTCCGCTTGTGTCTTACTGAATTCAGAACTACCTAGCAGGTACAACACACCCTGCAAAAAATCTGCCAGCAAATATTAAGAACTATGTTTGCCTACACTTGATGCTTACATTTGACCAAATTAACAGGAGGACATACAACCTCTGCGTTCCTGCAAAGTAAAAGGGGACCTAAGCAGTCTTCCCAGAAAGGTGCAACCACTCTGCAACTCTTAGGTACCTAGGATAGGGTTGTTACTGTTAAAAAACCTGACAAATAAATGAAACAACCTCAACTGAAGTTCCAGAGCCCTTCCTGGCAACATTATTACAAATGAAAATAGAAGTAAAATCACTACCATCTATCACTGAAAAACGTTCATGTCACTATCCGGGCTTCAAAACCGCAGATATTCAACCAGGTTGGCTCTTTACCAGCAACTTCCTTATCCTTTCAAAATACATTTGGCAGCAGCACAGAGTTCAGTCAGATCACAGAGTTGTAGGTCTGTTCTCCTCCCTTCCAAAAGAATAATGTGGACCATCATTAATAGCAGGCCAGGGTTGTCAGCGATATGTGGATAGCACTTAGTACAGTGCTCTACAGAAAATAATTATGAATACAAAAAATAGCCGTGTAGCAACACCTACAGAAATCAGGAATTAATCTTAAACTTGTGCATCCAAAAAAGCAAACATTTTTGGCCAGATACAAAAGCAGTTCATTTAAAAAAAAAGAGAGAGAGAGAGAGAGAGAGAAGGGTCCTATAGTCTGGTTTTATGATAGCTGCTGCCTCTCCCTACGACTGAGAGGTGACAAATGTCAGATCTATTTGGTCTGAAGTCTTAGCTGAGGGTTTTCTCTATTTTTAGCAACAGTAACTAACAGTAGCAAGTGGATGAAGAACTGCAGGTTTACTTTACACCCCAGAACAAGCTTGCCACATCTTTGGATGCATTGTCTAGTCTTCCTTTCGTCTGGTGACACCTTGCCATGTGAATTAGCCCACCTGTATTAACCTAACTACACCTTAAATACTCTATTTTCCAAATATTTCTGAACACTGAAATATAAAGAATAGGGAAAAAGTAGAATTTATCATATCAGAGTACCTAAATAGGCAGTTGGGATGTAAGTTTGTAAATCTGACTAAATATGGCAATTTATTTTGACATATCCATTGCTTTATGACAGAAGAAAGAAATAGTTCCTACCTTACATGGCTTGTGTTTCAATATTTAGACATCTCCAAGACTCACAGAATCACACATACAAAGATGGACCAGCTCAGAGAAAGCTGGTATATTTGGAAAAGGTACACACATCTGTAAAGCAGCAGACATGAAGCAAAAAATCACACAGAAATAAAGGAATCTCAAAGGTAGCGTTAAAACTCACATGCCTGAAAACAAAATTGCTATGACTAATCTGTGTGTGAAGCCTGGAAATCAAATTCTGGGACAATGGATGAAAATTAGGGGATGGATGGAAGAACCTTTTCAGACTAGAACCACTGCCTTTGACTCCCTGGCCACTGCAGTCTGAGCAAGGGAGCAAGGCAGGGCACTGCAGTCGGATTATCCTGCCCAAAAATCTTTGCACAGCTACTCACCACCTCCAAACCATGCCAGGACGTGTGCATGAAGGGGTTGGCAAGGGAAGTGTGTGCTGTACCCTCTGCTTTTTCACTTGAAATAAACTCAAGTTCCATTTCAGAGAATCAAGCTCCTCTCGACTGATGTATAAAATCTGCTGCTAAGATAGGGGACTCTGTCGATAATGAAATTAGACATGAATAGGGGGAGGGACATTTCCTTCTGCTATACCCAGATTTGCCAAATTTAGGTATATTTGTGACATTTTAGACAGTTAGAGCCATCCATCAGCATCTCTGTCACTAGCTTTGGGCTTGCAAAAATGGAAACAAGATGTTACTTTGGAATGCAGCTTTGTAAAATTCCGCAGATTAAAAAACACCTCACTATAAGTTTCTATATTCAACTAGAAGCTTCCGCCATAACATGATAAGCAAGATGGGGCTACCTTATGAATGGTCATTTAATAAAATGTTAATAGCAGGATCCTGAACTTACTCAGATTAACTTTCTTATTATTTACACAGAACATCGCTAGGCTATCAAAACAGACCACACTGCAACCCAGAAAAACAGGCAGTGTGCTGGGGGTGGAAGGAATCAGTATTCTGGTGCAGTAATAAAGGTTTCTTTCTCCAATGATAATCAACTCTGCATAATTAAAGTAGCTCAGACTGTTGAACTAATTTTCAGACTGGAGGTTTCTTCCTGTAGCAACACTTACACACAAAGTTTCTACTGCGGCTGAATTTAATCGTGAGCCTAATTACAATTTTAATGAATATCTTCAACACTGCATGTAAACTTGCACTTCACAGTCTTGCTATCAGAGCATTCTTAGAAGCTTTCTGCAGTTAATATAAAGGATTATTCTGAGATGCTCATGGTATAGCAGTATTTTTTAAAAGAAAGCTTAAACTATATTTGGCCAAATTGAAATACTGTTCAAAGTAGGGTTATAATAACTTTAAATTTTAATGTGTATATTTCAGAATATTTTAACTACATTTTTACTAAATTTATATTTATTAATTACATTTAATTCAAGATGAGAATTTTGCATCTTTCTAATCAAGTTCTAACNTTTTTTTTTTTTTTTTTTTTTTTTTTTTTTTTTTGGTAAATACTCTGTTTCCCTTTTTTTGTAAGTACTTAAGACTTACTGGCAGATTTTCTCACCAGAGGGTGAAAACCAATACATGAAATCCTCTGTTCACAGGAGAGAAGTCAGATTTATTATTTAAGGCCTAAAATCTGCACCAAAAAAATACCAGTTCTATCTAATTTGCCTGATTTTTTTACGTACTTCTAGTGCAGTGAACTAAAAATTCTGTAGAAGCCCCATATAAATCAGATTAGTTTTGATTAAACATGAAAACTGACTATTCACCATGGAGTTTCTTCTTCTACATAGAGTTTATTTTATTTTACACTCTCTTCCAATTCACAATGGCCAAACTGATGGATCATTTACATCATGACAGCACAGGCTGCTGGTAAAATAAAAACAACCTGGTCATCCAGCACTTTGCAGATGACATTTCTAGGTCCTAGGAGGATGCGATAGATTCAAGATGACAGGATATGAGCATTCTGTAACAGTTATTGATGTATCCATCAGGAGTGAAGTCATCAATACAGAATAAGCATTTTTATGTTCCAGAGTTAGATTTCAGCTAAGATTTCTGTGAGAAAGGCTATTCAGATGGGCTGAAGGTTTCCGTGATTAGTTTCTTCCCTTCTCACCATTCCACCTATATGCTTCAATTGAGAAAATTTGCTTTAGAATTTAAGTGTACAAAGAAACACCTTCAATCACTGACTCCTAGTCCCTGTTTCTATACAATAATAATATATAATCACTTTCATACATTCATAAAACTTGATGTTGAAACCAGTTAGCTTTCTCATCACACTAGTCCTAGTAGGAGGCTGTCCTAGAATCATGCTGATTTTACTGGTTAGAACACCCCTCTCAGGTCGTCTGTTAAGTTTCTATGCAGGAGGATTCCTCCTCCAGAGCCTGTCTCGTTGTCCCCTGCTGGATACTGGCAACTTCTGCATTCCCAGTTCAACACAGAGGGTTCTCTCTCCAGCTCCAGGGACCCTCTGTGCCAGATACTGCCACTTAGAGGTCCAACCAGCTATGTCTCACATGAGGCCCTAGAAAGAGGCTGCAATGTTATGAAGCAGATGGGGTGCTGTGTTCAAAGGAGCCTCTGGAGAAATGCTGCCTTTCCCAGCTGCAACTGGAACTGTAGGTTGTAGCTCTTCCCACCATGCTCTGGCTATCAACAAAGTTTAGATGTCTGGTATTTAAGAATAAGGAGAAAAGGATTCAGAACCCTGAAAGGGGTTCATAGTAAATTTTAAAGGCAGTTCAGAACAAAACCAATTTTCATAGTTTGCTTTGCTTTTCCTTGCTTCAGTTCCAATGACCATAAAAAGACACCAGGTTTGGGGTTTTTTGTGGTGGGGGGTTTTTTTCCCCTATGGCTTGCGTTTAGTTTCATGAAGAGAATAAAAAGAGAGTTGCTTTTTAAAATTTAAAATCATATTGAGTACTGGAACTCTTTAATCTCTGCATTTCATGGATAAATTCAGCCATGTTTCACTAGAAACGTGAATGCTAGAAGAAAAGAGGTTACAAGTTATTTTCTTTGTTCTAGAAAACACCACCTCAGTATTGGATCATTTATATCTTCAGCTGTGTTGAACGGACCAGGCAGTCTTTGTTTTGGAAGATTTTGGTTTTCCATGTCTTTTACTTCTAAATATGGTCTAACAGGAAGATATCTCTAGCCTAAGAGGTAATACAGGTAAATAGTTTACTCTGCTCTGAGTGCAGACACCATTTTCCTGCTTGACTAAGTACCAGTACAAAAGTACTGCATAGAGTTTGGGGGGGTGGGATGGGGGGAAAGGAGTTCAAACCCAGGAAAACTAAAGTTTCTCAGGGATTTACCAATGTTTAATCATGCTCATGCTTGTATTAGTCCAGAGTTACTACTCAGTGAAGAGGCGACACTGGAACGAGAGGCACAGACAGGCAAACAGCAGCCAGTGAGTGTGTTGTGCCTACAATCCCACCTTGTGCAGCACAGAAGCAGCTACAACCAAAGCTAGATGATGAAGGTCTGTACGTGTGATTTCATGGTTTGCCTAAACTGATCTAACGGCAAACCGGTGCAGAAAGGTATAGTTGTAACCCCCCCGTTCCTCCCCATATCTATGTTGCCACCTCTTCCTTCTGCCTGTGTCAGAGCCAAGCTCATCTTTCAGTCTGACCGCAGCGGGTCTGTCCACCTGGGGAGCTGTGTGCTGTACTGCAGCAGGATGTCTCCAGGACTGTACAGCTCAGCATCAGGGATAAGGACAAACACTTCCCTGAAAGTGGCAACATCTGCTCAAACTGCTGGGATAACCTGCACTGTGCACAGAAACTTGACTCTGATTTCGGGTTAGCAACTGAGGCAGTAATGACAGTTTTGTTCTGTAAGTTATGCACACAGTGGAAGAAAGAAGGAACCAAAAGCACGACGAAAGCTGGGAATATCTGCAAAAAGGAAAAACATAAGGACATTCACACAGCACTTCAGATGTACTTGCAAAGAATAGGAGCCAAAAATTAGGAAGATACATGGGAGGTGGTCTGATTTTTCACATGGCGCTGGCTGATCCAGAGCAAAATGTTTAACAGTTTTCAGCTATCTTAGACACAGAAGTGTAACTATGAAGCTGTACCAGAAATTCGAGGAGCTCTGCATTCCATGCAAAAATGAAACACATGAAGTATGTGCTTTTAATCAGGGTATAGAAGCATGTGAAATTACAGAGGGGGTTGGGATCAATCTAAGTCAATTTTACAAGTCTAACTAGGACCAGATATGAGATAAGATTGTAATTGAGATCTGGAAGAAAAACTGAGTGCTCACTGAAAAAAAAACAGAATTAACCCCGAACTATGCAATTGTAATTTACAACACAACCATAAGACGTCCAAGACACAATAAAGACTATGGGATTATGAAAGGTAAACAATTCTGACACTGAAGTCACAATTAAGGATATACAACAGAAGAACACTATCATAAGATTAGTGGTGAGTTTCAAAGTCCATAACCATAATGGCAACTAATGTAAGCTGCCACAACAGAAAGAGGTAAGAAACTAAATGAACTAAATTAAATGGGTTTTATCACCTCACAGTAGTTTGCAAGCTCCAGCAACATGGGCTGCTGACAAGAAAACACCACCTCTGCCGGCTCACTGCTCCAATACAGGTGAATAATCTGTAACTTGATTTTAATCAAGCAGGACATTGCTTTCCTGTACATCAACCCAGCCCATGCTCCAGGGAGTAGTTAGGAACAGGTAATGGAATGTAAATGGGTGAAAAATGCAACTTGCAGGAATGACTGTTGTCTCTGGAGAGGGAACTAAGCACTAAGCATGTGGGTGAGAGAGAAACTGCAATAACAGAAATAATTGTTATTCTGTTAAAAACTCATCCTACATTCAGTCTCATCAAGTAGATAAGCCGAAATTATTAAAGAAGAGTTTGAATCAGTCTTATGGGGACAAAGTTCACCCTGGAAACCAAAATATAGCTAATTCTGTCACCTGTAGAAATGTTGCTCTTACCTTATGACAAAAGCTAAAAGAGGAGCCCAAGAGACACGTTGTTCTGAGCATAGAGAAACAGATAACGGAGTGAGTACACACACTGTGCATTGTTTTAAAAATAGAAGAAATAAAAGAGAAAGAGAGATTAAGATCACACTTTATATACAGCTAAGTTACACAGCAAAGAGCAGATATGTAAAACACAGGCATTTTTGCACTTGATGAACCAGAAATACTGGTAGAAGTAAAGGAATATAATGTATTTGAAATATTTTTCATGTATTATGTGAGAGGTTATCATACTAAGCAGTGTTTGTTAAAAAGTATCATGACCATGTACAGCAAAAAAAAAAACAACAATTTTTTTTCACATTTAGATGGGAATTCCAGTCAATACCCTGTTATATCCGAAAAAAAAAAGTATGATCATATAAAATGTACTTAGGTTTTTTTGGATTTGGATTATGTTTTAAAATGAGGAAAAACAATAGAGGGGTATGAATGGAAATTCTAGGCAATCTTTGGCAGAGCTACAATTAAGACAAACAAAATGACAGAAATATAAATCCCATAGAACAAAAATAACAAACAGGAAAATCATTAACTTAACAAAATATTTAAGCAAATTAGGGTAAGGTGAATAACCTATGGAGAGAACTGTTCTATCTAATACTTTTAAATATTGGGATAAAAAGTCTAACACTTTCTTTTATTTCTTCCAGGTCCCCTTGCTAGAGTTTTCTGGAAGGCATTGTGGAGTATGGCTGATCCTGGCTCAGGTTTTTGGGATAGATCACTGGAGGTTTTCTAAATTGGTCGGCAGTAGATTTTGCCAGCTCTCATCTCAAACTTCCCTAGCTTTCTCTAGGGTGCAGAGTCAGCTGGATCAAGTTTCATGTTTAAATTAATTTGGAATTACTTTTTCCAAAAGTGACTGGAGTTTGCAAGTTTTTCTGCTTTCCTTTGCTGGAGATGAAATATTACTTTCTGCCATTATACTTCTCAGTGTCAGAGTCTCCAGCATTTCAGCCTACCTACATGACCAGATCTTTCTTGCCTTCTACACAATTCATTTGCGTTCCATTCTAAATTTTTCTTAACCAAGTACAGTTCTATTCCTGTCAGATTTACCCTGTTCTGAGATCCCATCTGCTTGGCTATATATTCTTTAACAGATTCTGTTTGCTATATGCTGACCTAGTTCAAAGTTACATTTGCTCAGTGACTGTTCTGCGGTATACCTTCTCCCATGTTTATTTCACCAGAAAACTGTATGTTGTTAGGTTTTTCAGCAAGGGCATTTTTATAGACTAGAAACAGTACAAATTCAAGTATTGATCCCCAGGGACCCCATTTAAGACTTTGCCTAAATTGAAATAGCCCCACTTGCGATCACTTTTTTATTCTATATGTGTAACCACTGAGCTATTAATCTAATTTCATATTACTGAATCTCTTAACTCATTGAAGCTCTTTACTGTAGGCAGTCTTGTCTCAGTGCTTTCTGCTTAAATACACCCATTATACCCCTGCAGTGTACATCTGAAGTATACTGTGAGTACAAGTCTAACCTCACACATGTTGGGCCACCTAATCATTTTCTTTTTGCTTATGCATGTTTTAGTTATCAGAAAAGCAAATTATTTCTGTTCATGCAGTGATAACATTGCTGCTCTTACATGCAGGAAAAATGCAGTGAGGAGATTGACTGCCATTTTTTGGCTTGTCTCTCTAACAAATGGCTTTGGTTGTTCTAGTTTGTATATCCAAAAGCATCATCATTACTAAATACCTCACAGAGAGGTATTAAAGTCCTTCTGAGCTGCATCAACTTTTTGAAAGCCCTACCATTCTCCATAAAACTGAGATGTTTTACTGGGTGTTAATACAGAATCCACTTTGAGCAAGCAGAACTCGTACCCTATAAAGGCTCCAAAACACCAGATAATTCCTGTGCAAGCTCAGGTAGAGACAAGCTAATTTAGCAGCAAGAAGAAAACCTTCAAATCAAGCAAAACTTCCATTCTGGGTAGAGGGCTGGAAGGGAATTTATGATAAGTCAAGCAGAGAAGCAGGTCTGATGCTCCAGGTTAGCTTAGTTCCCCTCTCCAAACCAAGATTCCAGAGGCTGACAGTTTTCTCATTGAAGGGGAGACTGTACAAGACAGCAGAAACAGCTCAGCCATTCTGATGTCCTTTTCCAATCTCCACCTAGTCCTTATAATAATAGAAGCATAAAATCAATAATGTTGGAAAAAGACCTCTAAGATCATCAAGTCCAACTGTCAACTTAGCTCCATCTTGGTTACTAATAAACCATGTCCCTATGTGCCACATCCTCCCTGCTTTTGAACACTGCCTGGGATGGCAATTCCACCTCTTCCCTGGGCAGCTCATTTCAATGCCCGACCACTCTTTTGGTGGTCTAAATCACCCCTGGCACAACGTGAATTCACTTCTTCTCTTTCTATCACTCGCTACCCAGGAGAAGAGACCGATCCCCCTCTTCATTATGACCTTCTTTCAGATGTTGCATCACTGTGTAATATTTTTCCTGTCTCTGTCTGGTACATCACCACTTAAAAACCCTTCTGTTCACAGCTGTGAGGACAAGTGGACTTGATCCAACAGATTAGCCTATTCTTCTCATTTCATATCTTATCAAATAAGCATCTTTGCATTTTTTCCATGCTACTGCCCACACTTGGAGTAGTGCCCTTATGCGTCTGCAAAATTGCCTCATTATCCTCCTTTGAACTTGCTTTGCATCAAATCTTGGATTAAGGTGCGGTGGGGAGGAGAGGACAGCAGGAGTTAAGAGCAGGTCCAATGCATGTTACCTTCTGCAGAGTTACAGCAAAGGGCTGAGGTAACAAGTAAAGAATAATTTTGCCACTTTTCAGCAAATTGAAGGATTCTTTTCACCAGCATCCATAACATAATTCTGCATTAAGTTTAGCAATAGAGCCATGACCCTGGGAAAAAGACTTGTCTCTAAACCAAGTGTTTTCATATTCTGTTTCACTTTCCTGGTATAAAATATTTAAGAAAACATAATTGTGCTTAAAATAATCCTATAAAAAAGTCATCATATTCTTGTCCTTTATATGTATCACAGTCAGACATTTCAAAATTATTTTATCGAGCACAAGGCTTCAACCTCCCTTATGCTGCAAGTGATCAGTACTTGTGAAAGCCTACAGAATTTACACTGAAAGGCAAGGCAATGAAAAAATAAAACTTCTTACTGCATTAAAAATTCTCTTCCTCTTATCTTACTGTTTGTACTGTCACCAGCCATTGCTGATTGTGAATGGTACTGCATAAAACAGATTAACACTAATGAAGTCTCTAGTAAACCATGTGAAATTTCTGGCCCCTCTGTCTGTTGAGGCTGTGGAAAAACTCTGCTCTTGGTGAGACTTAGAGAATTATGATTATTTAAGAAGTATGAATGCTTAGTGTTGTGAACGATGTTCTAGTTTTGATGGAAGGACTTTATCAGATGGAGAGGTTTTAAAGTCTTTCTTTAAAGATGGTCAGAACTTCAATTCACCTAACCTTCTCTCAAAGTTCATTCCACAGCCAAGACCTTTTGTACCCAGACTTTACATGTGCTTCTGCATCAGGTTTGTGATGAGGAGAGAGGAGAGGAGACTGTAATTCTGAATCTCTATATAGTAAAAAATGGTCTAGTTAAGAAAAAAACATTGCAAGTTTTATAGTTCAGGAAATTGTTTTAGTTAACCAGTAGAATTTATTTCATTTATGGAACCATTTCATTTGACTTTTTAAATAAAGGTTTTATATAATCCAAGTTTTATATAAGCTATGTTTGGGCCTAAATAGGTTTCATAATAAATGCACCCTGAATAGTTAGGCACATTAGATCCTTCTTTTGAATCTGGTCTTTTTGAAATGTGTAAGTTGCATATAGCAAGCAACCAAATTATGTCCATCCTAATGCTGATCTTTAATGCTGCTGTCCTGAATATATAGCTCTGGAGGATGCCCTGAACTAGGAATTTTTTCCTTCAGTAGCAGTCACAATGCTTGGGCCTTTCCCAAAAATGGTACTACTAGTTCTAGCACATGGCTGCCCAGCTGGCCAAAGTCTGTGAAACTCAATGTATGTCATGGGGTGGGGGTTTGGGTTGTTTGTGTTTGTTTATCTGGGGGGTTTTTACATGCATTGACATGGAGAATCATTGATTTTCAGCTCAGTGTTCTGCTCTCTTCTTCTCAATCTATTTTATGGAAGTCAGTGAAACTGCCTGATGTCTGATATAAACAGGGAAGGAGAGAGATATTTGAAGATGTTCCCAGGCCAAATACCACCTTATTTACAGCGTGAACAGCAACAAAAAGAATCCTGAGATCACTCATCTCTTGATGAGTAATATCTCCTTTCTAAGAAGCGAATAAAGAAGTCAGCATATGTAGCAGCTGAACTTAATAGAACAAGAGTTTCCTCTTGGTTTCCATGAAGAAGAGAGAACGACTCATCTATCCTTCCAAAAAAGGCCATAAAGAAATTCCTTCACTACCGGAGACATTCCTGAAAAATCAGTACCCTAATACGTTGTACAAAGACATGGAAGCAGATTACTGTGGGGAAGTGAATAACTTCCTGGCACAGAGTGCTCTGCTGGTGATCTTCCTTCTCCCTGGTTGCCTCTTAGAACGCACCAGTCCATGTTCTGCCAACTAAAATTGTCCCCTGCAGCAACAGCCCTCTGGTGCTTCAGGGCCAGCATGCCCACATTCATTTAGGGAGACTGGGCCCATGGCAATCTTCTTTATGAAGACAAATTTTTAGAAATGTTAGGAAAATAACAAAGCAAAACAACAATAACAGACCCCCTTCGTTCTTGGAAAGTAAATAACCTTTTGGAGAGTAACCATGCTGCATTGCAGAAGGTCAGCAGTCAAAGGGCGAGTTCTTTGGCTTCAGCTCACCAGGTGACACATAGTCCCTTTGAGTCCACAATATTTCAAGTTTTGGGTCAGTTTTAGTGATTTTCCAACACAGTTCTCTTTGGTGAAAAGTGTATTTTTGGAAGGAGGTTATTAGTACAATACATTACAGGGTCAAGCACAAAAATATTTTTGTGTATGCCAAGGCATTCGCTAAGACCATCTATTAGCATTTCTCATTTGGTCTGCTAAGGCGTGTACGTGGATGTTCAGATTACAGTTGGGAAGTGTAGCACATATGTGAGCAACAGAATCTGACTTTCAGATCTAAACTAAAGATGTACCTCTGTACTGGAATTTTCTTACTATTTATACATATTGTTCTGTTTAGAAAGTTTCTAGCTCTTACAGGACAAATACCCCCAGCATTAGTAAATATTACAGACATACTAACTTCTATTACTTCTGCCTTTTTATTTTAGTTTCTCTTTAGTTTGTTTTTTTGGTTTTTTTTAGGAAAAAAAAAAAACACCCACAAAACTCCAAATGCTACAAACTCTATTACTTCAGGCTTTTTTTTACAGTGCCTTCTCTTGCTCTATTTTAAACGTATTGACAATTACAACAGTTTTCCACTGAATCTGTTCTCAGTGTTTTACAGCCAACAGCCAAGATGTTGACAGAGTAATGAGAGGCTTTTTTATTGGGGACACTGGGACTTCCCTAATAAATGAAGCTTTATCCCTCTAGTTCAATTACTTTGAGATTTTTTTCAACCTAGTTGAATGCTAGCATACCCTTTCCAGTCAGAGCTACTCGTGTCCCAAAAGGAGACTGCTTCCTGGTGTTAACCACCATAATGTCAATCCCTACATTTATTCATTTGAATCTTAGTTAAACTGAGATTTATCTCTTCTTGTTCTTGATCAGATTATTAACCCCACCCTCACCTCAACTCAATCCCATTTAATTCAGTGTCTTTATCTTCATAGAAATGCAAAACTTATGAAGTACAAGCAATCTGCAAGCTGGCGACTGAGCGGCAAGGTTATTAACATACCTAGCACTGACAGTTCTGTTTTCTGCATTATTTTGGATTTTTATTATTTTCTTTCATTCCATGTTAGCTTTTTAATCAGTCTTCAGCTGTGGAACATTTTCTTCTTTTAAGATTTGCTTGATAGAGTAGCTTTGGAAGAAAATTTTTTATTAGCATTTCACAGCAATTTTGTTTTATCTTTAGTTTGTGGTTCGGTCTAAATTAATCCTTGGTTAAGGCACTGTGTGGCTCCATGGGGCATTTTGACATGCCTAACATATTAATGGCTCAAAAATCACCAGTCACCTCCCTCTCTCTCCCTTGGTTTATCTCTCTGTGCCACATTTTAAATAAAAAAGGCTCTTTCAGGATGAAGTTCATGCTAAGAAGAACAGAGTCCCTGGCATCAGAAGCATTTACAGATGTTACACTACATTCCAGGCAGTTCTTTGGGGGAACCTTTTGAAATTAACCGGTTACATTTTATTACAGGTTGATGGATATTCTTTTTCCAACAAACCATTCAGCAAAACAATTTTATATACAACATTTGTTATTCAGCAAGACTTATCAGAAAAAATATGGTTCAAATATTTTAAATTTCAAACTGCATAATGAGCATTCAAGATGAAAATCATTCAGCAGTGACTGGTTTCTGGACTGGTTTCTGAACTACTTACTCAAGTTAACTATATAAGTAACTTGTCTCCATAGTGTCACATACAGACTTTTCTCCATAATGAAGATTTTTTTTAGAGGTAGAAAATACAAATGTTGACTGAGATTCAGATTTTCATATGTCCTGTTTTCTTTCAGTTTTAAAAGGAAGGAAAAAAAAAGTTGTATTTCCTCAGCTTTTCTTCCCTAGTCTGAGCAAGCAAATGTCTTGAAACACCAATATGCTATAGAATTTTTCATTTCTCCATCCATGAGATAAGATTTGGTCTTCACTGAAACTACGCTGGTTTTGGCTTAGTTTCCATCCACTGGGTGAGGGGCTATATTTTGCCTGCTAGAATAATGGTGACGAGCACTTACAGTAGAGGTCTATTTATTCCTGCCAGTATTCTGACTGCAGCCAACAACAGGAAAACACACTGTGTTATTTTCCCAGGATACTCTCAAGCCTCCATGTATTTGCTACCGAGTGACAGGGGCACCCAAATTGGTTGTGGATTTGGATGGGTTTTGCCATTAATTTCTCCAGTCATTATTTAAACCCATTAGGGACACATTTCTTTCTGTATACATAATACATAATGTGCACATACCTGTACATACAATAACACACAGATATGAAAATTCAAGGCAAGGCATTTCACAGATACTATGCATTGGTTTTACTTCAGTTTTAATGTGCCCTATGAAATGAACAATCAAAGCCTAAAGGTTTATGTAGGATCACTCTGAATTCCTTGAAAGTGAAATATCAAATTGAGTATTTTCATAATCATATTCAAAAATAAGAAAGTACCAAATTCTAAGTCCCCTTGAGAAAATTATTATTTGAAGTTACCATGGTTTAAAACATTCTAATAGTATGGTAACCAACAGAAATATTGAGAGGTTATGCTGTATAACTAGACAGTTGTTATTTTGTAATAACACTCAAACGTCTAGCTAAAGAAAGTTACCCCATGTTGGGCACAGAAGCACCTTAGCTCTTCACAACATTGTACTGATGGACAAGATCTTTACATCCAAAGTGATATGAACAGTGCCTGTGGATATTTTCGTGTCGTCTTTAAGATTTCTTGTGGAAAGTTCTGGCTGTGAACATGCAATAATTATGTAGCAGTGAAATGTGATAAGTTAATGCAGAGGGTACTTCACCAACAAGTAGGATTCATCCCCAAATGTGAAAGTTGTCTGAGGACAACTTCACTATAAATGAGTAGGAAGCAGAAGGGAAAAACGCATTGAAGCTGATCTTGGCTTCGAGCTTTGCTGACTACTGGATCAATAGCTGTCATTAGTAGGGGTCCTTGAAAGGAAGCTAGAGGGCACAGTGCTGACATTTAACCTGTGTCAGGTGGCACATGCATGCACACACGGGGAACTTCAAGTTTAGAACTAGAAGAGACAGTAGTTGTTTCAGAAAAAATTAACCTCGGACAGAATTTCAGACAAAATTAACTTCTGGTTACAACAGATCAGTGAGGTTACAGCTAATTTTAGCACTGCACTTCAGGCATTTCAGCTGGTTATGCATACTTGGGATCACTGGAACAGAGAAAACAGTGCACGTTTGCATAAACCTCATTATCAGTTGAAGGCACGTCATACTCATTTGATTAATCTCAATTTGCCATTGAGTCTCATTTCATTCCAAGCATGTTGTCATTTCAACTGATTTAACTAAAATCCCAACCCAAATAATGATCATGCCACTTGTGCACTACTTGTGTTGTTTGTATTTCCTGCCTCAATTGACAGCCCCCTCTACAACAGCCTGATTTTTAATATTGCAGCATGATCCTGAAACACGAAACATGCAGGTAGCATACATGTCCTCAGAATTAATAACAAGATCCTAAACATTTTAAAGACAGTTATCTGCATATAGATACAACATGGTTTTGTCTCCAAAGACATGGAGGAAGTATAACCAGGCTGTCCCTGCATGCCAGATGACTTCATATATAACAGCACTGTCGAGAAAACCCTCTGAAGAAATAGATTCTCATAGTTTCATCATTGTGCAATCATCTGAATAAAAGATAATCACCGTACTCTAAGAAAGAACAGACAAGAACAAAGGGGAAGAATGGAACAAGTTACAAAGAAAAAGTGACATGCCCAGATTTAGGTAGAACAGGGTCTGTCAAAGTCTATTCTAATACCACAGTCACCAGCAGTCAGACAACACTACTACACATAGAAGCTGTGTACTAACACAGGGTGCTACTGAATTTTGTTTAATGGCTGTCTTCCCCCATCCAAGCAAGAACATTTAGGAATAACATCCTTAAAAGTGTACAAATAGCAAAGACAATAATTTTCACTGCAACTTCAGCCCTTTTGTTCTAATAGAATGCCAAACACAAAAAATCTTGGCTTCCAAATTCTGTCTCAGATTTGCCCATGGTTTAGACAGTAGTTCTTTTCTATGTGAGGCATGACAGAAAGTGTCTGCTGGAACCAAAACAGCTACAAAAGCAAACTCTCACTGAAGTCTACTCTGTTTTCTGCTTCCTCTGTAATTTCAAACAAATTACAGATCTGTGGTATCTTACAATAGGAATGAGGGATAAAGAGCTTTATATGCATTTAGTCTTGAGAAAATTAATACAAATTTCCTCATAAATATCAGGAAAGTTCATAATCTTGTAAAATTATCTTCATACCATGCTGTGCCTGATGCGAATAGAGTTTTTAATCTGTCTTCAGAGAGGAGATCCTGCAGAGTTAGGAGTTTCCACCTTTTCCTTGGTTTCCACTCTCCACCTGCATCCACGCAACAATCACCACCTCACCTTCAGCTTTCAAATCCTGTCTCCTCAGTACCTTAGAGTCTCACAGGAATCAGACCCAGAACCTCTTAGTAATCCTGGTAAATCAGTTAGAAACCTCCAAACCCATATTTTTATTCCAATACAAGGATGGGTTTGCTTTGATCTGTCCTGGTGTACACTAAGATTTTTCTGAGAGCAACAGCTACACACCTGTCAGCAATCCCTTCTCGCTCATACAGCTGATGAAATATTCCTTTTTAGCAGTAAATCATAAAATAAACTGATGATACATTGCTGCCATTTTTTTTATGCTCTCATCCCCATCAGAATTTTTTCACAGTGTAACTGCACTTCTAGTGACTGCTAAACATTTAAGAAAAAAGCAATGCAATATTTGAGAAATAATTGCTGCATCCAGTGAGAGAATATTTTAATACACTCCTTTCCCTCCCCATTTCCCTTTTCCTCCTCCAGCCCCTGCCCATCCCACAGAATTTTAATGCTTGTCAACATAGTTCTCTTTTGTGCTCAGACTTGGTAGGACACCCACTTGAAAAAGGAGGCTCTAACCACACTTTGAGGAGCTCTTGGGTGAAACCTCTCTGCCATCTCTTGCTGTCACAAAACCTTTATTGTTTCTCAGGCTGCATCCTCCATGTACCCAACTCCCGCGGATCCCAGCTCCCAAGAGCCCTGCTAAGCAGCACAATTACTGAGAAGTCTGAATAAAAGCAGCCAAGAACTGACCTAGAACCAAAACCAGAAAAAGCCTGGGGAACAGTTTTTCAGACCTAAGGAAGCAATGCCACTCTTTGGGGAGAATCAAGACAATATAGGCAAAATAGATATATTTTTAGAACAGAAGTAAGTCTTTCCCTAAGTAGGTTTAAAGTTTTGTGGGTTTGATTTTAATAAAAATAAGTCTAAGAAATTTTTTTGCTTCTTATTCCTGAAATCAGTGGGTGCGTTTTAGTTAACTTTTCTGATAATGAGAAAGCAGTAATAATAAGTTTTACCCAGGACTTGAGGAATTTGAGGCAAATATAGTGAGGTCCATACAAAACCTGCTGGAGCTGACAAAACTGGAAGAGTAAACACAGAAGCTTGGAGAGAATACCCAGAATAGGTATAATTTATGTGAACTTAAATTCTGAGAATTTGAGAAATACTTTTTTATTTTTTAAAATTAATCTGAAAAAGATAATGAAGATGAATTTCTTATTTCATCATTTTCATCTGTAAGTAATGGTAAACTGCTGGTTGTAGGCTACAAACAAAGAATGTTCATTTTATCAACCTATTTGAAGGTAAGGGTCAGCACCATCTTTCTCTTGTACTCTTTCCCCATCCCTTCTTTTTCTATTAAATCCTTCCTTTTCAACACACAGGAGAGATTTTCATTGTGTTGAGAAAAAAAGGAAAGCTTTAAGATATAAAACCTAATTTTACTAGAAAGCTAATGAATGAACCATAACCCAGATTTTCTATGGCTATTGCATTAGGGAAAAAGAGTTATGAAACTTCATGCTTTTATAAATTTTGTTGAGCTTGCAATCCTGGCTGAAGGAGAGAGCAAATTCTCAGGTGCTAAACATCAAATTGCTTATTGGAACAGCTGCTGCACTGAGCTGAGTAAGCAGGACATGCAGGGAGGGACTTTTTCTAGGCTAGTCTTTGACCAGAATCACTTACAAATTAGAAGAAACATCTTACAATTAGAATATTGTTATAGCTATATTCATTTTTCTACTAAATGTACAGACACAAGTGTTCTTTTGCATCTCTTCCTCTTGGTTCCATTGTTTTTGTCTCACACTGGCTAGGCTCTGCAATGAGAATTTGTTTCTTTTTCTCCAAGCTGTAAAATCTGTGGTTTCTTTCTTGTTGGGTTTGTTTTGAGGTAGTTTTTTTTGGATGCATGGTGTGGTGTTATTGGACAAATATTGCTTCAACTGAGAAGTTGAACATACAAATCTTTTCGTTTTTGAGGACCAGAGAAGTGCACTGAAATGAAGTTAACATGAGGAAATTGCATACTGTCTTTCTTCTTATTCCAAAGAAAAAGATTCTTATGATGTCACTAGCTCAGGAAACCCTCCAAAGAACAGGTGTTTTTTTCCTTGAATACATTACAGAGAAAAATGTTCACTGATTTTATGTGGGATGGGCAGAAAATGTTAAATATCAGGAAATAATAGTGCTAGGAATGTAGATTATTCAATATTCAGATTCTTTAACTTCCAGAGATGAATTTGGGTTCTTTTGTGGAATTACATGATGAATTGAATCATTTACTTGGGAGCAGGTAAGACTGAGCAACTATTAGTTGCTCTGTGATGGAAACAAGATTAATATTCCAGCAAACAACCTATTTTGGCTGTCAGGATGGAAGCAGAGGAATGCTGGAGCACCTTTCATTGCAAACCCTCCACACTGACAAGCTCTGCAAGCAAGTAGGAGTGTCTGAAGAAAAAGGCATGACCTTGAAGACCAGGCTCCATCAGACCTGTATTAATACCCTACCCCTCCCCACCCCCCTTCTCATTCTCAGGCTCTATTTCCTTAACCTTTGATTTCACTCTTAGTGTTTCTACATCTTTTTTTTTTTTTTTTTTTTTTTTTTTTTTGTTCCAGTAAAGTAGGGGTTCAGCTCCTGCTGGGGAATAAAAGGTGCCACTCCTGAGATCTCCTGCTCACTTTGAACGACTTACCGAGAAAGTCAGATTCTGTTTCCAGCAGGTTCCAATTCATGTTAGAAGCCTGCAGGAAATGGGCACATTGCAGCATCTGATTAGAGTCTTTCATTGCTCAGACTAATGTAGGGTCAGATGGTGAAAATTCTTTCTTTAATAAAAAGCAAGCTGGAAAAAAGCTAAAAAAACCTACTAACTTAAAACTCGGGCACAAGACAGGAAAAAAAAAAAACAGGCAAAGAAATCCTAACAATTATATGGATGCTTTTAAAAACCCTTCTAAAATGCATTTTTTCTCCCAACAGCAAAAAGTTGTCAATATTCTAGCCACAAACTTTCACATTTCAATAATTAGCAGAAGACAATTATCTGGAGGTCAAAACCAGCTTCCATAATTTTCCCTTGCAATTACTAGTAAACAAGAATAAAAACACCAGAAGTTTGATTTATGAAAGTCTTGGCGATGCATTCTAGGACATATCCAGGATGTAGTCGGGTTTTCCCTCTTCACGAGAAGAGACAGAACTTTCACATTTTCTGAATCACTACTTCCCACTAATTCTCATCACAACCCTCTAGTGAAGGAAGAAACCTGCCAATCACTAACTTGATTCATAATTCTGATATTTTTGTATGGTCTGAGTGTATCAGCAGTCACTTTCTGTGTTCTAAGTTGCCAGGGTCTTGGATTTCTTGCCCTTTTAACAACCCACTCTGAGATTTAATCTCCCAGGTGCTTCCTGCTTGCAGATTGTGCAGCAATAAACAGCAACATCAGTAAGTATGCAGGTTTGCTGCGTCTTGCTAGTTGTGAATCTGGAAGCAGAGAACAGGTCTGAGAGATGGAGGATGGTATTTTTGCACATTTTTCTGAAAACTTAGTAAAAAGCTACAATTATATTTGATTTCAGTAGAAAATGCCTTTACAGACACTTCTTTTATGGAGATTTGTAAATACTCCTGAGCTAATTCTCAAAAAACATTCAGTCATTCTGTTGACTACGGCAAAAGTTGCCCTTGGGCCATTTAACTTGCAACTGAACTACAGAGAAAATATAGGAGAGTCTGATTAAATGTTTCCTGAGCAGACAGTTTTTAAATGCCCAACACAGACGTGCATGTAAAATATGTCTCTTGTCAAAGTAAGTGTATGCTTACTTTACTGTATAATTAATTTAGTAAAACAGATTTCCTAGATCAGACCTTGGTGTCTTTTTTGGCCGCCAAAAGATACTTGGTGTCTTATGATTTAGGAAATGCTGACTGAAATGGTGGTGAAATTGAACATTTTGGAAGTTCACATCAGCTATTTGCTTTCTCACAGTCTTTGAAAAGTTTAGCCCAAATGTCTCTAAATTACCCTGTTTTCCTTTATTTGAATTCTATGGCGTTTGCTATGCTTTTTTATTAAAATAATCTTGCAGTTCTTGAACATGCTGGGGGCCCTCAAAGCATCCTACTGCTGCGTTTCATTTTAGTGCACAGCAATTAGAGGCAACTTCCCGACCCTGATGTGGACAAACAGGTGGCCGTGTCAAAATTCTTTTCCAGAGTTATAAATAGGCCTCTTTTTCTTAGTAGTGATTTTCCTGGGTACTTCCTTCCCAAATTCAGTCCATCTTTGCAGGCAATGCTTTTCTGTAAGTACACAGTGTTAAAAATTTCTATGTAGCAAAATGGAGTCACATTGTAATTTCCCACACTGTCTTCTCTTTTTTGAAGGACACCCTCCAACAGTGACTGTTCTTACAGATAGAAGGACCTAAGGCATACCCTCTTTCTAGATACCTATACATAAAACAGGAAAATTTTTTGGGGTTCTTTTTGGTCCCAAGATATTGGAAAGAAATAAACGCAGATATGTGAAAACAGGGCTGCCTTTCTGAATCTGCCTGCAAGCTGTTGTGACAAAGATATGCTGCTATTACTCAGCATATTCTCATGGAACAGGGGACTGAATTTCAAAACTGATTAAAGCCTCTGCTATGAAAGGGCCATAGACCCCAGCTAAGAATCCTGCCAGGAGTCTTCAAAAATTGTCCCTACAGCAGCTTAATGCATAAACAGCAGAAGCTGACACTACAGCTATTTATAAAGAGAAATGACTCAGAAAGATAAAGACTGACATAGCAGTCAGAGGGGTTGCAAGGCATCCCTCCAGTAGTCACTGTCACAGCACAAAAAAATGGCACTTCTCTTTTGCTCCTTCAAAGTGTGTATGGGAGCTGGGCAAGGAGGGTGCGAGGGGATGAAGCAGACTGCCACCATGAAGAATTTGACCCAAGGTAGTCATGCTTTTTCTAGATTTTGTGAGCATGACTTCACATTGTAATAAAGAGATGAACCGCAATAGTACAAACATACGCAAGTCAGTAAAAATGCCACAACTGACATAGCTAAGCTACAAGGTTGCTGGTAGAGCTTGCCTATACAGGAAATCTACTGCTTAGTGAGCTAGAACACAAAATTTATAGTAAGTTATTCCTTTCAAACAACTTTCCTGCAATGGTGAAAAGTAGCTTTCTCCAAATGGACCAGACTTTAGGCCCTATAAACCCTGAGAAGACTACATTACACTGGCTCTTCTCAGTAAGCACCTGGGTGGTTTGGTGTAGAGTAGCAAATGTGTTGTGGAGCCAAACCCAAGCTCAACTCAGAGTTCTATTCTGTGTAAGACATCCTCTGTTTAAACAGAAGATAGAAAATTTAGTTTGAACTCTGGAGTATCCAACTATATCGTACAAAAAAGGATAAAGTTTAGATTTTTTTCAAGCATTACCAATTCACTTAAGCTATTTCGTTGTTACATGTCATTTCATTTTTCATTATCAAAGCCCAAGGCCTTTAAAAGGTCTACAAGAACTCTTCTCTCAATTTGTTGGCTGCTGCAGTTCAGCAATGTTTAGCACCAATGTGTGCTGGCCCTTTGGCATTTTTCTTCATCTTTAACATAATTTATCAAAGGAGGAAGCAAAATACAAGTTGATCAGTCTCTCTGGTTTAATTTAACAAGGCAGGTCATAAAGGCTTTGTTCCTTGACCAGCTATGCCAAAGTGCTGCTTTCACATATTAATGTGACATGACTTGTACAGTCATAATTACTATGACAAGATAAAGGGAATTAGCTAAAACTTAATCAAAACCACATGCCTTATAACTGTGACCCTGTACATATTTAGTAACTTTACTTCTTTGTTCCTGATTTATCAAAAGGGGAAGGGGTCCACCTGAATTTTCTTGGTATTACAAGTGCATCAATTAAGAAAGAAAATTAAACACCAATCATAAATAATCAGATAAGAAACAAACCTGAAATAAGTCAAGTACTCTGATTCATGGTTAGTAATGAATTTCCTCACTGATACCTATGTACTAAGGCAGTAATAAAGGACAAACAGCAATGCCTCTTCTACGGGTATGAGAAAATTGATCAGTGCAGAGGTAGGGCACAGAGATGGAAATCTGCAGTGACTTCGCATCGCATTATTGGTAGTCTTTTCAAAACAGGCATTACTGAACAGCACCATAAAGAATGAAAATGAGGCTTGTCTTTTCACATTACAAATAAGGCCAATCGAAAGGAAACAATGGCATTCCGTGGTTTATCATTACAGCTTCTATAGAAAGCATAGAGAGAAAGCAGATAAACCCTATTGGTCTAAGCTAAAAGTTTAACCCTCTGCAGTATACTATAAGTCAGCATAGTCAGTCTAGTTATATGTGCTTTGCTTTAGCAACTACACCATTTTCCTACAAAGAATTGATAGGATACCCTCTTCATTTGTTGTCACCATCTCTTTTCTATTAGGCACTTCCCCAAGGGCAAGACCATATTATTGTGATACAACCCCCCTCAGCAGCATCAGAGCAAAACATCACCCCCTCCAGATTTTGGCTGCAGAATAATCTATCTGTTCTTCTACTATTGTAGAATTTATATTCTGCTTTTAGTGCAGACGTTCTCAATATAACCTGAGCACCATGGTGGCAAGTCCCCATCACTTGGACTTGACTGCGTCAATCAGCTTCATGGGCTTCTCATTTTCAACACCTCAAAAAAGAAATACATTGAGACATACAACATTAACCATTGTTCACCAAAAGAAAATAAAGGCAACAACTACAGGGCAACAGAAGAAAGCAAGAGTGGGAAAAGTTATAGCCCCAGCTGGGGACAGCTGTCTTCTTCTTGACTGAGGTAAAGAGGTAGCTTAATCCCCATGCTGGTACCAATGGTACCAAATGAGCTCTGCCTCTTGAGAGGTTTAGCAGCTCTTTCTAATCCTGCTCCAATATATTTCTGATGAACAGTGAAATAGTTAACAGCGCTGAATTTACAGTATGACTATCAGCACTAATACTCCTGAAATGAATGAGCCCGTCAGATCTGTCAGAGCTATTGTTTCAGGCCCTTGCAAGAAGCACCCTCCTCAAGGCTAACAGCTAGAGGTTGACTTCTGTATTCAAATGGAAAACATTCCAGCTCGGGGAGAGTGAGTGTCTGCACCAAAGCAGCATCTCTGTTCTGGTGCACCACAGATCTGCAGAATTAGACCTTCACTACTATATGCTGAGGCTGGCAGGGTGCGTATCCAGGAATAGTGCCAAAACATCTAAAGGTCTAGGAATTTAAGGACATTTACAGGCAAAATTTATGCAAACACCTTTCTGGTTTCCTTTGTAAAGAAATGTTGCAAAAACAGAGCTCCCCAGACTCTTAGACCACCAACTGAATCTGAGTCAAGGTCAGAGTGCTTAATGGCTCCCATAAGCAGCCATAGGCTGGATCAAAACTAGCTGGTTCAGGTGTCACTGCAGCAGCAACACAGAATGTGACACCACCTACCTACTTATGTAGCCAGCATCTAAAGGGTGAGCCTTGGTGTGAGCTGCCACGATGTTGCCTTCCTACAGAAAGCTAATGCAGGTATGTAACCCTTTGAAGGTGGACACACAACAGCAGTCTGGTTCTTCTGTTCACATTACACGACACAGAAAAGTTCCACAAAAATTAGAAAAGAATGCAGCAAGTTTTTGTTTCTGCCCAATATTTTGTCATTTTCTCCAAGACTTCTTGGTGTATAAGAGCACTTTATGAATATCTTTTGAAGGGGTGTCCTCTTTTTCAGGCTGCTGGATGAAGTGGAATTATGTGTAATATAGTCCTGAGATTTTAAGATAGAATTATCAGCTTGCAATTCCTAAAAGTAAGAAAATTGAATCGAGACATAAGCCTGTGAATAAAGTATAATTGTTTTCTCCTATGATGGATGCAACTAATTCAATCAGAGCGTATCTACACATCAATTAGACCATATCTATATTAGCATCACATTAGTGTTATATAAGCAGGTTATTTGTGCCTGCACACTACAAGGTATAACATGCTCTATACTGCTGTAATGCTTCTAAAGCAGATGATGTTATATTGATGGACCAAATCTAGCACAGCCTCATTCTCAAAGGAGTTAAACAAGCAGCACTAATAAAAATCCTTTTTTTTTTTTCAGTTATAACAGACCGATGCTCAGGCAAAGAAAGCCTCTGCAATGTTTTATGATCTCACCCACCTGACAGAGGGAAGTGGCCCCACGGCAGAGAGAACAAAAGCCAACTCTAGTTCACAGATTAGCACAAGCCTGTCTTCACTAGCAATCTAAGCAATACAGGAGAATGTGAACTGGAACACCCATAACAAAGATCCATGTTCTTTTAAGCTCCCTCTACTCACCAATACCAATGGGGTAATGTAAAAAAAACAAGGGCAGTACTATCTTGTCTTATTTCAGAGAATTCCAGACATGTGAGTTGGAGTGGGATCAGCCAGCAGAACACAACTTACCTGGCTATCAGAATGCTGCCAGCAAAAGTCCACAGTATAAACATGTACTGAACCGATTTAGAACATTTCTTAGATAGTTACAACAGTGGAACAGATTGCACATAAACAGAGTGAAAAAACTGAAACATGATCTGTCTTCAGCTTTCAAGGTAGATGTCCCTTGGTGACTAACAAAATCATCAACATCTTGAATCAAATGCAATGTTTATAAACTAAAATATACACTTTCATGCAACCCTGTGGCAACCATTGTGATCTGCACATTTATAAAATAGTGAAACTGTTGACACCAAATCATCTGCAAATGTGGAAGATGTGAAAATATCTTTTTATGCCTCAGCAGTAACACATCAGGTGTAGCACTAAAAAGAATGTTTCAGACAGCAAAACTAACTATTTGAAAGGCAAAAATATCAAGAACAAAAAGGAACATTTAGGGCTGTAGCAAGAGGAGGCGACTCTGAAGACTGGCACAAATAAAATTCCAAATTAAATTTCACATTTTTAATTGACAAAACACTCTCACTTTGAGCCGCTTTATATGGTGTCATTTACTTACTGAAAGCCAGAGGAACAAAGCAGACATTCACAACAACAAAATCCAGACCTGAAAACATTCAGGGAAACAAGTACATCTGTGCAGCCCAAGCCACAAAAGATAATAACTGCTTTCTGAATAAAAATGTGACAGTGTCAGTGGATACATGACAGACAGAAATATGCATATAACCCATATAAACAAGGGAAGACTTTTTACTTTGAACTTTAAAACCTACCGAGTTTAAAGCACTCATTGGAACTACTTACCTGCCATTTTACAGCCAAAATCACCATGGTCCTTGCAATGCTGAAGACATTTCTTCTTGCTCAGAATCTACCCAAATATAGTCACTCTATAACCTGTAAAGTACTGCATCCCCTGTGCTTTCAGCTGGAGAACTATGACAAGACCATCATAAGTGTTGGCTAGATTGCAACAAGACAAAAACCTCAAACAACTGTCAGGAAGAGCCTCCCTTACACCCAGTCTAACACAAAGCACAGGACATGTCCTGCTGGGTCAGACTGTGTGGTCAGCCTGTCTCCAGCCACATCAGAGACTCCGCTCCTAGCACAGGTGAGCACATCAGGCTGGCCACTCCCTGCAGCTCATTCCTCTGTTGCTCTCCAAGCAAATGCTGCCTTTGAATTAGGGAACTCTAGGCACCTGGCTCCACCTTGTTGGACTTTCTGCAAGGATCTTTTCCACCTGATGACACCACCTGTCTCCTCCACACAATCCCTTAGGGCAACAGTTCAGTGAGTTCACCATCCACCATGTGAAAAATTCCTTTTGCCCCAGATTTTATTTCTTGCTATTTTCAGTGAGTGTCCCTGGATCAAGTGTTGCTGCATTTGTTGAACAACAAATGCATTTCTTGCAAACGTCAGGTGTAATATGTTCAGATTTTACCTCTCCTAGTCAGAAGGCCCTAGTATTTTCAGTCTGTCCTTGCAGTACAACAGCTGTCAGCCCCTCAGTAATTTCAGTTGCCTCTTCCATAGCCGTGTTGTGTCTTGTATAGAGACCAGAATGGCACATTGTACTTCAGATGTGAGTTCTCCAAGGTCTTGCATACTAGCAAAATGATCCCCTGTCTTATATCAAAACTCTTCCTGATGGTGCCTGACAAGTTTTGCTTTTCTGGCTAACACTGTGCATTGAGCCAATTGCTTCAGAGAATTGAAATCAATGATAACTCTCAAGATTTCTTTTCTGTGTTGCAATTACAAGATCAGCAGTATGCATATTTTAATTCAGTTTTCTGAAGTTGCATTACAGTACATTTATCTATAAAGAAATTCATCTAACATATTTTTGTCCCCTCACTCAATTTTGCAAGGTCTTTTCAGAGTTTCAATTTACCAGTGTGGCATTTGAAAACCTGTAAGTCCATGAACTTGGAGATTTCATTGCTCTCCCCCTTCTCCAGGTCACTAATGAAGGTGTTGAGTAAGAATGGTACTAGCACTGATCTCTGGGAGTCTCCACTACTGACTCTTTTCCTTCATGAAGTGAGCTTAAAACTCACCTTTCTAGCTCCTGATATTTAATCAGAGTCCTCAAAAGGACCTTTCCTCTCGTTTCTTCAATAGCCCCAACTATCTTTTCCTCCAGGTCTCTAGCCTGTACCAACAAAAAGTAATGCAGAAATAGTCTCAACCAAGCAATAATACCCATGGCTTCCTTTCCCAAATCCTTTGTGTACTAGAAGATGCTTTACTTAAAGCTACAATCCTAATAATTTTTCTGGCCACGCCTTCAATCTCTTACTATTTATCTTCTAAGTAGTCCCATTGCTACTAGTGCCAACTTCCATCTTTCTAACTCAAATAGTCTTTTTCTTTATTTCACCACATCAGTTGCTTTACTGGCTTCGAGTGGATTAGAGGAAGTTCATTTCCTTTGTTTGGGGTACCTTATTTTCTTAAAGAAAAAATAGCTTGCTCTAATCTTCTTCTGTATATTTTCCTTTAAACAAAATGTTTAGATCAACATTTTAAAGAGTATTTAGCACAAGGGAAAGCGGGGTAATAATTTCATAAGCAACACAAATGTCGAAGAAATTATCTGCCAATTTGTGACTTGGTTACATTTTCTTTACACAAATGATTTACAGATGAAGCACTAAACAGACCCCATTAAAGGGTTTTTTCATCTAGCTAGCAACTTGCTGCTAGCTAATCTGGTACAGCAGGAACCATGTCAGAGGGGAATGATCAAAGAATTGAACTAAAAAATAAAGTAAAAAGGATTGGGTGACAACAGTTTGATGTCTCATTGAGGAGAGAGTAAGGCTTGGAAACAACTTTTAACATTTGGTTGTACATTCAAAATTCAGTTGCTTTTTAGCACACACCAATTAAGGAAGGAAGGGATATCTGTTAATACTGTTTAAACTATTGGTGTTTTTCTGGTACTTATTAACACCTACTTGTCTACAATGACAAGTGAATGTTTTTGATAAATGAAGTCTTTGTTAAATTTTCACTATTTCACTTCTGGCTACATACTTCATGATAAACAGAGACCAGTCAGTTAAGACAGGGAAGGGTCTCCCCTGACCCAGTCAATTCAGCCGTCAACAGGTATCTGATAATTTAGGCTAGGAATTAGAAGTTGCCCTCTGATGATGTTGATAGGCCTGTTCTCATGTGCTACAGAAGATTTTATAACTTGACTGATTTATATCATGAGTATTTCAAGATTCACAATCATCTATAGATATTTTCTATAAAACTGAGGAAGGCCAAACACTTTTAACATAAAGACTTTTTCTCCCTTTAATGATCAAAGGGTGGAGCCAAAGGCCTACTTAAAGTGAGAAATGGGAAAGGGAGAAAGGAAAGGATTAAAAAGAAAAAGTATGAGAGATTTTGGGAATCTCCTTCATAGACTTAAACCTTTGCTATCTGGAGATAAATGGGCATAAAAGAACAAGACTGGCACAAAGTTATCAGGCAACTAATTCTCACTAATAGGGCATTCTGTATAGTCTAGGAACTCCTTTCTAGTACCTTCTTTGTTTTCTCAGTAATTTCATTCTGTAGACTGCTGTACAAAAGCAGGTTTACATATTTGCTTATATTTTCTTGCAACAAAATAAAATATTAATAAGAAGGCAGTTTTTACCTCATTGCAGTTCACTTATGCTTAGGTTAATGCAAAGAGGTAATAATAAGCATTAGCCACTTCCCTTATGCTTCATTTAGTTGGATTTTGTCTTCCGATTACCATGTCAGCATGACAAGAATCAAAACAGGTGTAACTCATAATGATGTATTTAAGCAAGTTAGTTACAGATGCACAACGAATGTTGAGATTGGCTGCATTTTTTCCCCTTCTACTTTTCCCTGCAAGGAGGGAAAATACACTCCTGAGAAACTTTTTGTTGTCAGCTGCAACACTGAGAAAGAATATTAAGATTTTGGATTATGATTTATGCTTTTGGAAAACATCAGCTGAGGGTCTGTTACATATGTAAAGCTGGGAGTGGGGACAGAGGGAGAGGTGGGAGATAGAGGCCAACCTGAAACTAGAACTCTACAAAGTTGTTTTCTTTAATTTAAACATTCATTTCAGGTTAAATGAAATATGGAGGGGTTTTTATCTATGACAGTCCAGAGGGCACTTTTAGTAGATGGTGAGAACACGGAACTAAGTAGACCTGCTTGTGCCCTGAAGTCCTGCATTTAGACAAATTGTTTTGGATTATTTTTCCTGGAAAAAATAGACCTGGGTACTGCCTATCTTGTTGCTGTCTAACACTAAACAAAGAACATTTTAATCTTCAACCTCTTAGTCCCAGCAACAGGAACTACTAAGGATCAATTCAACCTTTTCTTAAAGATAAAATGGAAAAAAAAAAGAACAGAAATTTTCAAGTATTAACTCCTACTTTCATAGTAACTGTCCCTTATTCCTTTTTCCTTATAGAGACACTTTTAAAGGGAAACCATCCTGGTAATCTTTCAGGTGATATTAAAGATAGTAAGAGTTGTCCTTTTAACACCAGTTGACATAGGTGGGAATTGCTGTTAAAGTTCAGTGTTGTTTTCTTGAAAACAAAACAAGAAAACACTAACCCAAAGGTGAGACAGAAGAGCAGCAAACAGCAGCAGAAAGTGCGGTTTTTATTGACAACCGCCCTGGTGACAGACACTGCACGAGGGACTACTACAGCTACTATAAGACTTGAGTGACCTGCACCATCAACCTGCTTAAGACACTGCTCTTAGTTGCTTTCTAAATTATGACTGCATGGCAGAGGCACAAAAGAGACCCTTTTAGCCATAAATGCCAAAACAATAGGCAGAGAAGAAAGGTCAGGGGGGTGAGGCCAAGCCAGACAACAGCAGTAGGGGAACTAAACACCACAGCCAATATGCTTCCTCAGGTTAAGGTATTTTGTATAGCCACTGTAACTGTTCTTTGGAGTAAGACATCTTAGCAGTAAGTATTCTTAGTAGCAAGGTGCAGCTATGATGACTGAACTCTCTTAGCTCAGCCTGGCTGTTGTAGTAAATCTGGCATTAGTTGGGATGTTGCAGTGAGCTTTTCATTTGCATGCCTGCTTTCAGTCCTGTGAGCAGGGCCTCTTGCCTGCACATGGCAGGACCAAGAAATGACCTTTCTTTTTACCAGAAATGCATGTAATACAAGTTGTAGGTCTGTCAGTAAGACTTTTATTTTGGAAAAAAAATCATACTGTAGTTATATGAGACAATAAATGTAATTTAAGGATTCATAAGTAACCGGATAAAAAATGCTGTGTCTACACATTTTACATGAGAGCTTAAACTCACTCTGGTTTATATTCAAAAACACTTGTATTACTAGTTTTTATTATGGATCAGATATTGCCTGCCTTTCTTCAATCATCATAAAATCAGTGTAAAAGTAAGAAAGCTGGCACAAACCTAATACCATGTTCTGATTAAATAGACAGAAATGCACTTGTGTGCTTGTGACTGATCCAGATCTAATTTGTCTTGCCGGATGATTCTCCAGAACATAGATCTGGTATTAACAATCACGCAACCACAGCCACAGCCGCCTCTTTTTCCTACTTTGGCTTTTGCAAGCAATTTGATATAAAACCTGGCTTGGACTTTTGTTACCTCTGGTAACTTCAAGTCTAGGTCTCTGCTTATCAATGGCACAGAATTAAATTCTCTCTGATTTAGCATGAGGATGTCTATCAAAATCTCCAAGCAGACTGCACCACCATTGTTCCACTTTTCTCAGATTACATCACCTTTGCAAAGCCCCATTCTGCGCTACGTGGCAAAAGGCCACTCACATTTTCATATCATGACCTACTTCATTAGTCTTGCTTCTCTTAAAGACTGTGTTTTCTGTTCATCCTGGGCAAAGTATCTGTACTTGGCAACTGAGTTGAAGGCACGTTCATCTTGTGCCTGTATTCTGCCCTAGGCATTGTACAACTACCCACGGCATTCTTAGACCCAAGACTCAGGATTCAGTGGGAACATCTGCCAAGTAGCTTCTCCAGAAGAGGTAGAAAGCCCCTGATCTTTCATCATTTTATGGGCTATAAAGACCACTAAAACTCCATCTCCAAGAATAGAGGTATTTTATTAAAGGAGGTGCATTGACAAGGGAATTACAACTCCCTCCAGCAGAGTCACAGCACAAGAGAAGGTCAGGCCAGTGCTGCATCTCTCGGGTTGTACGGCAGGATAAATAGACTGATGAGAACTCAGGTGTTCCAGTAGAGCACTGTCAGCGAGGGATACACCAGGGTATGCTGGGGCCAAGTGGCTGCACAGCAACTTTGCAGAAAAGGCCCTGAGGGTCCCGGGGGACACCAAGTTAAACGTGAGCCAGCAATGTGCCCTTGCAGCAAGGAACTGTTACAGGTCCTTTGCTGTGTGGGGAGGAATATGGCCAGCAGGTCAAGGGAAGTGATCCCTCTGCCCTGGGGAGGGCACAACTGAGAGCTGTGTCTATTTCTGTGCTCCTCAGGATGGGAAAGACACCAAGCTACTGCAGAAAGTCAAGTGAAGGAAGACAGATGATAAAGACACTGGAGCATTTCTCATATGAGAAAGAGCTAAACCAGCTGGGATTGTTTAGTCTGTGGAAAAGAAGACTCAGAGGGGACTTAATGTCTACAAATATCTAAAAGGAAAGTGTGAAGATGAACAAACCAGTGGTGCCCAAAGACAGGATAAAAGGCAATGGATACAAACACCGTGCATCAGGAAACACATTTTTTACTGTGAGGGTGGCTGAGCACTGGAGCAGGTTGCTCAGCTAGGTTACAGAGTCCACTCTCTTGGAGATATGCAAAATTCATCTGGACATAACAGTGGGCAGCCTGCTCTAGTTGACCCTGCTGTTGCAGGGGGGTTGCACAAGACGATGTCCAGAGGTCCCTTCCAACCTCAAATGCTTTAGATTCTCCACATGTGCAAGTCAAGCTTGCCCACCTTTAAAATTTCCACCCTTTGTTTTGCAGTGACCTCTTGGAACAGCCTTTGGTGCAAGGGATATTGCAGCAGTTTTGTACTGCTATAACTTTTCCTCCCAGCAGGCTTCTAGTGCCATGCATTTGTGTCAGGATTTATGCCAAAGAAAGCTGGCAGAACCCCAGGCAGAACCTCCCATGATGTTTTAAGGAGTCTCAGAGGTAGAATGTGAAAAACAACCTCTCTCAACTATTGCTTGTTACGATAGCACAGCGTTTCTAACCCTAGCCAGGCCAAAATCTAACTTCTTAGAGGTAAGGAATATAATGTCAAATTCCTTCCCACCTGAAAGGGGCTTATATTGGTATAGTTAATGAAATTGAAATATACTCATTCTCTCCTTTGTCCTGGCCTCTCCTTTGAATCACTGCCCTTGTTATTCATAACAACGATTTTTGATGTATCTCTGAACATGAAATATGATCTCTTGGTGAACCACCTTTGGAAAAGCAGTTTGTGCGCAAGTCTTCTTTGGTCAGACTTCACCCAAATCAAAGAATCTGGAGTTTCCCCAAGCTGAATCCCATAATCAGAGGGTAAAGTCTTCCTAACCTCTGAGGTAGAAAAGGACAGCAGGCTAGCAATGGTGCTTACTGCAGAATTAATTGCTTTCCTAGTCTATGGAGGCAGGCTTGATAGAAGCCTTTTAGAAGATGAAAGATGAACAGCTGCCTAGGGAAATACAGTGGCCAAAGTTTTGGAGCAGTTTGGCAGAAGCAGCCAGTACAGAAGAACAATGAACTGGAGACTTTGTTCCTGAAAAGCTGCAGTCAGAGCTAAGGGCCAGAGGAAATATTTTAACAACCCAAAGAGCAAAGGTGAATATTTCCTGGGGCTGCCAAGTTGAAAAAAAAAGTAACAATCAGATTTAAAAAAATCTGTAATTATACATATATATATATGTATGTTTTATTAGGAATCCAGAATACCTATATCACTGGATCCAGGTCTTCATAGTGACAGGTAATCGCACAAAAGATACTTAGTTCAGCATCTATTAGTTCACAAGCATCTTTTCACTAATTGAGCTCACCATGTCTCCCCATCTTCTTGTCTGAAACTTAACAAAACCCATGCGGCTCTAACAGCAATGTTACAAAGGAAAAGAGCAGGATATCCAATCTCTTAGGCACTTACAATAACCAGGAATTTCCTCAGTGAAAATGTTTAGTACTCTAGGATACACTCCTCCTGAGAGAGAAGGAAGGCAAAATTACCCTGCACAGTCTCAGCTAATCTGAAAGGGGAGAAAATTACTTGCTAATCCCAAACATGAGACTAATTTAGCAGCTTTTATGAATTGGCCCAAGTACTGCAGGTATAAGACTCATGAAGAGCTTACAATCTAAGGTAAAGAATGTTGGACAGTCTGACTGGCTGATCAAACTGACATTGCCAGAACTTCTCATTTACCAGGAAGAAATATTCATCCCTAATAAACTAGGCAGAATTAAAAATAAACAGATACCTATCTACTGCTTAAATAGCTGAGGAATTCAACGCAAAAGGATACTCTGGATTTCAGAAGTATGGGTGCATTGAAATAGTGATCAGACAAATTAACAAAAGAAAAATGTATTAAGGACATTAAATCAAACAATTGGATATAACTTATGTTCAAGAAGTTCCTAAGATGCAGTAAAATAGCAATGGAGAATATATAGGGAGAAATATTATAACAGACTGACCTCTTTTTGTGTTTATTTTGTAGTCATCTATTAATGTTTATTTCTTAGTCATTTATTACATCTATACTGTCTAAGTGTCTGTCCTTGAACAGGCAGCGATCACCAGTACTGAGGCCATGCTGCTGAGAACGCAGCTGTGCTGGGCAGGGCACGTCTCCAGGATGGAGGATCACCGCCTCCCCAAGATCGTGCTCTATGGTGAACTTGCCTCTGGCTGCCGCAAGAGAGGAGCCCTGAAGAGGAGATACAAGGACTCCCTGAAACAATACCTCAGCCTTGGCCATATTGACTACCATCAGTGGTTCACTCTGGCCTCCAATTGGGAGGCAAGGAGACACACCATCCATAACGCTGCTGATGCCTTTGAGAACAAACACACAACCAATCCTGAGGAGAAAAGACAATGCAGAAAGAACCGTGCCTCACCAATACCACCTATGGAGACTTTCTGCTGTGCCTTTTGCAACCAGACTTGCCTATCTCACATCGGCCTCTTTAGCCATCAGCGCGCTTGCAGCAAGCGTGGGTAGAGCCCTTCCCAAATCTTCGTTCGCGAAGCCTAGCCATGATGATGACTAAGTACTATTAAACTTTATTTTGTGATTTTTTTCTTAATCATCTATGCCTCCCTATTATGAGTGATATCAGACAAGGAAATGGATCTCTGGTCTCAGTAACTTTTTTCTTATATTCTTATATTGTTGGCAGAGAGGTGAAAGGCTCTACAGCTCATTAGTAATGTCTTGTGATACAAGCACTAACTTTAAGCTGAAAAAGGCCTTACTTTCTGGTAAAAGAAGGCATTTAAATATTAAGTATTAAACATTTTTGACCCTTACAGAACTCAGAGGTAAGTGTCCATTCTCTTCCTGAATGGACAAAACTTTACCTTCTATACTGCTCTGCTTGTTGAACCTACTAAGACTGCAGCACTCAGACTGTGTACACTTGAAACTATAAACGTTAAACAAAATACAAACAGTTTTGAAAAAACACACTGCAAACCAAATATTACTGCAAGGGCTAGGTTATTTTTGAAGTAGAACATCCAAGAATATAAAGCCATTCGAAAAATTATTCCAGTGATCCTTTCAATGACTCTTCTGTAGCATGCTGTTACTGTTTTTCATACTTCATCCCCTGGGGCCATAACAAAAGCCAGGTATTTAGCTCAAAAACTTATTAATCACAGCTACCACTTCTTTCATCCCAATTACAAAAACAAAAAAGGAGAGATAACAGATAAAAAGGAGTTACCACAACTCTGTGGACTAGCTCATATAGAAGAGACCTGTCCCTACATCTTCAGGTCATTTTTGCTGGAGGATTGCACAGTAGTGCAGCAGTGCTAGAGACCTCAGATGCGCAATTTATCTTCCTTTTCTTCTTAGGAAAAAAGCATTTACAGATGTTAGAAGGAAATAGAAGAAATTCTTGCGTTTCGATCACAAAAGACAGAACTCCAGGGCCTTAGGAAAAGCATCACCATTCCCCACTTGGTTAAAGCAACATGTGTAAGCCCCTATAGCTATGGCCAAGAATGGAGAAGCTCTCTTCACTTTCCCAACAGCAGAATCAGCAACCTCCATGCATGTTTAGATACTGTCCGGTGACAGGGGCATAAAATGGCAAAGCAGAGAAGCATAGTTCAGCTTTTGGGAAAGTTGGGTTCGGTCCTTTGCTTGGCCAGCTTTTTTCAGATTCTCAGTTGCAACCAGTAAGAAGTGCCACATATGTCTAGGAGTGATGTCTAGGAGCACACAAGGATGGCAAGGTTCAGATATTTTGACAAAATTCATGGGCAATCTATGGATAGGCATCCTAGTCTCTAATATAACATATGTTCCATTTTATAACACAAGAGACAGTAAAGATGCAGGGTAGAACTGAGTCTTCTCATGTAACGTTAAGGCTGCTGGCTTTCACATCATACAAGGCTCCCCACAAAAGGGAAAAAGTTTGTGAGAAAACAAACATTTTGAGGATATGACCTACGGATACATCAGCATGTAACAAGCATCTCAGAGCACATAAGAGAAAACTGAGGTGTAGTTACACACATCCACAGTTTGTCTTTGGTGTATTACACCTCTCTCCATACAAATAGCAATGACTTAGCCTATGGGAATAAATGGAAATTGTCTTGTTGCCTAACTGAATAGTAGGATTGCAGTGTGGACTGAAATATCTAAGCAAAGGAAACAATATACAGACATTTAAACCACAATCCATTAAAAGGAGTCTCGCAAAGCTTTGATAGCACTGCCTTTACCCTCTCAAAAGCCATGTTTAATTGTTTTCTCAATAGTTGGAATCTTTTTGGAAAATATTTGAAACAATTAATTTTAAAATGTTGCAGTGAGCCTTCAGTTACTATTCCTCCTCTTTCATGCTCATGGACTGATAACAATCAGAGAGCCCAGATGCCAGTCTGTATATTATAGTGTCAGCCAGGGTATTCGGCTCCTTGGCAAGGTCCACAGGCAGTTATTCTGGCAGCTCTCAAGTTGTCCCTGCCTAGAAAATGATTAAGGCTGTTGACTGACTGTTCAGACTACCCTGTTCTGGACATCTGGGCTCTTTTCCCCTCCCCTTACTTGTAACAGAACAGCTGTTCTGTGCATGTACTGCACTTGTGCAAGTGTACATCCATTCATTTGTTAGCAAAGAATCAAGAAAAGCTCATTTATATAGGTCCCTTTTAAGTCAGAAAACACATGGTTATCCTCTGGTCTAGCATGATTTCCCATAAATTAAAGAGAAAGTTTCTAAACAAGTAGACAAAATCAGTATGGAAAGCCGTATCTGAGAAAAAGTCCCTACGCGCCTGTAGACATGTGGCAGGTGATCCATATTGCCTGTCGGTTTCCTCTGGAGTCTGAAGAACACTGATTATAACATGTGCCTAAGAAAGTTGCCAGAGACTCTGTAAACTCCAGCTCTAACCGTAGCCATCTCTCTTACTTCCTGCACAGAATTTCCTCTGCATCAAATTGCCCAGAAACACTCCATATGTGGCTGATCTCTCAACAGTACCTGAACTTAAATTATTTATTACTTCTTGAGTGCCATCAAGGTATCTGAGGTTGAGTGACCCAGAGAAGAAAAGACATGGTCCCCCATCTCGTAAGACTTAATCTAAATAAGACAGAATGCTTAGTGCAGACATTCAAAGTAATACCCCGTGGCATGAACAGATGAAAGGTCAGGCTCAAAATTTCATCACTGAAATCAACTCTGTTGTTATCTAACATTATTGCAGAACGTGTGTTCTTTCAGTAAGGCCAGGTGTGCGTGTAAAGATTTTCTTAAATTACCTACATCAAGATGGAAAGTGATAAAAATCAGACCTGTTTGACATAATCATTCTGTCCAAAACTTTTGCAGAGATGAAACAAAATCACCAGGTGCTCTACTGGAGGTTGTGGCTAAATGTTTTGAAGAAAGCTTGGACTGAATGCACATGAAAGTTACTGTGAGGTTACAAGGATATCTAACACTAAGTAACTACTTCTGTGCCTGGTCATGCTCAGTATTCACACACTTAAAAGGTAAGAATTTGGAGGAAAATTACTTGTATTTACAGCCAGGAAGAGAATGCACTTGGGTAGTTACTGGGATGCAGCTGAGACACTGTAGTTTCCCACCTAGCCCGTCTCACATATATATACCCACATGCTCTGAGAAGTAACTTTATCCCAGTAAATGGGCACAAAGATGATGTGGAAAGGAGTGAGGGGAATTCCAGGCACAGCTGGAATCACTCAGTTATGACTGCAAGGAAACTGGAAATGAACAAGACAGTTATGGGAAAGTCGTTAAAAGGATTCAAAAGCAAAAACATAGTCCAAAGAGTCACAGGGAAAATGGGTTGACTTGGTAGGACAGAACGAATTGAAATATCTGAATATTGAGTTGGGTTGAGTATCAACCAACAAAAACTACTTCTGTCAGATATCCTAAGACTAGCTTACTGAGAGGATGTTCCTCTGCAACAGGACAAAAACACCTAGTTCGGATGTAAACCTGGGGATAACATGAAGCATAAAAAAGAAAATGCCTGTGTAGGTTATTTCAAATCCTGGTCTAAATTCCCATAAATGAAGAACAAACATGACTACTGACTGCCTACACATGCCCATCTGTTCAGATGGCACAGTTCCCACTAACAATTTAGTTGGGCAGTTTCACTAAAGTCTAGGTGCCAAACCAGCATACGTTTCACAAAGATAAGTCTGTATGACATTATAAGCACCGTTTCATTTGCAATAGTCCCTTGTCTGGGACAGGTTTGAAGATTAGCCATCTAGCTTCCCTGTTAGCCTAGCTTCATAGGAAAAAAGATTACACAATCACAGTGTGACTCCTCATCTGTCAGCCCACCTTCTTTCGTACAGAAGTTTGGCAAACCTCAATCAGATCTGACAGAAGGGCAATGGTTTCAAAGTTATTATTTTTCTATACATTTCATTAAAATGAATGGCTGGTTAGAGGAGACTAATATTCAACTGTGTGAACTAAATTCCTCCTAGACAAGAGAAAATCTCCACAGATGAATACTGCCTTCCCCGTGGTAAAAGATACTGTCAGAACTTCACTGGCACTAGACAGAAGGGAATCCAATCACTAGACACAATCCATGATAAAGAGGACAGCTGCTCACAGAACAACTTGGTTTTGATCACACCTCTCATCAAAGTTTACAACCATACCAAATACCTGGAGGCAAATACTGAAGAATCCCAAAGAATTCACAAGTGTTTCTGGCCACCACTCAAACACTCCATGTGTGTAGCAGAACAAACTGGTGGCACACTCTCAGCTTGCATAGGGCAAGCACAGTGCCATCCACCTACACGGAGCAAGAGTGCATCAGAACATCTGTTGAGTTTTTCAGATATTAGAAGTTACACAGTAATTTCCTACTGAATGTAGCAGAACTTGCAAAACTCCTGTAAGCCGTCTCACACTTTTCTGAATGTTCGGTGTCGTCCATAGAACACTTGGCCGCAGGAGAACACCAGTTCAAGGAGCAAGCCATCCCTGGATTTGTACATTACAAAAAATATGTGACAGCTTTCCCTAGCTGGTACAGTCCAGTCCAAGTACCTCGAGCCATTGATAAGCCTACTTGCTAAGCTACACCACTAAAAACTCTCAGTCCAAGGCATGTTGAACCCAAAAGACCAACAGTAGCAAACCGTGCTGGTTTTCAGTCTCATCAAATGGCATGAGGAAATACAGGCTAGTTTCCCCACCGGAGTAATAACAAAAAGTGACCAATGCATACTGGTCAGGAAAGAGAGCAATTGCTTATCTTTTCAGCTCTGAAAGAAAACCAAATTCACAAACCTCTCAGCATACACAGGTGAGCTCTGCAAAAGCAGCTAGCAAAGTAAGGGATAGTGAGAACTAACACATTTGTGCTTGTAGTGTTGACGCAATCACACAAAAATCAGTCCCAGCTGTCCTGGCTAGGAACAAGGAGGCAAAGGACATGAAGAAAACTGGTTTAACGGTACTCAGTGAGATGGCTGCACCCACAGCATGGAATTAATACAATCCTGCCAAGAAGAAGGAATATCATCCTATTTCCTTTCAAATGCACTGTGGCCCCAGATGATCCACCTCTACCAAGAAGTGTGTGGTGAGAAGCAGAATTTAATCTGGATATCTGAACCATCAAGAGTATCAGCATTTCCATCATGAGACCTGCCCTAAACTGGAACCCTCCCAAACTTAGAAGTTTATGTCAGAAAAAGCCAACCATATTCACAATTCAAAATTCATTAAGAGAAATAATTTTTACTGAAATCCTTATTTGAAATTGCCATTTTGTACAATAGCATTTTGATTTCGGTTTTTGTGTGTTTTTCTGTTTTTTGGGGGGTTTTTAAAGTAAGAATAAGTATTTCCTTTCACAAACCTAACTTTTATATAAGCATTACTGTCACTGATATTCTATCCCAGGGAGAGCATTCCCACTGGAAATTGTGAATTTTGTAGATATATCAATTGGCCCTTTCGACCTTGTTGGATCAAATACAGCAAAGTTTCTGTTTATAGGTGGTTGATATCCTACAGAATAGCTTCACTGGAGTGCTTTGTGTGGAAAACACAAAACAGAATAAGTTATCATTTGGATTTTTCTGTTTAGGACTAAGTAGAAAAAATCCTAACCATTGCTTGTGCTTTCTGAGAATCTTTTATTCTGTTAGGTAAAATTGGTGAAGACTTTTGAAGAATACAATTTTGCTGGCAGTTACTCCTCAAACTAAATCAATAACTAGCAATTTTTAATAGGAAAGCTCTTTCCGTCTGAGTGGCTGCAGTGCATGTGCATAAACTGCAGTAATGTTTATTGTATACCAAGATGGAAAAGCTAGACTTTAAATTGCGTAACTTTCCATAACACAGTTTTCCTGAGGGCTGTTCAGCTCAACAAGCAGCCAAGGGAAAAGGAGGGTGAATGCAGCAGATCTGTTCCTTTCCAGCTTGAGATGCAGATGAGGCCCCACCCAGCAAGCCAAACTTTGGCATTCATCCACAGGATCCTCCAGGCTAAAGGAAGAGGAGCCATGGAACAATGTAGCAGTACAAACCCTACTCGCCCTTCTCTTTCTGAAATAAATGTCCCTAAATGGTAAGCAAAGCTGCGAGGCTCCTGGTCCTCCCTAACTGCAAAGTAGCCATGCAACCCCGGCTTCAAGTATGCCAGCATTCATATTTTTTTAATATGATAGAAGTTAGAGATTTTTCTCAGCCTTTCCTCACCATGTCCATTGTGCTGGACACAAACAGGGTAGCCTCTTCAGTACAGGCAGAAACATATCATCTTTCCAAATGTAATTATCAGTGAAGTAAAAGGAAGACTCATCTGAAATTTAAGGAGTAATCAGAATTCGCTTAAATGACAAGATTTTTACTGCAAGATCAATGTGCAAATAATTTGGTAGAATATCACCATCTGGTGGATACACCCACTGACAATTTGGTTTTAATTTTTTCTATATTTTCCTGATAGGTCATTCAGTTCGCTGAAGAATATTACATCATAATATCACAAAAAAAATACATTCATTCCATTCATTAGTAATCTGTAACTTCTTCTTGGGACAAGATACAAATCTGCAAAAAGGAGTGAGGGCAGGGGAATTCTTATTTTCACATGCCATCATAGGTGGCAGACCTGTAGAGTCCAGACAGGTGATGTTAATCAACAGCTCTTCCAGGCTGCTGTGGAAAGATCCTGTCCTTTGTGAAAAATAGCATATACCTCCTCCAAAGTCAGAGAACAAACAGTACTCTGTTACCAGTTGGTTAAACAGCACATTCCACACCAAAGCTGAGATTTCTTTTTCCTTTTACTCTTAGAACTGAGCAATTAGTCTCACTGTTGATGGAAATCATCTGCTTTGCATAGTCCCTCCTTCCCAGCATGTCAGCAAAGGGCAAGGTGCCACACTTTTCACAAGCTCTAACAGGACAGTGGAGGAAAAGAGGAGGAAAAATAGCAAAATAAATAAAAAAAAATCCATATTGCCTACAAAGAAATTCTGCCAGGTGCAAATTGGATTGCCTAAAAACACCATCTTCTCTTAGGCCTGGTATCTCATGTCACAGAATCACAGAATGGGTTAGGCTGGAAGGGACCACAAAGGGTCATCTGGTCCAACCTCCCTGCTCAGACAGGGTCATCTCAGAGCACATTGCAAAGGATTGTGTCTGGATGGTTCTCAAATATCTCCAGTGAGGGAGACTCCACAACTTCTTTGAGCAATCTGTTCAGTGCACAATCACCTGCAGAGTAAAAAAGTTCTTCTTCATGTTCAGGTGGAACTTCTGGAACTTTCCTGTGCATCGCTTTCTGCCTGTTGCCTCTTGTCCTATTGCTTGACACCACTGCAAAGAGCCTGGCTCCATCCTTTTGACACACTCCCTTCAGATGCCTGCATACAATAATGAGGTCCCCTCTCAGTCATCTCTTCTGGAGGCTGAACAGGCCCAGCTCCCTCACCCTGTCCTCATAAGAGTTTCTCCAGACACTTTGTTATCCTCCACTGGATCCACTCCAGGAGCTCCATGACTTTCTTGTACTGAAGACACAGCACTCCAGATGTGCCTCACCAGGGCTGGATAGAGGGCAAGATACCTCCCTAATGCACGCCAGGTTACCATTGGCCCTCTTGGCCACAAGGGCACTGCTGGCTCATGGACAGCTTGTTGTCCACAAGGACCCCCAGATCCTTCTCCACAGAGCTGTTTCCAGCAGGTCAGTCCCCAGCCTGTCCTGGTGTAGGGGATTGTTCTTTCACAGATGCAGGACCCTGCATTTGCCTTTGTAGAATTTCAGACAGTTCTCTGCCCATCTCTCCAGCCTGCTGAGGTTCTTCTGAGTATGGTATTTTCTGTCTACTTGCTTTAATTATTTTGTTTTGTTTTAACCCAAACCCCTGTCAAAGAAACCATATATATGGCAGACTTGATAACTTTCTTACAGCATTATAAAGACCCAGGGTTTTTTTCAGTCCATTTCCTATTTGTAGGAACATTCATCCTATGGTTATATATATGCTGCATAGCAACAAGCCTTGTGTGATTATTCTGTGTCTAGGTGTTAATATGAACGTCCACCTGCTTCCTTCAGCCAAAATCTGAGAAAAGCATAGTGGTCTCTAAATCTTTTACATTGTGGCAAGCTCCATGTAACTAGGCTGGTACATAAATAATGGGATGAATCTTAGACCATAGGGAGACTTTTGCAGCACAGAGACTGCAGAGAGTGTGGAGCTCAGACTTCCAGAGACAAAAGTGTCCCAGTCACAGAGGAAAAACTTCGACAAGATATTGTGAGACAACTAAAGCTTCAGTGCTTCCAAACTAAACACTAAACCCCGTGGTCTCCCATTACAGTTTACCCCACTGCCTTTACACTCTTTGGAACTTACTCCCTTTTCCCACAGACCCCTTAGCCTGGCAAACTTATACACTACATAATGCTGATGTATAGCTAGGCAACAAAAATCAAACTGATTTCAATAGAAACGTGTGTTGTGTGATTTATATCATAATGTTGCACATTATTAAAGCAGGTGTTAGAGCTGTGAAAGAAAATTCACCTATTTTGAAAAACATAAAACAGTACTAAGAAATGGATATGAACTATCACTAGCACAGAAATTCAAGAGTTAACAGCAAAACACCATTTCTTATTTGTGGGTACCTGAGAGGTCCCAGGGCAGTATATGACCTGAGAGAGAGCACTGTGTTCTAAAAGACTGAGAAGTCTCCAGGAGAATCAAAACACCTTAGCAGTGGTTGAAATACCTAAAGCTTTTGTAATGTATTTAAAACAAAAGACCTTCTAAAGACAGCCAAAATACATACTCAGATGACAACAGGAAAACGGGATCAATAGCAGATCAGAGATAAACACATCCTTAAGATGCTGTCAATACAAAAAACACAGTTTGGATTCATTGTTGTAGCAAAAGAGACTTTGAAAAAAAAATGTTTAAAAGCAATTAAGCAATTCTACAGAAATAGTCTGGGATTTTGTGCAAATGGAGAGAGACTCCAGGCTTGCCTCATCTCCTAGAAGCATCCCATATTCTTAGATGTGACGTTGCCATGACAACCACAACTTGGTGACCTCGTTATTTCAACCTAATCCTGCTTTGAAATTATAGTTGCTCCACCCTTTTGCCTGGCTACCCTGATAACATAATCATTGTAAATGAGGATGGAAAAACACAGCAGGATACCATTCCCCTAGTGACACGGGACTAGTCTCACCTTATCAGAGAAACAGACCAACAATTAAACTGCCCAAATCTAAAAGCCCAAAAGTAGATTTTTATTTTTGTTGTTGTTTTGATCGCTATTCTATTTTAGGGAAAAAAACTCTAATAGCTTGTCAGTGCAGGGATTCAGTTTTGAATGGGGGCTTTTGGGGAAATTCCATTTAATTTAATTTAATGTCTTTATCAGGAAATTAAGTAGTAATAAGGGGTAGTTCTCCTTAATTATGCATTTGTTTTGACTAACAGCTGGAGGAAGATTTAGGATACACACAAAGAGTCAGAACAGAACTTGTTTAGCAAATCAGATTTGGGTTTTTAGGTTCAGGCTTGCCTTGCTCTATTTAAACTGGTTAAAGCAGTAAGTATTAAAAAATCCCAGCTGTAGACATTGTGGAAATACTTACTATATTTGCTCACATGTTACACGAACATTACTGTAATTCTGCACTTATTAAACGTGTGGACAACAATGGTGCAGGTTCTGTCGCAAATTTAAAGGAAACATTTTCTTGGCTTCTTGGGGAGTTAATTCAGAGTTTTCTATGTACATGGGATATATAAAAGCTAAAGGAGGAAGATGTGAAGTACATACCTTTAAAAGAATGTAAATTTGGAGTTATTAGTGTGTGATCCAACTAAAGTGCCATAGATTGTACTTCACAAAACCATTTTTGGACTCTTGTTACCTACTTCTGTCTCCCTACCTCTTCTGTCAGAGCTGTCCAATTTCTCCCTGTCTTGGTGGTTGCACATTTTAGTACATGAGGACAAATATTACCTTGGAGGTTGTGATATTGCCCAAGACTTCTTGAAGGAACACCACACACATTGAGGCAACTAAACTTGTAAATAATGGCCATTATTAGAAGATGATAAAAAGGAAGAAAGAGGAGTTACTTTGACAGAAAAGTTAAGCGAGTGACTAACTTTCTCAGTGTGGACACACAACTTGCATAATTATGGTTATTTTCCAAAGAGTAACACAAAGATTTCCTCAATTCTAAGTTTATGTGCCTCTGCCTGCAAAGGGGCTGAGTCAGCCAGCCTCTGGGGATGTAAACCCATGATTCTAGAAAGAAACTCTACATTTTAACATTTGTAAAGTTGTAGTGCTGAATTGGACTTTCCAGCTTTCCTGTCACAATAAGGAAGTTGGGTGATACCCTCTAAAATCAATCAGCAAGGACTCCACGCACAAGCAAAGGTACCGATCAGGCACCCACCCACAGATTTATTCAGTGATAAACCAGGAAAACCTTTACCCAGTAAGTGCTTTATTAACAATATAATTACACATCTGTTAGCAGCCATCATCTCTGAGGTAGCTGATGAAGTAGCAGGGCAAATAAAGTGATGATTTCTGGTAAGGCTTTACACACACAAAAAAAAATCCTTTGAATCCTACTGCAGCAGTGCTTGGGGATAATTTTCCTGAATAAACAAAACACAAACTCCAAAGCACTATAAATGTGCATTGCAGGCACAAGGTGAGGAGCTGACAACTGAGCTCTGTGCCTTGGTAATATCTTTGTGTTCAAAAGCATCTGCAACAGGCAGGGCTAAACCACCACTTGCCTCTGAAAACTTGCCACTCCCAGGTACAGAAAATGAAACCACTGGCGGCTTACACAGTGACCTTCACGTAGGATCACTACAAGGTATCTCAGGCAGAGAGAATTTAGCTTTTCTCCAACAAAACTAAAATCAAACAAACAAAATAAACAGATAAGACTACCAAAATACACAATTAGTTTCTTCTGTGAAGTAATCTCTTAACATGCCCCTGGCTTTCCTTCCCCTTCAAGTGGGACACTTTGCTGCCAATAGTCAACCATTATATTATTAGAAGAGAACTGAATGTAATCATTAGACATTTTTTTCTTGAGCTGTTCAGCAGGGGTTAGAAATCAGTCTCCATTAAAATATTTTTCTTAAGCTCTGTTGAATCCCAAGAGCAGAGAATAGACATGAGCAGGAGATGTTTTTACAGCACTGCAGCAAAGGAAGCAGGTTTTCCTTCACTAAAAGGCCAAAGTTCATTTTCTTGGAATAGCAGCATACATTCCAAAATGGTGCCTCACATTTACCAAGAGCTATCAGGGAACAAGTGAACAAGATTTATGTCCAGATTCAAATTTAGTTCTCCTACATACAATAGTAAAAGGCCAGACCATTCAATACTTAATCAGGTTTGGAGTCTGATTTTTTTCAGCCTTGCTTGAGATCACCATATACCGTGTGCAGGCTGATTAATCCTTCTAACTTCTGATTCTAACACATGAACAGGAATCTAGAAGCCCCAAATGAAATTCCAAGCTAAAAGTGTACTTTGACAATTGATTTTTGCATCTGTAGTCTGACTTCTTAATCTATTACAACCCAGTTTGCAGCACTCCTTTCAGAAAAGGAATATATTTTCCCTGTTAGGGTGCTGGGTTTGAGCAGCAGTTAAAATCATTCTGTATTCAAAACAGCTAACATACTGGGGGGAAAAAATTACCAACTCTTGCCTGTGTAGTTTAAAGTGGATTGCACAGTAGACTTCTCGATGAATTTGTGGGACACAATGACTCTCTACCAACCCTGCTATGGAATCCTTAGATATGAGTTTTTATAGATAATATAAAGTTCTTACACACAAATGATTTTTCTGCGTTGTACACATTTAAAACAGAATTAGGAACAAAGCTCTGCTTCTCTCCTAGATCAGTAGTGACACCTAGTGACCAAGGACTAAAGGAACCACGCTCGAGGAGGAGCTTTCCTGCGCTGGGTTGGATTGCATTACAAAAACCTTTAGGGTGTGGCGCGAGGACATAAACCAAATAAACACTGACATGAGCTATGGGGTGATTTCAATTTACACAGAAACGCTACGTCTGCTTTAAAAAACAATGTGCTGCAAATCAAAAAGAAATGAAGGGATGTTTTCATAACAGGAAAGAAACCCTTGAGCAAGTAGAATGTAACTACCCAGTGAAACCTGGGAAGGCTCTGGGGCACAGCATTCCTACATGTGAATGATGTTCAAAGGACAGGGAACAATCCCTAGTTCTAAAAATCTCGTTTTCCCATCTCATCCAAAAAGGATAACTAACAGAACAAAGTGCAAGTGCTCCTCACTCTGGTCCAAGTTCTTGCTCGTATAGATAGGTCCACCAAAATAGCTGTATTACAATAAGTTACTGCACTTAACCTACACCAGAGCAGATCTTGCTCTATCTGGACATACTACCCTAGAATAACATTTATTTGGTTCCTGATTATTACCTGGGTCAATGACTTGTGGTTGCAGGGCAATGCTAAAAAGACTACAGCCCTTGTCTGGTATTGGTTAAACTTTCTATATTATATGACTAGGGAAGAGCTAAATGTATGTTCCACAAATAGGTGGCCAGCTCCAAGTTCTAAGTCACTTTTACTTTGTACCATGCTATCCACAGAGCAACCTTTTCCCCGACGATGGGAACACAGAAGCTCGGCAGGACGTGGTAATGCTGACCACAGAATATGCTGAGCTGGAAGGGACCCCCAAGGATCATCGAGTCAAACCCTCAGCCCTGCACAGAACCATCCCTAGGAGTCACACCACGTGCCTGAGAGTGTCATCCAAATACCTCCTGAACTCAGTCAGGTTTGAGTGTTACGGAAGCAGGCTTTGCTCCTGAGGAAAAGGATTCTACATTCTGCCTGAAAATCACTCTTTTTTCCAGCTTTTCAACAGATTTAAGATTTGCAAAATGCTCTGTGTTGCACTTGAAATATAAAAAGTTAAAAGATGCCCCGGAGTTATGTTAGGAGAGTTTCCGGATGAAAAGATTAATCAAAATAGGAAAAAAAGAGTTTAAGGAAGAAAAATCTGGGCAAACTCCATAGTGGAAGAGATTAGCAGAAGATGCACACTCTAGATCAGAGGACAAATGTACAGTTCAAAAGTGGAGCCACTAATTCCTTATTCAATATATCTCAGATTCGATTTATGGTGGAAGAAATATTGCCTTTTTTTAGCATCATAGGAACAAGCAGACATTCAAGTCTTCATCAGTTTCCCTTACCTTCACTTTGTATTCATTTCACAGAGAAAGTGACTCCAAGACACAACACAGTAAAAACTCAGGCTTGTAATGTACCGAGTGGAGAAACCACACTGATTTGTGCACGGATGCTCGCACAAAACACTTAATATCACAGAGGACTCAAGTACCTGACAAAGAACTTGGGTGCAAGGAGAGACATCCATTACCAGCAGCAAAGAGATCATGAACCATACAGGCAGAAAAACTATGTGTGTTGTGGGAGTTTTCAAGACATGCTCTAGAAAAAGTGTTAAGAAATACAAAATACTTTTTGAATTTCTGAGATAAAGAATAGTGGGGACTAATGACAGAGAAGGTTTAAAAATTTTGTCTTGCCGAAAGGTGATAGCTGCAGCTGTCACTGATAAAAAAACCCAAACCATCCTGCACAACGGCAGTGTCACACCCAAAAATACACCCAAAAATAAATCCAGCTGTTACTTTTGCTCACTACAAGCAATTTGCCCCATAACCCATGAGACTTCTCTTGTGCTATCTGTACCACAACCCAGTATGAGAAGCCCTCACAGAAAGAGGAAAAAATTCCAACAGAAACCAAACTATTATCCCAATCAAATAACCCTGGAAAAGTAATCAAAACAAGCCTCACTGCACCAAGATCAGAGGAAGGCAAAGGTCCCATGTTTCACCCATTACCGCTTTTTCTCACTGCCAGCAAGATGACTGATGAGACTAACCAGTTATCTTGGCCTGTTTTGTACAGAATATAGGTAAGTTTGAAGAGGAACAGAAGTTTTTGTTGATTCAATCTACTGGCAAGACAGTGGTTACTTTTAAATGGAGAAACAGCACAGGCTTCTGAACTCTGGAAAACTGTTCTCTGTGTGACTGGTCTTTGATAAGCAGCTTTCACCCTGGCCCTGACTCTGTGTAGTACTGCTAAGGCATCCATGGAAAGTGAAGTATAGCCATTGTTTGACCTTTGTGACATTTCTAAGAGTCAGAAACACTGCTGGAAAATCTTTAGGGTTCCACAAAAAGGAAAAACAATGACAGCCATTGCCTTAAATTGGCAGGTCTTCAGTTTTGTTCCCTTATCTAATATGGGCTGGCTGCGACCTTACTGAAAGTTCAGTAGGACATGTTTGACATTAAAACAGTCACATCTCTTATTTATATCTTCAGTTGATGTGATCTTAATTTTAACTTTTATTAAGATTTGCAGACTTCTTCATGTGGTATCTTTATGAATAGTGAAAGAATGGTCAATATCTATTCAGAGCATAGTTTATGCATTTGCTACTCACTGTGGGTTACATCTGAAATGAGATGATCACACGCTTGTTAGCTCTAATTAAAACAGAAAAATCATCAATCATAGCTTTATAGTGCAGAACAGGTGTTGCAGGTATTCAATAGTTGTTTAGCTTATTGCTGTACCACTCCTGTGATACCAGTGTGAATACCCTAAATATCTAGAGGTCACAAAAATGACCATTGCAATTTTCCAGTTTTATGACCTGAAATTCTGAATTGCAAAAGAAACCAGGTGCACACGCACTAGGGAGAGAGACTCTCCTAATGTTTCATAATATGAAACGTACAGAGTTTAATAAGAAATCCCTCGTCTCCAGGTGAAACTTTTCCCCAAAATTAAACAGAACATTAAGATTCCAGAACATATACTTGTAACAGATCTATTATTTCTTTGCATCAACCCCTAGATTCTTTCCTAGGTGTTTTTTTGCCTAATGATCTTACCATCAGGTTCAACAAAACTGAGTGTAATGTACTGAAAATACACTCAATTGATATTGAACTTGCTGATGAGGAGTGTAGGCCTGTTAAAATTGACAAAACTGACAAGTCCTCTATTACCTCTTATTTTATTGCTCTTTTGGCTCAACATGTGGCTTTGCAAGCAAAAAAACTTTATTGCTTGCTGGGTGAAAAGAAAGGTCATGCTCAGGAATACATTTCATTAATCATGATTCAGACTCTTTTATCAGTTTTCCTCTTTGATGTAAATTTCAATTTGTTAGTGGTATCTAGCTACAAAGGTAAAAATAAAAATATTTCATGGAGTTCTAGAGAATATCACCGACAAACTAAGGTCATAACTCTATTTTTATATCAAGGAGGTTAAGTTTTCTTAAAAACATTATCTGGGATTTACACGAGCAGCAGAAACATCAACAAAAAATTCATGCTTTTGTTTCAGTGGTGTAATCATTGCTAGACCTAGTGCTAAATGCAGCGATTTCTGCCCAGATTATTGCTGATGAGCCACTAAAAATCTAGCTCACTGTATGGCCCCAAAGCAGATGCTCTGGCAGCAGCAACGATACAGCAGAGGGTAGGCATGAAGAACTGGGAACAAAAAGCCAAGAAGAATTGCCTAAATCCAGAACTTCAAGACCATATTTCTAAACAGCAAAATTCTAATAAGCAGGTCTGTGCTAAGGTTAATTTCTGCGAACACCACTACACTTTATAGGACTAGACTGAGAACAGCATCTATCCAAAAAGACATTTGGTGATCTGTTTCAACAAACAGGCGTATAAGTAGTCATATAAGAACAAGTGAGGGAATTAAATTTGGGCAGAAATGACTGAATAGATCAAGGGAAGGAAATGCTTAAGCCAATTTAACAACCAACAGAACTGCCCTCCTTGATGCTGTCTGTATTTCCAGGGCTGTATCAAGTTATATCCAACAGTCTGACCCATCTCTCAAAAAAAATTCAAAAGCACTTAACTTATTAAAAAGTGTTAGATATTAATAATCCAGTAAAAGTTTTGAATGTTATATACCACACAAAAATACAACAAATGCATAAAAATCTATGCATTAATTTAGGCTCCCAGTGTAATATATCCAAGGCTCTGCCATTTATTATATGTATTACACAGGTAAAAAGATTACTTTATCAACTCGAAATCAAGGAACCTCAATTGCAAAAGCCACTTTGTACATTACAACCATAATGAAGATATTAAATCCTATTCCACGTGCCCTCTTTCATACCAGTCCCTCCTCAACCCTTTTTCACTCCAACCAGAATCAGAACTACACACTTTCTCTCCCAATCTGAATCCTTACACTCATCCTGAAAGGAGTCAAAGATTGATTGTTTACTCAAAATCATCAGCAATAGCGCACATGAAAAACTTCAAGACAGAAGTTATTTAGTGGTTCTTTAGTAGTCCAAACCTTTCTCTAACAGTCCCCTTCCAGACCCACTCCAACCAGATCTTTAGGTTTGATGGGCTGATTGTGCCCAGCTTCAAACAGGGACTTTCAAGGCTGGCACAAGTGCCTTGTATCTGGCAAAATCTGAATGTTCAACATTTACTCAGTGAAAACCAATGAACCAAGACCTCTATGACAATTAGGGCTTTGCTCACAGACCTTCTTTTAGCACTGACACAACCTTTAATTTTGCATGGGGAAAAGAAGAATTGCCAGAAATTTTCAGACTTTTAGAATAACTTACCATATGCCTCGGAGAATCCTGGCTGGATCTTGTGAAATGCAGCAACACTACTACTTTTGACTAAACTATGCCTGCAAACCCAGTAGAAAGATTTTAGAATGAACCACTACCAGCTTACTGGTAGATCTAGAACCATCCCTAGGAGTCACACCACCCTGTGCCTTATTAACCACTCACAATCAAACCTTGAACGTGGTCTCTTAATGGTCTGCTTCCCATTAATATCATTTGTAAGTAATATTTTTTGCCTGCAGGAAACATGAAGAAACCACAGAGTTGCCTCCAATTTCAAATTAGGAGCTACTTCTGTGTTTAGTTTAAACAGATTCACGTGAGTGACGTGTAGTCAGACATATGGCTGTCTAGAGACACCTGAAGGTGACTGAACCTTTTTCTTCCTCTACTTGTTTTGCAAGATCAAGGCCTCTCCTTTCAGCCGTAGTCCAGACTGCTGTAATCCATCCCTTCCTCCCTCCTAAACCAGATTGCAACATGCTACTGCTGTCCACTTGGGACTGCAGCTTCTACCGCTGCCCTCTTCATAGAGCTCTCACGTGCAACCAAAGGTACTCGTGCTTCTTCTCACATCCACTGTAGCCCTGGATTCGTTTGGATTAAGGACAGTACTGATCCTGTGGTTAGCAGATAGCTCTATCACTGTGGTCCACTCAAGTAGCTGAGGAAAGAGGGAATCCTCTGGCTTGCAACCCTCAGATTTAAATATTTTTACAAGAAGGATAAATTTGGCTCCTGAGCCTACACTTTGTTCTGTTTTTCAGAGAGGTAGAATACCTGATGAACTCTAAAATGTGGACTTTTATATATCTGCTTCTAGTACTGTTTTGGTCCTAATTAATTTCCCAAATATTTTACACAAATTCCAGTTTTGTAATTTTTACAATTTATGTCCACCCTAAATACAGTCAAGTACATGGGATAAAAAAATAAATACAGAAGACTGAAATAAAAGTATTATTAAAAAGCAAAGGCAGCTGAAAATTTGGAATTAACACCCTAGTTTTCAAAATAACATATTTTCCATTTAAATTATTGTGTTCTTTTATATTATTCAATTTTTCTTTCAAGTAAAAGTATGATGAATATTGATTTGTCCCAGAGAAGTGCACCCACAAGAGCACTACATTTAATTTTATCCTTCTTGCTCTGCTAAAAATTGTTGTACTCTTTAGTCTTTTCTTATTTTTGACATCCAGGGAAGGGGGAGGCACTCACAAACTCACATGAAACAGGAAGTCCTCCTTGTGCTATTTATACACTATGGAACATAAGTGCCTCCTAAAATTGCAGCTGTGTGGCAGACAAGCAACGCAATAGTTTAATGCAATTTAGTCAAGAACAGCTAAAGGGAAAACCTGACTTAGGAAAAATTAGAGACAGATTCCAGTTTTGCTTGTTATGGTTTAAAGAGAAATACTTTTTGTGCCTGAATGACTGCCCTAGTGTGGTGTACTCCTTTCCAAGTCCTAAATGTCATGCCTCTTATTCTTTCTAAACCTGACTTCAATTTTAGACAGCATGCATCTAGAATGACTTGTATGTTTTTAATTTCTCCTTTGAATAAAGAATTTAAACAAACAGATTTGGCTGGGTGGCTTTAATCAGAAACAGATAGAAAGTTTTTTAAAGGAAAACTAGGTATGCTGAGTGCATCAAAGTCAACTTACATTCATTTACTTCTCATTTGGGCCTCCTAAAGTCTTGGATTCTTGGTCTTACCATTGTAATAAAACTCCTCAACCAGATACAACTGATGTGAATAGTAGGATTAGCTCTGCAAGGAAAATGACTTCTGAATTCAGTCCACTTAGTAAAAAACCAAAACATAGTCTCGTAAAAATTAAGGACATGTTATGTTTCTGCTTAAGTTCAACTCAGAATATGTTCATTACACAAGCATATAAAACTTTCCATTTTGGGGTCTTCATTTAAATATATCTGTGCCTAAAACTGGTCATTGTGTTAGAAATTGAAGCCTCATTCAATTCCTGGCTTTGTCAACTGACACTGCTGTTGACTTTTGTAGAATTGGGATTTCAACCAAGACACTACAATCTAAAACAAGTTCTGAGAAGTTTTATCTGCCCTATTTATCAAAATAAAGTTTTATATTGAAAATATAAAAATGAGGTTACACAAGTTACATTATTTTTCATTGCTAATAATTTTTATTACTGTGCATATCTTTAACTGTTTAATCAAACAATTACAGAAGTAGAGGCTCCAGGCTTGCAGACTGTCATCTTTGTTGGATTAGAGACTAAGAGTTCACATTACACTTGCAAGAAAAATAAAGAGAAAGAAAAGGAAAAGAAAAAAAACCCACTTCTGTTCCTGCCAGTGTGCTTAGAACAAGGAAATAACTTCCTGCCCATCATCCAAGCAGCAACCACCAAATAAGAGCAAATAGCCTCCAACATTTTTCCAAGAGTCAAAAGCAACAATTATTCCACACCCAGATGTCAAATCTGTCTTCTCAACATGTAACAATTTCTATTATGCAGTCTTGTGTTAGTCAAACAAAACAGATACAGCAAAACAAAACCTCAGGCATAGCACAGAGAAATAGAAAGGAGAATGTGGAATAACTACTGAATACATTATAGTAGAGACTCTGCATCCAAAAACTTGTCTATATCTCACCCACATCCCTGCCAAGGCATCAGCAGGTCTAATAGAATATATTATCTTCCTTTATAAGCCATACCTATGTTATTGAGTATTAAACAGAAATTGCTCCTTTTTAAAACATGGCATCAGCAGAAGAACTACAGAAAACTAACTGAAATATCTGCACGTTACATGAACTGTTCACTAAACCAGAGAGGAGGGAATCAAAGTAAAGCCTGAGAGACCAGTTTCAGTAAAGAATTCATAGCTCAAATACTGAGTTCAACAGAAATCCTCAGGCATGATTACACAAATATCAGCTAATGCAACTATTAGCACATTTCAGATAGCTGTATCATAATTTTCATGCATCAAAGAAAGTAGAGACAAGGACAACAGATGATCAGCAGGTAACAGACTGTGCCTTTGACTTCCTCTTTGCCTTAATTTACAGGAATGCTTGAAATAAAATCTATAAAAGAAATCCTATGATCCTGAACAGGTGACTGTTGCTCTTTTGTATAATATGAGGTCAAGCAAATTGCTGATACTATAGAAAGAGCCAGTGATTTTTTTCTTTTGTTAGTTCTCAGCATATTTCTATGGACTTATATGTTAAACCAAAACTTTCTCAGAAATAGTTAGTGGATAAGTATTGATGTCCAGGTTTTCCTTTACACTGCCACACACAAACATATGACCGTGTTACAATTCACATACAGATGTTTGTTTTGCTCCGCCATCTGCTCCATCTGAAACACAAAAGAGACCACAGAAAATGAACTCCCACTCTACCTCTCTTTCTGAATACCCAGACAAACAACTGGGTTTTCAACAAAACAAGTTTGTTGGTTTTCACAGTGTGTTGGAAAAGATTGAGCTTTGTGGAGGACTCAGAAAGTCAGGTCCCTGGTCTGAACAGTGTGGGATAAGGGAGCATACACATCACTACAGAAGGATTTTTGTTTGCAGGATGGTGTTCTGAGTCTTTAATTTTTTTCTCTTTTATGTTATAGGTGTTTGGTAGTCAATGGTAGGAAAGGGAGAGAACTGTAAAAGAAAAAAGTTTGCAGTGGAATCTGTTAACTGAAAATTCAGCTACTTGGTGCAGCTGGAAGACAGTAGAGGAAAGGGAAAAGAAGGTACAGCTGCTATAGTACTGTCAGAGAAATGGTTCTCATGAATATGAAGAGATTTTGGCTGCCTGGAAATGTTGCTTATCCATTCCTGCCTCCTGCTCATATATCTGCATGAAAAACTGTACCTTTATTTGTTTCCTCCCAGCTATCCAGGGCTGTTCCAAACTTTAGTCTTGAAAACTAAGTGTTTTAGAATATCCTCAGCCTAAAAACTGAGCAGGTATAAATAGTTTGGCTGAGGCATGATCTGACCCCCAAATAAATCAACATAAGTAGATTCAAGTCTCACTGGAGAAGGCAACAGTAGCGCCTTGAGCCAAGAGGGTTCGCTACCACCACTCACAGTAACTGCTGATGTTGACATATATCCAAGTCAAATTTCCACACACCAGCCCAATTCCCACTGCAGGTTTCACTTGGCTATCACTGCAATAGGGCATTACTCCAGCATTGCAAAGGGTATAAATACAGCGTAATACCTGACTTCAGGATGAAACTACTCCATTTTGTACTCTCTTAAATTAAACAACCAGACAAAGCATGAAGTTTCATGTGATTGAGCCAACCAAATTCATGTCCTAATGTCTGCAGTCAGGCTTTAAAGCAGAACTGTTCTTGGGCCTACAAGAGATCAAGTTACACAACCTTGCCTCTTACTTTGTATGTAAAATAGGCCAAAAAAGCAAACAAAATCACAATGACAAGATTTAAACCTGGAGTTTCTGTGGAGGTATTCCTACCTTAAGCTTCCAAAGATGGATATCTACTTCATATACCATCCTACCTGATCTCCCTATCTATTAAATAGCAGAGACACCAAATGAGGAAATTTGGGGGGGGGATTTGTAGGGTACTTTTTTTGTTTGTTAAGTTGTTTTGGGGTTTTTTTGGGGGGAGATGTTGTTTGGTTTCTGGTTTTTTGGTATTTTGTTTGTTTATTTGTTTGGGGTTTTTCGTAAATGATGTCTGGTAATATATATTTTTAATGGAAAAACTATGATTGGAAAAAAAAAAAAAAAAGGATTAAATATTTGCACTATAAACCCAAGAGTAAAACTAACATTTTATCTGTAATATGACATCTGAAAAATGTTTTGGCATATCTGATGCACACATGAGTTGGAAACTAAGAGTGAGAGTAAAAGGTGACACAAGTAAGGTAATAATTCGTAAACCTGTTAAAACTTCCCACATATACAGCTATATAGAAATACATTCAGAGGTGTCCAAAGTGGCACAAACCAAGCTTTATCAGACCTTGGAAGCAGTTCAGGGAAGCTATTATGGTGTAAATCTACTGAAGCTGACTTGTCCTCTGCTGAGCAGAGCAGCTGTAATGCAGGAAGAAAGGTAAGTTAGCCCAAGAGGACCAACCTACACTGCAGCAGCAGTTATGTTTGCAGCAGCTCATTTAGGTCTAGCTCATGCACTGCCTTGCCCTGCACAGCACAGGAAAACAGAACCAGCCAAGACAAAGGAACAAGTTCTTGAATACCTTGAGATTTATATTAAATCCTATTGCTTGCGGGTGATTTTTCTATCTGACCCTCTGCACTACAAAACCTTCATCTGGTACATGTGAAACTTTCAGCTTTTCTGTTAGAACAGCTGTGTTTTATCACAGTGAACGAAGTTTTATGAGAAAGCCCAGAGAATTAGGACACCCAAACCAAAGCAAGTTAGATTTATTCAAGTTCATGTTAAAGAGAAATAGCAATGCTTCTCCTATAGTCCTTTTGTTAGGGATTATTGACACTGTGTTTTTTCTACTTATGTCTTAGGCTTGAAATACTAATGTTACATCACTAATCCAAAGTAAAAAGCATAGACACTCTTTTTAACAGGAGAAAAGATACATCCACAGCTCTTCTTACTGGACACTGGTCTTGATATAGTCTATAACAGCTGGTATCATGGCATAAAGAGACTCAGATTATGCTTCAAATACCCGTCCTTGCTGATTTACTCACTTCTGTATTTACACCTCAACATATATATATATACACACATGCTAGACATTAACCACTAGGAGTTTACACACAGTCTAGTCATAAACACCCCTATTTTAGAAACACTGGTTCGATCACTGCCATCTTGCTTTCAGTTAACCTCATTCAAAGTAAAGCCACTCTCACTGCTAGATTTGATTTGATACACAAGCCTTTCAGACTCATTTGTGCTATTCCTCTTGATGCATTCTATTCTAGTCTCTACCTGGGTATAACAACACAAATTGATGCTGATGCTTACTCAATACAGTGACAGGATTATTAGAGCACTATTCTGTTGTCCACAATAAGCTCCCTCTTGTGCCTCTGGTGTTCTGTAATTAGGCCCCTTCAGACACACAGTTTGGTTATTATAGTTCATCAGCTTTTAATACATTATTCTAAATAGCTGCATTTTCATTCCTTTTTTTTTTTCTTTACCTTTTTTGCTGTTAAATAAAAAAAAGAAGTCAGATAATCGAAGAAGTAAAAAGAATTACTCACCCTTCATCTCGTTCTAACATAATGTTTATGGGCAGCAGGGAGAGCAGGAAGATGTTCTTGTGAAGAAAGGAACTTGAGCAGCTTTATAGGACAACAACCTAGGAAGAAATGACAAGCCAATACCCACATTTACTGTTTGTAAATCTGAGCATTGATTCTGCTTTCACAAGTGGCTTTCATCAAATGCAAATCAGAAGCCTGGCATCTGCTTGAGTAACCAGGCAGCCCTGTCCCCCTTTCAGGGGAACAAAAGCCATACAATCAAAGGGTTTTAAGAGGATGACAAAGTTATTGTAAGCTAGAAAAGGTTAAAAGTCTGCCAGGGCTTAAATATACCTCTCAGAACTCCCAAGTATGGAAGCACTTCTGACCTTTATGAATAATTTTTTCTGTGAAATGTTTCTGTATGTTTGAAATACGATTAAAAGTGACCAAACAGGAGAGAGACAAAGTAGTCACATGTCTTACTTCCAAACTGATTTTGAAAGCTTCAGAAAGCAAACTTAGACAGTTTTATTTGTTCTCAGCCATCAAAAATCCTGCTCTGACCACCAGCACTATGGCTGTTGTAACAAAGTCCACCTGTGCTCCCCTGCATCAGTGACAAATCTTCTGTAAAGATGGGTAACAACAGGAACTCACACCAAAAATTCTATTTCCTCCTTCATAAATCTTCACTGAGAGTGGCACACCCTGGAAAATGCCTGAATCACATCCGGGTGGAGAAAAACATATTTTTAAATCTGCTGAAAATTCACCACTTCTACTTACTTCAGTTAAAAGCATGCTTTCCCAGCAACAGGGTAAACCAGATTACTATTTCTACTGAAAATCTTAAAGAAAAATGTCTAATACAGTATTTATTGTGAAAACAAAGTTTTTTGCTCTCTGGTAACAGCACAAAATAGAAATTTAAATAAAAATATCTTAACACAACTCATCAGAGTGTGTCTTTCTAATAGTTTTATTTTTCATTCATTTGGGAATAATCACAAAGCTTATCTCAATATCTATGAAGCTAGAAACTGACATTTAAAAACCTGAAATGAGCTTGATGTGTCAGTTTGATATTTTTTCAGCTTTTTATTTAATGATTGGTTCTAGATTCTGAAGTACAGAAAGAAATACCATCTCACACACAAGCTTTAGCTTTATTTGTTAATGCTACTAATAACTAGCTGGAAAATAATTCAGTCACAGTCTTGTGTGAAGGACCCTGCTGCTTTGAGGAAACCACTCTTTATAGTTATAAGCAATTTAATTTAAAACAGACCTTGGTTCTAACGTTTTGAATACAGTCTGACTGAACAATTTGTGATTTGTTCTGAAGGAATTATAACTCACTCTAGTGTTTAGAGACAACTGTAAAGCAAAAGCTGGCAATTCTTTAAGGCAAAACCCGAGCAAAAGATTGAAAGCAATAGGAAGGAGGTTTGGTGTTGGGTTTTTTTATGCATTATGAACTACATAAATCAGGTTATGAAACTCAGTGTCGCAAAGTATCACGGAGCCCAAAAATATAAACAGAACTTAAATTAAATTATATTAACTAAAGGAGAAATCTGTTGATACCTATTGGACCTGATAGCACAAGTGTAACCTCCGGGTCAGATGAACATACTAAAAACCACCAGGCTTACCTTGTACTTTCTGTATTTAATTCTATGTTTTCAGCACCTCATGTTAACAGATACCTTTGTTGGATTACCCAAGGTATAAGATGGCTTGAGACAAACAACCTTCTCTCTGAAGCATAGAATCTGGGGTTCAAGTAATGCAGATGCGAGGGATGAAAAAAACCAAAACAACCACCAAACAAAACAAAAGAGGAATAATGATTTTAAAATGAAGGATTCGAGCAGAAGTTCTCTAGTAGGAAACAGATTCTGACATCATTGTAAACATAGAAGGTAAAAGGCTGCTTCAGGAAGGAATCACGACATAGAAGCAAAACCTGAATGGTGACTGCTGGACTAAGTATCCTGCATTCTGACCATCACATCCCAAAGACTACCCCAATTGCCGCCAGTGAGGATTTCTCCCAAACTCAAACTCCTTACAGGGAGTAAGAAAGCTGCAGAAAACAAAAGGGAGAAAGCAAATTATCCCAGACTACAACAAATTAAATCAAGGAAGAGATCAAAGCATGAGAAGTGGAAAAGCCAGAGAACTGGTGAGGGATGTAACACAGAGCACCCCAGCAACCCAAGGAACTGGTGGGTACTGCCAAGTGGTGGTCTGGCCAGGAACACAGACAACACTGTCAGAAACAAGATACTGAGCTGGACTCCACAGCTGATACTGAGCTGACACTTCCATTTAACCCGCTATGAAAGTTCTTAAGGTGATGGGGTCAGGAAAAGAAAAACAGAAGTTACACTGCGATGTTTTTCAGTACAGTATCTTGTGTTCAGAGTTGATCTACACCCATAGTAAGGGTTTCCCCACAAAGACCTTTATGTTGAGTAACAACACAAAACCTTTCCCCTTCTAAAGGCAGTGTCTGGATTTAGTCTATCTATTCAAATCACACCCAGGTAAAATAAGAAATTCTGTGCTGAGTCATGTGCAGAATAATTTTCACCTATTCCATGATTCCTTTCAGCTGCAGATTTTAGACAATGTTTCTTGAGAAAGAAGGCAAATAAAGAATTTTCTTATTAGTCCTGCAAATAAGTCACTTTCATAATATCAGCCTTGCATAACAGGTTTTCATCTAATACTGTCATCTGCATAATAATTGGTCTTTCCAGACCCTTCCACAGTATCACAGAATATAAGGACAAGTGTCAGAGTAGCATTCTATGCTTGCTTAAGACAGCTATTCTAGAATATCTGCAATAATGCAAATTGCAAAATAAAGATGATAAATTTTACTAATGCTATCCAAAATGCTGATAGCCTAATGTGAAGTATAGTATCATTCTCTTTTATGTTTACAAAAGATAGATCCATGTAATATAAGCATGACACACTGTGATAAAAATTAAATAATAATATAGACATTAAACTAGTGTATTATTGTTTTCCACATAATCATATGGTTTTAGCTAGATCTTATTTGAAACTCTGACATATTATCAAATAATAGATGCTGATTTTTTCTTGAAGTATGAGTCAAAATTTTTTAAACTGTTAGTTTCTACATCTCATTAAATAAATGGGATTCTTTTGTCTAAACAATGTTAGCTCCCTCTTTTAGGGCAGTACATGGGATAACACAGATAAAAGGTCAGAATCTTCCTGGTCTCTCTAGTACTTTTAATCTTATTTCACTTTTACTTTACTATCAGAGCAGTAGCAATACTAACTGTAAGATTTTCAAAGATATTTAAACATAAACATCAAATATTGAAATTGCATTAACTTCTCACCTTCTCTTCCATCATTGCTTTCACTTTTTTCTCCTCCTATACACGCAAACACATGCAAACACATTCTCATACACACACACACGCAAAAGCACTGAAAATCAGAGAGAGTCAATATTTTTTACTGTAAAAATACAGAAATATACTCATAAATGTTAAGCTACCATGGCTTGAAGTCTAAACATTCAACACATAATTTGTAACTTTAATCAACACATCTCATTTTGCTAATGCATAGTGACTGGCTGCCTGAGTGCTAATGAGCGTCCCTGAATGCTAATGGCACTGTGAAACTAGATGGCCTCTGAGCATCACATGGATTATCCGAAACTTATTTGCATCTCAGATTCCCAGCACCATTCAGCTTCACCTCTCTTTGACCTTGACATTTTATAAACCACAGAGAACAGTTGTGTTATGAAATAAAAGCCAAAACTGAACCAAAAAACGCAGGCAAGGATATATCCACCTAGAATATACTTGAAACAATTTACTGAGTTGAATATTCTGACACTAGAATGTGGTCACTGTAAGATATTAAACATCTTATCTCCCCTTTCTCTGAACTCTGATGTTTACAGAATAAATGCTTAGGAATAGAGTTGCTGTAAACCAGGAAAGATTAAGAATACAAGTAAGACAAGGATTGTGAGAAGAGTTAATACCTTTTAGAACCAATTGATTTGCCAGCAATTAAAAATATTAAATATATTAGACATTACTGCACATATAATTACGAGGTAATGTAATAATGCATATATAGTGAATTTAGCACAGTTGGAAAAGATTTCAAGTACACAAGCCCTTCTTCAAATCTTATCCTATGTATTACAATCATCAACATCTATTTGGTGATTGTCAGATATGGTGTGTAACCTCATGAATGCCCCACCACCCTGTTTGAGTGAACACACATTGCATCAGTGCCCCACTCTAAAAGAAAGCTTATGCTCAAGGTATTACTTCAGTGCTATGCATGCCATAGCACTCTGAAGAAAGTAAAAAATATTTTCCCTGACAGCTTTTTCATTTTTTAAATAATTTCCCATGCTTTATTTTTTCTGTGAAGAAATGCATATATACAAGTATACTTACACACACATATATATTTACATATTTTCAGGAAAAGAAACTTTCTTGTCTGGTAAGAAGATTATGTAAATTATAATTGAAGAATACGATGCAAAGGTTATTTTAAAATAAACTACCTTTCCACCCTTTATTACCCTCAGAGTAAAAATATAGATCATGTTCACATAATGCTCAGATCTATTTCCCAGCTTGAAATACAGTGGAAACACTTGATGTATTGTTAAAGTCAGAACCCAAGAGAGGCCATTGGTTCATCAGGTGCGATCTCTGCAATGTACAGTCCATTTTACCACCAAATTTAATATGGAATTCTGTGGCTGACTCAAAAATACCTCCCAAAAAGGTGTATGGCTTTGATCTGAGGACTTCAGCTCATGCAACATTCACACCTTCTCTGTGTGTTTGTTTTGAATGGTTTAATCACTTCTCTTTCAAAATTTTTTTCTAGTAAATTTTCCAGTTTTTACTTCCAGGTGATAGAAAATTTTGATACATGGATAAAACCAAAATTAAAGACCTGTACATTTCTTTTCCATCCATCTAAACACACTACTATTGACTACTTTATCCAATTTGACCTTTTCCTTTTAATATTTACATTTTCTCCTTTCAGCTTTTCTGAATTTTGTCCAGTACTTCAAGATTTATTAAAAACTACCACATGCCAGATGTTTTTTTAATTCTTTAAAAACTGTTTAGTACAAATTATCTGCAACTCTAAAAGTGTTTATCCTTTAATGACTGTCTATGCCCTGAAAAGTACTTTCTTATCCTCATGGAATGCAAACAGATGGCTTTCCAAGTACAGAACAGAAAGTCTTATTGAATATTTCTACATCTTCTATATAATTATTAATGATTAATTTATCTCCAGTTGGTAACGGATCTATAGCACTACTTGGATATCTCTGACTGCTCATTATCATTGGTTTTGCTTTCACCCCTATTGTCCTTGGATTCTTTATGAGTTCTTTAGTTTTTCTATCTTCTAAATCACATACACTGCTGTTTATTTACCAAAAACATTTTTCTGTAACTATATAAAACTACATGTCCTACAATAAGGCAGCTGACACCATGAAACTGTCTCCAGAGACACTTACACACAAATCAGGTTTGGATAAGACTGAAGACAAGTTTCTCAAAGATGGACCTCAGGGGACACTGGATTCTTCTGGGAAAACTCAAACTGGTGTCTAAAACAAATTATATCACTGTACAATCAGGAATAACATTAAAAATGTTATGATTTAACTTCTATGAAACATAAGTGAGCAATAAAAATTTGGTGAAACAATTAGATTTGACATGGTAAGGAACTTCAGCCCATCCTAAACAAGGATAAGTGTGATGTTTGTTACAGAGGGACTTCGCCATACCTAGTAGGTGCTAGCGGCTGCTACAGTCACGGCAAGAATATATAAAGAAAAACTGTAGTGTAAGAAAGAATCTAACATTTTAGCATAGTTAAACCTGTATGAGTAACATTTTTAGAGAATTAATTGTTCTGGGTGCATGCCAAACACTTTGCATAATTAATTTTCAAATACCAAGCAGTACATCACATGCTTGGAAAAGAATTAATAAAAATGAAAGCATCATAATCTACAAATCCTTTGTATCAGCAGTAATCAAATGAACATAGTAGCATCTTGGACTGATACACATGAAATTTTTTTCAGAAGAACCCATTAGTTCTATTGGGAATTTATTGCAGTAACACTTCTAAGCAATAATGATAAAATAATATTCAATAAAAAACTTCATCGGGTGATGTAATTTAATTTTGGAGTCTAAAATAGTTGCATTTCTACTCATTGTCTTCTTATGTTAATAAAAAAATATTAAGGAACCAAAAAAAATGTAATCTGAAAATGTAAACTTTGCTTAATTTTATGATTTTCGAATAATTTGTTACCATCTTAATATGACGTACAAGAATGGTCTTACCAGATATCTATAGAACTTTGTGAAGTTTTAATGAGTTGACAATTTGCAGCAGCTTCTCATCTAATCCCATAACATATTCCTCACTATTTCCCATTTCCCTGTAAGCTGCCTGGGTTTCACTGACACGAGAAAAGAACCCGCAGTGTAGGCTGACTTTTGCAACCAGTCATGAGTTGCTGTGGTGGGTTATCTAAGGTGAACAAAGGACCCTGACAGTTACTTAATTCTCCACTATTCCTGATAACCCTCTCAAGACAAGTAACAGTCAATCCTTCAGTGCCACGTTACCTGTGCTGTGCTATTCCAGCACACCTGAATGAATCCCAGTAGGGTGGTGAAGCTATTCTGGGTAGAGCCCACAGGGACACAGGGCAATTCACTCTTCTCAGACCTGCTGTTCCAGGCTTTCTTCTCACCTCTGTTTAACTTCAGCTCAATTCAAATTCAAGTTGGGAGGTTTTCCCCCATCAGGTACAGGAGTTAACAATTTTAAATGTTAAAAGAGAAGAGGAAGAACTAGGAAAGTCAGTGGTGTATCACAAGGCTATTCAGCTACCATGGGAACGTGGGAAAAGAGTGGCAGTGATTGCTTGTTTCCAGTTTATTCTGCACCTTGATCAACCTTTGCATTCGCCACTAACATTTCTGTCATCTCCTGGTTCCAGAGGCCAATGTCAAATGCCACCTGCTGGAGGTATTTGAAGCAATGTAGCACAGAGCTATTCCACTCTGAACCTGAACTGCAATGAAATTCTCAATTTCAGTGAGAGACCCTGCACTGACTATCATGGAAAGCACTTCTTGTTATAAGAGTTGTGTTATTTACAAAATAGAGCAGCAGCAATGATTTAAAATACTCTTGTCCTGCACTCTGGCATATGGACCGTCTCAGTTTGACCAGCACCACCTCGTGTGGGCCACATTTGGAACTAGATCAGGAAACTGATGCAGCCTGAATGAAATTGAAGAAATAAGCAAATGAGATGCTAAAGCTACATCAGGCCCAAAAATTCTCCTTTTCCCATATTTACAGCAAGGGTACATGTCACATCAGAGCTAAATTTCAAAACCCCTTAAGAAAACCCAGCCTCCTCTCAGTTTTCCATGTGTCTTTAAATAAATATATATTCTGTGTATTTTATATGTAAGAAAGATATTTTGAAAGTCTGCTGTTCTTTAAATATATTTTGCCTTTTTTTTTTTTTCCTAAAAACATTCTTCTGATATAGACAACCCACAGGCATGAGTAAATTCACACAGTTTCTAAGCTAACTTCTGTCTGGGCTAGATATCTCTTGATCTTTCAGGCTGCATATGCACTGCTCGTTACAGTAGCCAACTAGTTACTTGAAACATTATCTGTTTCTCATGAAAACACATGGAAACACGCTTCACTTTGTGTGGCTGACAAAATGAAGCTTATCCTTCTATCATTAATCTTATTATCTCTAATAATGACTTCAGAAGCTACTGCACAAATATCTGAAAATAACTCCATATACCACATTGTAATCCTGGTTTAATGCAGCCTTTTACTGAGGAAAAGGAAGTCTATTAATTACTCTGTTAACTTCATGATATACAAAAAAAAGGTGTTGTCTTCATTCAAAGCCTTCTCCTTTTCTACTCAAGACCTAGACCAGAATTAAGAACCTTGTCAAATCTCCGGTGCAATAATCCACTGACACACCAAGCACTTCTGTGAAACATTACTCCACAACACCAAATTTACATTTGCTGTGTTAACCTGTCACAGACTTTTTGAGCATTGATGCCATGTTTGTAAGTGCGTTAGAGGTATATCATAGTTAAAACTATTTATTTGGCTACTTAGTCTGTAAAGCATAAAAGATTTATTGCTACCAACTGCCTACTTTCGTGCACATTCATTCCACAGAATGATAACCTCGTAGTTTAAATAAATCTTTGGGATACTTTGCCTAACTTAGACCTAACTTCTTAATTTTCAGTCAGGTCTTATTAAAACAGCAGGAAAAATTTTGGCAAATTTCTATATTTCAGCATTTCATTTTAATTAAGTTCTATCATTTATAGAAATCACCATAAATTCCCATAAAGTCACAAATAGAAAAATGTTAATGAAACACAGTCTCTTTTTCACAAAATTTTAAGGAAAGTTTTAAGATCACATTTCCATTTCTCAAAATGTTTTCATCACGTTCTCAGTTTATAACATGAATTACCTAAAAATGACAAGGGAGTTACTTCTTAGCAGGAATGAAAGGGGACAAGTCAATCTCTTTTACATACAAACAAACAAAAAATCCAGATCCAATTTAAATTCTCTCAGCTACAGTTCTCAGAAACAAAAAGGAATTTTGTTGGTTTTCACCAGGTACTTTTTCCTTGCCTTCCTCCAACAAAACAGGGAGATCTTTAATTCTACAGTCAGCAGCTGAAACCAGTTAGTCTGACTTCAGACGTTACTGATCACATCCCCTGTGCTCAGTAAACTCCACACTACAAAAGACATATGGCTTTTCCTTTATTACTAGGAATCAGCAGTCAAGTCAGAACATTATTCCTAATGTAAATATGCATTTTTAGTTAAACATGCACTTCTGTGAACATTTTGATCCAAAATGCACAGCTCTGTAAGAAAGGGAAGATGGAACATGGAAGCAATAATGAAAGAAATATATTATTTTTACTAATATGACATTGCACATTCAACTTACAGTGCCACGGATTTAACCAGCCATAGCTCAGTGTCACAGAATTACAGAACAAGAACAATTCTCAGTGTAATTTAATTTAAAAGAAGCATGAAAAGAAAGCTTTAGAAAATGTCGGTTCTCCCAACCAAGATCAAGCCTTCAAACCGGAAAAAGTAGTCTTGCTTCTCTGAACCAGTTAAACAGTAAATTGCTAACCTACAGATTTTACAGCAGGCTATTCCATCAGCTCTCATAGAATAAGACTGACGTGAAGGACAGCCATACAAACTGTAGGATCTGGGATCATTCTGGGCTAACAGTGTATAGAGAGGACAACAAACAAGAAATGGAAGAAAGCAAGAACATCCCTAATAAATAATATTCAGAAGGGATTGACTGTGCAGTGCATTATCATGACAAATCAAACCCATCTATCATATGATCACTCTGCAGCTTTCTGTAAAGCTGAGGGATTGCATCTTTTGACTTGCAGTTTATTTAAGGCAGTGCATTTCTGTGGATCCAAGCTTGACATTGATTTCTCAGCAACCTATGTGATACGGAAAGCCACTTCAGCTACAATATTGTAAAATGGGATTTTGTCACATGGTATTTTACAAAATTCTCATGGAAGAATGAGCGAGAGCTCTTTAAAATGCAAGATTCACCACAGGGGAAACAGTGGTTAGCTCTATAAAGGAAGGAATGTCACATGGCTGAACACATTCTCTCATTATTCCCAGAAGCTAAAAAAGTAGCTAGAGGCAGAAAACTGACAATAATTATATTGCCTAGAAACTGACAGCATACATAAATCTACTGTATTAAACCTTTACTCATTGATACACTTTCTAAAACTCATTTCAGCATTAGCTCAGAAGTAACACTGTGCAAGGCATTGCTCTTCAGTTTAAGGGAAATTTGAGTAAATTTTTCTTCCACGTACTGTGATAATTAATGTTTTGTGTGGTTGCTTTCTCTATCTTCTGGCAACCTGAATTGCCATGATTTTTTACTGCAATTTTCTTCCTTAGTAGATTGTCAGTAATACATGAAATAGAAATCAGGGGTGCTTAAAGGAAGAGTAATTCAGGCCTTGTTGAAATTGTTGTATTTACAGTGAAAGCCTGCAGTGATGACAAGACAGCTATTTAGTCCTGAACATCTGTTTATGTCAAATCAGAAGAGCACAGTGCAAGCAATCTAGACCCAGCAGGACTGAACTAATTTTGACATAACACTGAAAAATCATAAATCAAAGGTATACCTAAGAGGGAGAAATCAAGGTTGGTGATGCTACAGGAAAAGTGTTAGCATGGGACTGGCAGACTAGCACAAACATGTTCCCGTAATTACCTCAAAGACCATCAAATTATAAGAAAATAACTTCCCTGTAGGTAGGTACCAAATCCAACCTGCACTGTTACTGTTCCTTCAGACACTCACAGTAGCACATCACTGGTAGTTCCCCAGATGGAGCAGAAGAGCAGACAAGAACGAGTGGCAGCCAAGGGAAAAAAGACAAGTTTTAAACTTCCCATGTTTGTGAAATCAGCATTGCCATTTTGCTGCCACTGTTTGAGTAAACATTATACTTTTATATATACTCGATAAACAGATTGCAAATGCAATTACAAGATTGGAAATATGTTCTATCAAATTAACTTATGATGATTCTACAATTCTCAGATTTTTCTACGGGTTGTTATTGGTTTACTTTACTTTGGATGGGTAATTATTAATAAATAAATAATGACATTTCAAAGCCAGAAAGAGTATTAAGAATTTTAACACCTCTATAGCTATATCCACTGCATATAGAACATTAACAAGTAAAATGTGCATTTTTTGAGAGGCAAAACGAATGGGGTTTTTCTCCTATAATTTTCAGGCTATACTGTCTTCTTGAATTAACATTAACAGGTTTGCATATTGCTCATTGAACCCGTTTTTAGTGTTGTTTGACTTCATAGTCTAGATGAAGAAAACAAAAGCAGGAGTAGTTTCAGTAGGATATTTTCATAATTACAGCATAACACAGAATAACATGTTGAGGGAAGGAAGAGGGACAACCCCATTTAATAACAAGGGACAGTGATAATAGCATTGTCTCTATTACACTACAATTTACCCTATTAGACAGTTAAAAAAATCTTTGCACTTGCACCAATTAAACTAATAATTATATACCATACCCTGATAAGCTCTACTGTTTCAAAGTTTTCTAACACAACAGCAATTAAAGATTCAGCTGTGTGTGTGCTTGCACATTGCCCACTGGTTGTGAAGAATAAGAAAATGTCATCAATATTTTGGTTTACTTTTCTTAAAATATATTATCCTAATTAAATATTTCAGGAAGTTATTTTCTCCTTTTTGTACATGAAAAGCCTTTTAAATTAAGTGTTTAGGGTACAGAATTATTTTGGGTTGTGCATGTGCAGACACCCAGCAAGGCCAGTTGAAGCTATTGCTTTCTAACACCATAAAACACAGTGTTCCAACATGACCCTTAGAAACTCAACACGTCTTCCTTTAAAAGCGCAGAGGTATTGTTTATGCTTAAATGAAGGGTAATGAGGAATCATGACTCCCTGTGAAGAATCAGGACTTCCTGGTGCACTTGTTCTGTGACCATGTGCTCAGCAGGCACAACCTTGTTCATACTCTAAACAACTGTTTCCTATCATTGGCTGAATGGTGCCTGATAAGTCTGGCTAAAATTTTTTAATCTAGTATAGAACAGTGCTGTCTATACATAGATAGATCCATGTATCTACCACAAGAAAAGCAAAAAAAAAAATCACTTTTTAAGCAAGGAAGATTCATAAGGGGGCAGAAGGTGGAAGGAAATTCTTGTGGTATAATGTGGATGAATCCTTTTTATCTAGGAAGATTCTCTAAGAGGTTTTACTCCACTGATCCATCCTACCTGAAAAAACAACCTCCCAATATCCACTCTCATCCATTCTTTCCTTCCTTCTCTTTTTGTCCAGTTCCTTAGTCCTACCTCCGCACAGTCAAAAAGAAAACACAGGCAATGAGAAGACAAGTGCTTTTAGAATCAATGAAATAAAACCGTATCTCCTGAAACTCTGGTGCAATGATCTGCAATCTTTGCTGGATTACAGCTGACAGCACTGAACTGCAAAGAAAATGAGGTACGTTCAGAGGAGATAAGGAACCCGCTACCAACTGCGCTGATCTTGCTGTCACTCGAACAATGTCAGTGATGGTGGTGATAGTGGGAAAGGTTCACATAAACACTGGCAGGAGCACAAAGTATTAAAAAGGAATGCATAGAGTTGGAACATGAGTTGATAGATCTTCAACACAGAGACAGAGATTACATATCATTTTGCCACTGGGTGAATATAAGAAAAGTAATTCTTTTATCTAGCGTGACTAAATTACTTTCTTAAGTTGGTTGTAATTTGGCACAGTATTTCTGTTATGCAAACAAAAATGTTTACTCAGTATTTCTGTTCCTCTTTCATACATGGCAGATTGTAAATGCACTTTATCTTAATATTTTATGCAATCTTTGGATTGCCAACATTCAGATAAAGTGTATTTTCAAAGACACAGTAGACTAGAAGAGCATTTGGATCCAATATATTGACATTAATCAGCATCACTGCCTTCCTCCTATGCCATGAAGGGGGGAAACCACATCCTAAAGATGATTAATCTTTTGAAATACAGAAGAAAACTATATTATATTTTTTCAACCATTTCAAGGTATTTTTACAACTATCTTGAAAGACAAGTTTCATCACTTCTTGGTAAAACAGATGGTAATTTTTCCATCTGTTTCTTACAGAAAACCAAATTTGGTTTAGTCACATTTGAATTTCCCATTAACTATTTTCATTTTACTTCATTTTCCCCATTTTCTCTCTTTTCATAAAGGAAAAGTGTATAACAAAATTTCATCAGACATACTTTCTTAGTGTTTTCTGGTTTTTATATGTTTACACACCAAAAATATTATGTAGAAGTAAAGGAAGAGGACAGGCTTTCCCTTATCTGAAAGAAGAACTTTTGAAAGCTGTTGGATAGTTTAATGTAATATACATACAAATAAAGTATTTTTTCTCTAATTTCACAAAATGCACTTATAATCTATTTACTACTTTAAGGCAGCTTGAATCTCCTCATTACAGACTTAACCATAAAAAAAGAAGGAGAATTTCATTCCATTAGTGCTAAAATAATCTAAACTGGCTAGTAATTTTGCCTTAAATCAAGCCTTTTAGACATTACAAAGTATTATTTTACCTTTTCACTAAATGAGCTTTTAAAAAGCATCTGATCCTACTCATGACTTTTCTTTCTCTCTTTCTTAAAATAGACTGTTTTACAATTCCACTAAAAAGAGAACTTGCTTTGGTAGATAAAGTTAACTGCTGAACATAAGTGCAGAAAAGAGATGTCCAAACCAGAAAATCCACTGCGCATTTCAGAGAAACCATCAGATCTTCAAAATAAAACTTGAAACTTTTTGTGTCAATTTGTGTGCATGGATTCATTTCCCTTTTGAAATATTTCAGTGCTTGTGGGACTCTGCCATTACGTTAAACTTATTTAGAGAGTGGCTGTTTATACAAAAATCAGTGATTTTATTTTCATACTGGGTCCGGAACCATTCTGCTAAAGGATCCTATTTAATCCTTGTCAAAGACTTCTTGTCTCAGGCTTGGACTTCTAAGATACCTTCGCAGAAAGCTTCTTGTTTTGGTTCTTGTATAGATAACCAGTGGGCCTTCAGTCATTGATTATTGTTTTGAGATATGGTATATTCATCCTAGTGTATATAAATTAAGTTTCCACTTCACCCTTAACTCAGCATCCCAGTCCCTGCTTTTGCCTCCCCACATATTTTTACTGTCATGGTATGTAAATTGGTGCATTGAGGCTTTTAATTGCTAAATATATGCAGGAAGAGCTATAGGAACATTGTCAGAGTATGGAAGGATGTGATGAGGAAGGCCAAGGCCCACTTGGAATTGAGTCTAGCAAGGAATATCAAGGACTACAAGATGGGCTTCTACAAGTACATCAGCGGGAAAAGAAAGACTAAGGAAAACATGGGGTTNTCACTGTAAGTATATAAAAGTCTTCCATAAGATTTTACTGTGAGGAGATTAGGGTTTTTCACTTAAGGAAGCTTTCCTGCCTGGACTGAGGCATCTTTCCCAGAGACAATTTTAGATGTTTCTCCTCCTGCATTGTAGAGAAGTTCACTCCCTGCTCTAGGTGTCCCTGTCTTAGATCTCCAGAGGTCCCTTCCAACCCTAACAAGTCTGTGATCCTGTGAAGGCAATAAAAAATGTGAGTTTCTCATGAAGTGATAGTATCTAAATACGATATGACCTCTCTGAATTGTTTCAAGAAGGTTTATAATCAAAACTGTGTCCATGAGAATATTACAAAGTACACCTAGAACTAAAAATATATTGTGGAACAGTGAAGCCCTGAAAGTATCAAAGAAAAGAAATCCAATATGAACATCTATCCATGAACAATCCTNCACCTCCATACTTGGAAAGGTGATGGAACAGATGATTCCTGAGGTCATTACCAAGCATGTAACAGAAAAGGAAGTCATCAGCAGCAGTCAGAATGGATTCACCAAGGGGGAATCTTGCTTCACCAGTCCGATAGACTTCTTTGATGACATGGCAGGATGCGTCAGTCAGGGGAGAGCATTAGATGTTGTCTGCCTTGACTTCAGCAAGGCTTTTGACACTGTCTCCCGTAACATCCTCATAGGAAAGCTCAAGAAATGTGGGTTAGATGAATGGACAGTGAGGTGGAACAAGAACTGGCTGAATGGCAGAGCTCAGAGGGTCACTGTAAGTATATAAAAGTCTTCCATAAGATTTTACTGTGAGGAGATTAGGGTTTTTCACTTAAGGAAGCTTTCCTGCCTGGACTGAGGCATCTTTCCCAGAGACAATTTTAGATGTTTCTCCTCCTGCATTGTAGAGAAGTTCACTCCCTGCTCTAGGTGTCCCTGTCTTAGATCTCCAGAGGTCCCTTCCAACCCTAACAAGTCTGTGATCCTGTGAAGGCAATAAAAAATGTGAGTTTCTCATGAAGTGATAGTATCTAAATACGATATGACCTCTCTGAATTGTTTCAAGAAGGTTTATAATCAAAACTGTGTCCATGAGAATATTACAAAGTACACCTAGAACTAAAAATATATTGTGGAACAGTGAAGCCCTGAAAGTATCAAAGAAAAGAAATCCAATATGAACATCTATCCATGAACAATCCTATCCTTTCCCACCAAGCAGCTTTTCAAAAAGATTAATCTGGAACAAGAGAGGAAGTTACTGTTGTACACTATTAAAAGAAATTGGTGCTAGTTGATCATTAAACTGAAGAGCTATTAATGGTGCCTCCTGCACTCCCCTAATTCATCGCAACCTCAAACTCATCCTGTCTTCACACTAACACTCCTTCTATTCACCTGCAGAGACAATGAGTAAGATTTTAATCTCATTAAGCAAATACAAAGGCTGTTTGGAACTGTGGTTTTGTCAGCCTGGCAATTTCATTTCCATTCATGTACTTTAGGGATCTCAGTTTGAGGGGGAAAAAAGGCTTAGAGAGCTGTGCTAGAGGGCAATTTTAGGCTCACGGAACAGGCTATAATTTACATTTATCTGTGTCTGACAAGGCTGCGCATGGCAGGGGCAAGAAAATGTTGCTTGTCTCTCAGGCTATCAATAATAGGAGGGATGGATTAAAAAAAAATTACCAATAAAGTAACAGAGCAGCTGCTGGCTTGAAGGACTAGAGGTAGGGAACTTAGATGCGCTTAACCTGTGATCACAGTGAAAGGGTTCTCTTCTTGACTGCAAGACATCATTCAGAACACCAGCCACAGCAGATCTATTTCAGGGAGAAATGCAAGAACATCTGCTAAATAATGGATTGTTCTAACTACTGAAGCTTTTCCTTTCTTCTTTTTTTTTTTTTCTCTGAATTCTATCTCCTACCCTTAGAAAAACAACCCGTTCAACCAGTGTCTTTGTTGAGGACAAGACATGCTATGCAAGTACAATACAGCTGTTTACTCCACAGGCACAGCAGACATGCTGCTACAATGAGACACCGCATGAGCCCCAGAAAGATACTGCAGGAGCAGAAATAACAAGAGAAGTGACATAGAGTAGTCTCAGTGGTCAGTGACAAGTCTCAGTGGTCGGCAAGTTCTCCCACAGATATCTTCGACATAATAGCTGTCGGCGCTTCCAGCTCTTGTCTGCCCACACACCGACTTCTACTCCCCACCATTCTTGGACATGGAGCAGGTTTCCTTTGAGAAGAGAAAAATGGTACTGATTTCACATCAGATGGGATGTGACATCACATCAGAATTTCAGTTTCCCCTTCCTCAGCAGACAGAGCCATAAATACAATTCCATGCTGCTGGTTCCCCCTCCCTGCGTGACTCTGCCCTGCACTTCACAAGGCAAGAATGGAACCACAAAAAGGAAAACACTGCAGGGACAGCACTGAAGAGGCACCTGAAAGCCACTGATCATAGGATTTATACTGATGTGGTTGAGCAGAATCAGCAAGCAGAATCTCAAGTAGTTGAAACACTGAAAAGACGCTAATTATAAAAAAATTGCGGTTTCTCAAGGGTCAGTACTGGTTCATGGGCTGTGACTCCTGCCTTAGCTCAGAGTTAATCTCTAAGTTGACAGTCTATAGGCAATGGAGATATTGTGCTCCCCTTTACGTGGCATTTATTTTGAACCTGTACTTCATTGCTGCACTTTTTTTCCTTCAGATGAAGGGGAAAAAAGCAAGCCCTTCCTAGCAAACAGTTCACAAGTAGAGAAATGGGTGGTATGAGTGAGAATTCCCCATTTACAAGTTAAAATCTGAATAAAAACTTCAGTGATGTCAATTTATTTTGCTTTTTCCCCCCTCTATATGTGTGTCTAAGATACTACATTTTCAGTCCTAACTGCAGCCAGCTACAAATCATGTGGCTGACAGTTAAATGGCCACTCCGAAGACGTTGTCTGATGTTGCTGAGGATTTGGTATGCCCCAGGATGTAGGTCACTGTTAGTGCAAGCCTTTCTCATATTCTTTGCTCCCATGATGCATTTATATGATGGTGCTTTAATGTGACACTCTTTCAAAATAGAAGTCAGGAGATGTAAAATCTGTTTCCTACATAAATTATTTTTAATCTCTAATTTCCATGACTCTTGACATCTGCCATCAAATGGCAATATATCTTGATGTTTTATTCTCAAGAGAAAGGCAGATCGTTGCTATCTTCACTGCCAGCACTCATCTCATCATCTCTAAACAGCCTTATTCCTCGTTTACAGAGGTACAAAAGAGCTCCGAAGGAGCAGAGCATTGTGGGGGCTTTACATGAAAAATACATTGGAATGAAGAAAGCTCTTAGGATTAGCAAGGTTTACCCCTCATGTCACACATGGTCACATCACAAAACACTTATAAATTTAACAAGCCCCATATAGAAGACAAGACCGTATTTTGCCTTTCTTTAGATCCACTGAGAAGGCTTTCCAAAACCTCATAAATCTAATGACTGGAGCCTTACTCTAGTTTCTATGTCGAACATGTCTATTTAGTAGCAAGCTGTAAAAATGCCAAAAAATGTAAGAACTAGTGTATTATACAAGGTCCACCTGTCTTGGCATTCAGTTTCCAACAGTGGGCAGTATAGAACATTTTGGGAAAGAATTTTAGAATCAAGCACTAGAAGAGCAAGGAAGAGCTATAGTGTGACAGAAACAGGCATGCTAACTTGAGACACTAATTTCCAACTGTAACCAAAATAAAAATGGACTAAATAAGCATATTTTCTTTGTTTATATTCCTTTCTGACCAGTCTGAGGCTCTGAGAGGCATTTTAGGTAAGAAGATTACAGGTGCATTGTTATGACATTTTTTTAACTGTTTCAAGGTAGAGTAAACAGCTCAGGCTGAACCTTGACCTGTGATGCCTTCACTTTTGCCATACCTGGGTTAATTTACAACCAGTCTGTATTCTGGCTGGATTGGGTGACAGTGAGGGTCACTAAACCATATTCAGGGTTTTGATCTATAGCAACGAGAGGGCTTTGTTTAGGTAGAAGTATACCTTTCTTAAGAAGTTTCACTTTGGCGTGCCTAAAATTAGTGCTAAAAAGAATCACACATATTACACGAACTGCTAGAATCTGATTTGAAACTCACAAGACCAACTTTCTCTATCTCACACTGGTTCACTTGACAAGAAATATCTGATTAGCCAAAAATTTACAAGTAAAATGTTCAGTTTTCCAACAATAATTTTTCAGTGAAAGGAAGACAACTTGGCTTTTGAATAACAGCTTCAAACAGCTACATAGATGGGGCTCTTGGCAGGGAAAGATCAATTACGAGTAGCAATGAGCTGGACATTTTGTAGTTTCATTTTCACTGCACTTGCCATGAAACATTTTACAACTTCAGGCTATTAAGGCAGAAGCAGTGGAGAACATTCTCCTCAGGGCACTGAGAACTCAAAAGGCCAGTTTCATGGCCAATGCAAGCACTGAAGCATTGATAGCCACATTCAGAGTCCTTCCCAATGTGATATTTAATACTGGTTATGACAAGTTATCTGAATGTCTTCTGAAAAGTGGAAAGAACTGAAAGGAGACTGAACTTCATCTCTCACACTCCTTAAAATAAAAGATGGATGCAGAGAAGCAGAGATAACTGGGCCACAGCAGGAGACCTATTAGGAAGGTTGTTATTATTGCAATAATAGCCTGGAGATAACTGAGAACAAAGTGGGTAGTAAAAGGCTGTGGTAGGAAATCATAGAGGTGGACTTGACTTCCAGCTCCAGAATGATCCTAGACTTTGTCTGCCATTTTCCATCCCTCCCCAAGAGCCAATTTATTTTATAGGTCACAATGTCCCAATCTTATGCATTTTCTTCTCTTTCTCACCCATCTCCTTCCACTAAGTTATTCTTTTGCCTCTTGTTTCCCCACAGAAATTGTAACTGCTTGGAGTAACAGAAGATGCTGACAGTGAAAAACCCACATTTTTTATTTCTGCAGTGGGGTTATGGGTTTTCCATCTCCTGGTACAAGCAGAAGGATGTAGAATGCAAACCCATGTGTTTCCCCTGGTTTCACTGAAACCACATTATATGTTTTAATCCAAACCGCAACTTATGCCACCAATAAGCACCTGAGAGCCTTTTAATAATATTTTTTTATAGTGGGAGAAGACCCCCATCAAAATGGTGGGCTGTTCTGTTTACATATGAAAGATAGTGCAATTCATGACACATGTTTAGCAGGTCTGCATTACCATAAAGAGAATCACAGAATGGCCTGGGTTGGAGGGGATTTTAAAGGACATATAGTTCTAATTTCTCTGCCATGGACAGGGACACATTCCTCTAGACCAGGTTTCTCAGAGCTGAATCCAGCCTGCCCTGGACAGGGCATCCACAACTTCTCTGGGCAAGCTGTTCCACCACCCTCACAGAGAAGAATTTCTTCCTAGTATCTAAACCTACTCTCTTTCAGTTTGAAACCATTCCCCCTGGGCCTATTTATGTGTTTTTTACATGTTCCTGTAAGTAGTCTCCCTCCATCTTTCTTTATGCTCCTTTCAGTTACTGGAAGGACACAATTAGGTCACCCCAAATTGTTCTCTTTTCTCTCTAGATGCAACCCACTTTCTTATCCATCTAACAGTCTAGCAGAGGGTTGTTTCCTGAGGTCAGCAACACAGAATAGTGTTATTATTTCAGGAAATACAAATCCAGAGTTAAAATTCCATCTTTTCTAATGGAACAGGTACACTATTTCTATCTAACAGGTACCTTCTAACTACATAATTTCCCTGTATTCAACATTGTCCAAGTTGGTTGATACTTCTCATGACTGCATAAAAGCACATGGAGTCTTGGTTCCCTGAACAAAGAAAGAATCAAGAAACAGAAGAAAACACCTTGTTAATATTCATGCCTGTTTTAGCTAATTCTTAAGTCAAATTCACCTCTCTCAAGTGCTTTTTCCCCTCTTGGTAATAAATCCATGATTTCCTTCTTTGCCAAAATGTTGATCCTTCAGTATGATGTTGATATCCTCACACCAAATCCTGCCAATTAGTGCTAGTACAACCTTAGGTTTGCTTTGTTATTCAGCATGAAAACAGGGGTGTTCCACAGCTCCGTCTCTTGTCATGTACTCGTGTTGTGGGCTTGTATTCTTACCTTCAATTTGAAGAGTAACTCCCTCTTCCTCATGTCCATGTGTGTTCTCATTTCATTCATCCATTTCATCCCAGTCTTCAGTATCACCATCATCCTCCAGTACTGTCCTCACTTGTTCTCCGTCAGAACAGGCTGTGCTCTAAAGCTCTGGCATGAGTTCACCCACATCAAAGACCCTCTCTTGTTAACACTTCTACTTTGCTCAGCAATCCAAAGAACCTATAATCACAGAGGTTGGAATCATGCCTCGTGCAAAGTGTTTTTGATTGAGATCTCAAAAAAAAAGAAAATGAATAGAACAAAGAACAGTAAGTTTAACAATGAGTAAGTGGAACAAAACTACTTAAGATCAGTGCCTCTTTTTTCCTGCTGGCCTTCAAAATTACCTTATAAATGCCACCATCAATGAAAAATCATTATAGGAAAAAACCCCTAAACATTAGAAATTTTCCTAATTATTACATGTTTAGCTGCATTCAGACTCCCTGCATGAAATCCACATAACGCAGCCGTGCCCAAAGCAATTGCTCTGTCTTCATCTGTTCCCTGTTGACTATGGTTCAGGTGAAATGAATGCAATAAATGATTTAAATGATGGAATGTAGCTCAAATTTGCTACAGCTTTTAGAAAGCCTCAGTCCTGAAGGCGTTTACACAAGTAATTTTGTTGTAGCAGATGTATTTAACAGCAGATACACCTAGTATCTTTTTCTGAATAGAAAGTATTGACTTAAACCATTTAAGAATTGTGAAACCAGAGGTTAAAAAAAAACAGGAGGTGTATCCTCTTATCTGAAATACAGTGGTTTTGGCAAGTTACTAAATGAAAATGCAAGGGTTAAGGAGAAGATAACCTAAAAACTCAGCCCCCCACTTGAATAGTGAACACTTTCAGAGGGACAATTCAAGTTTTGTTTCAGTTTTAAAGAGTGTTTCAAAAGGTATCAGATCCTCATGAAACAACTAACTATTCCCTTGTCTGAAAATTCAAGTGTTCCTCTCAAAATGATACTTTTATCCACCTCTGTTGCTTTGAATTCTCCTGTTGGTTTCGCCCTGGTGCCCATGGCCCACAGAAGCCACATGCCTGGGCTCACTGCAGCGCTGCCCAGGTGCCTGCTGTACCTAGTCCCAGTTAGCAGCCCATAGCAAGAGATGGGAACTGTCCTTGCCCCTTCAAACAGTGTTTTATACCATCTGATGACTATACGGGCAAACACCACTCGGTCCTTCTCAATAGCCACCAAAAAAACATGTTTAAGTGAATTCATGACTGTGTGCCAGCTGAACAGTTCTTACATCACTAATAACCTGTCCTCCCCACTCCATATGACTTGCACATGACCTTCATGCCTTTTTCTACAGCACTCAAGAGATTTGTACGCTAGGCATGGCTTTTGCTCTTCCTCTGTACCAGCACAATGATGACAAACACCCTCCAAAGCAATTGGTGTGTGCTTGCAATTGCAACAGATGAGTCTTTCAACCCACCGCCTAGCAAGGTGGCAAAAGCAGGACCCCCAAGGGACAGAGTAGTAGGAAAACCAGTTGGCAAAGTGGAGGAGAAAGCCATTAGGAGCATAGCACCTCAACCTCCTACTGCCTGACACCTCTCTGAGCAAATTTGGGCTGAGAGACTGTAATCCACAGGGAAAACAAGGGAAGCTGAGGCTGGGGAGGGGGGAGGATACATGTTTTTACACGTCTGTGTAGCCTCATATCGCTAATAGCGTGGCTTCCCTACATGCTAACTATACAGATGGTGTAAAGGCTTGCAGGGTAACACTTTGGTTGAAGATAGGCTTGAATTTGAAAATAGGAAGTTTTTTGGGGGGTTGCAAGGAAAATTTGTTATTAACAAATTTTAGTCATGTTAAAGCTATTTATATCAGGTAATGAGGATAAAGTACATCATTAACCCCTTCTGGATTAGGGACTGCTTCGTTTGAGTAGTGCAATACTGTATGCATGAGACACTTAGGACACACATAGCTATGCCCTGCTGCCCAGGATAGTATGTGCTGATTTTAATAACTAGCAGCTGGCATTTTAAAAGTCCGGTCATTCTTCACATGGACGATGGAGAAAAATCTGGGTGTCTGAGAATATGTGAAGCATCTCAACAAGAAAAAAAATAACTTCTTGGGGACCAAAGACACTTTTCTTTCAGGTGATACTTGAGTATGGGCTTAAATAAAAAAGCTAACCATCACACTAATTCATGTGGATCCAGAATTTAATATGGGGCCCATTTGTATTATTTCCTCAGCTCTGTCTCACTGAGATGTAAGGATATATTGATAGAAAGAATAATTGGTTTGTTCAAAATTAAAATCAACATTGCATTTTTAAATTCCAGCTGTGATAGTAATTAAAAACTAACAACTGTTATACTGGAGAGAAAATACCACTACCTACTACCCAAGTTTGGACAAACTACCTGGCTGAGATAGTCTTTGGCATAGTACTTTTGCAAACCACCAAAATATGACTGGTAGCAAAGCCATATGACTTTGGCTTGTCAAAATTTTACATTAACTTCAATGAACAAGAGGTATCTTGAGCTTCTATTACTATACTCACTGAGATAACTGGATTTCATTCAAGTGTTCTGATTTTCATCAGCAGATCTCCATGCACTCTAAAATGGTCTCATAAGTATTTGGGACGTGAGGCATGGATGCAGAGACATATATAAAGTCTTCCACTAGACCCCTCGCCAGAGCAGGAACAGAAGGCAGGGCCTCCAATCTTATGGTTTTTCTGTGCTTTTCGTTTGTAAGAATGTCCTAATTTGTACTTAATAACAGTGTTCAAGAAGAAGTTCATAAAAGGAAAATACTATGATTAGTGGTGTGGTTCATACCTACAGGAGGCACAGGATAATGAATACAGAAATGAGTCATGTGGCTCGCTACTTCTTGTTCCCTCCTAAATAGCATTTTTTAAAATATGATCCATTCCTTCATGTCACAGGCAAAGGAGTTAAAACTTTTATATTCAAAATCCTGTGTCTCCAAATTTTGTCCAAACAGAACAGATACTGGTTGTCTCAGTTGGATTAGGAAATCTGATAATCCTTATGTGCAGCACAGCAGTTAAATAATCAGTTTCTCTTCCTATTGTGTCCAAGTCCTTAGAGCTCCATAACAGAATATTGATTGACATTCCACTTGCTGATAATGTGTCAATAGTAATGCTAGACCCTGCTGTGGGACTCTCTTCACAGCTTTGGCTTATTTTCTTGTTGTTTTTCCTATGTGTCAGTGTGTTGTTGCTGGGTTTTGTTGGGATTTGTTTTTTGGATTGTTTTGTTTGGAGCTGTTGGAATTGTTTCTGGAAGTGGTATATGGAATAGGCTGCATGTGCCTGGTGTAAGAAAGGACAGAAAGCTTGGAGTGTGAGCAATAGAGCAAGAAAGGGGAATGTGCCTCTCAGTAGAGGCTGTGGCACAACTAAAATCCTCGCTGATAAACAGAACATAGATATTCCTTAGCAGTAGAGAAATCTCTCCAATGCATTGGAAGTCTCTGCCCTCTACTGGCATTCCTGAAGATCAGCCTGGCTGAGCCGTGGGAGTCTGGGATCATACCCCTGAGAGCCCTCGCAGACCATGTTGAGACTGGCCGTATTTATAGAGCAAATCCTTCAGAACATGGTGTTTCAGGAAGCACAAGAATGACAGTGTCTGACAAGGGATCTAAATCTCAAGCGACATTTGCTATTGACTTCTGCAACGCTTTTCAGATGTCTGCCTACTTCTCACCTTGTTCAACACTGTGAGGGTTAGTCTGAAGCATCTCCACATGCTATTACAGTCCCCATCTGTTTTCTTCCAGTGAGCCAATTACAAGGAAGAAGAAAGATAACAAATATTACATTTTGTTGTGGTGGTGGTTTTCATTACACTATTAAAAAAAAAATCATGCTAGTTTAGCATAACTCATTATTGCAACAAAAGATTTCAAAGTGTAATTTTAGGTTAATGTAGAACTGCAGCTGCTGAATGACTCAGTTGCCATTGTATGAGGAAACCTTTCAGACTGTTTTCCTTGGATGCAGTGTATGATTCTAAACCTTTCTTTTGGGGCAATTGTTATTAGACAGTTGGTAGAAAACTAGTTTTCCCACGAGAATATAACTTTGAAAAACAAATTAAACCTGTTGGTAAAATACATGAATTTCACTTCCCAAGGAGCTCCAGAAACATTTCAGACTCAGTCCTACAATGAACCAAGGGTTCTGCAAATCAACAGGACCCTACATAGGTCAGGCCCTGCGGGACAGCAGCCACATTCCAGACTGCAGCTCAGGTTCTCACCCACTTAACATCTGGAATGTCAAAAAGCTTCCTGTCTTTGGATTTGTAATGCTACTACTGATATTCTACTGTACAAATCTTTTTTACACTTACTTGTGCTTTATTAAAATCTTTCTCTAGAAAAAGATTTCCTGTAGGAAAAAAATATTCATACAGAATAAAAAGAAAAAAATTGTCCCCTACTGTTGTGACAAAGCCATGTTTTGTCTGCACATTTATATCTGATGTCATGTGCAAGAGCCAGTCTGAGAGATTGTAACTGTGTGTATGGATGTACCATGCAATTGCATCATCTTTTTAAGGGCCCATTGGCTCAGGTCTGGAAATATCCCTTTTCAAACCATATTACACCTGTGAAATATCTGATCTGGCACAATTTTACTTTTCCCCAGACCTCACCAACTTTCCTCCTTCAGCAAACAGTAGTATGCATCTTTGAAAGGTCGCATAGAAAAGTGCCTTACTAAACTGGCTCTGTGCAGGTGAAATTTTCAGTATGACACTTGTACAGCCCTAAATAAAAAAAGTGATAAATCCAGCTGCTTTATATATATATAAGAAATTAATAAATATTGCGTAACTTCTACAGTATTACATTGTTGTTAATTGTGCCATATAAATAGTAAAATATGAAAAATTCAGGGGTTTTCATCAACACTACAGCAGAAATTCATCAGGTCCTCTATTTCTGTAAGAAGTAGTAAGTTATCCCTGCCCGACCAGGGGGTTAGACTAGATGATCTTCAGAGGTCCCTTTCAGCTCAAATGGTGCTGTAATTCTGTGAAAATCTTCACTAAAGGCCTACAGTCTCCAGCTGTGCCTGTATGTGGGTATGTTCATTATGGATTCACTCCCTGCAATTCCCACAGGCTGCATACCTGCTCCTCATTGCAGCACCACCAGATCTCTGGGCCTGCTGAAGCTGCCAGGCAACCCTGATGTTTGCAGTGTCACAGTGGCTTCTTCTGCCAGATAATTAACTGAAATAAAGTTTGTAGAGATACAGGACCAAACTGGTCACATCAAGCCTCCTTTGCATCAGGCTCCCCAGGTTAAATCTCTCACCTCTAGCAGTAAGCTTGGCATACACTTATCTCACTGTCATACACAGCTTCATTCTCACTCTCAAGCTTCAATAATGTCATTTTTGTACCTTTCTGCTCATACCTACAATTGATGAAAGTTAATCCAGTCAAGTCCTTAATTCACAATTATGTTTTAACACTATTCACTGTTTCAGCAAGCTTGGCAGAAGGAAGTCTTCAAATCATGTTACCTTGTAGTATGTAGCTATCCACTCTTCCAGGATAATTGAATAATAATTTAGTGTTCCAGTCCTTACCAGTACCTTGCAGTTTCTGCCAGCACTCTCCACCTATAGAAACTGCTGGTTCAACAGCATGGCTGAGAGTCTTCCATTTAAAATCAAAAGCAGGTTTACAAACTGACAGTCCTGGACCAGTTTGAGAGGACATAAAAATTCCCCTCTCCACCTTTGCATCCAGCAAAACAAAACAAGTCAAGAGACAGTCATACCAAAATAGGCAATCATGCCATGTTAAAATTGACATGGGCACATGAGCTTTACCAGTGGGAAGAAGTGAAAGGTTTCCTGACTCATGGCAGTAAATTCTTCCCCAACACAACCCGGAAGTTAATGGAAAAAAAAAAACAAACAAACAAAAAAACCCCCATACACACAACTTTGCATATTCAATTGTTTCCAAGATGTTTCCAAAAATCCAACAATACTAGTTCCACGTAAGTCCAGGCTTAGAACAGGCAGTGCTTCCACTCTGCATCTGAACTGTATTTCCATGTTACATTCACCCCAGCTGAAGGCCTCCCTCTAAGCATGACTAATAAATCTTTAGCACCATTACCACAGAAATGTATTTTAAGCACCATGATCAGAATGAAATAAGTAGAAAATTAAGTCCTTTGCCATAACTGAACTGCATGTTCAATTAAACTGATTAAAATATTACCCAGATATTGGGATTACAGTGACGGAAACAGCCCAGTATATAAAACAATATACATTTATTTAGCACAAAAAGTCCCATATTCAAATAGAAGTGCACATAAGCTTTTTCTACTACTTTACGGCACTTGGCTTTTTGTAAAAGGCAAGAACCATCATGACAAACAGAAAGATATACTAATCATTTGACAGAATGACACTTTTATCCTACAATCGTAGGCCTGAGAGCAGCTTATGAACTGTAAGGCAAACTAGGAACTCCTTCTCAAGTGAGTGATCTCTACACAGTTCCATTAACTCAAGTGGAACGTTCACAAGAAAAATGATACACAACTAAGACACGATATATGACTCCAATGTTTCCTGTGGTTACAGCAAATATGCAGTAGTGGCATTATATTCTCAGCCAGAAAAAGACAGTACTGAAAGATTCACAGTAAGTTGCCAGAAACACTTACTGAGAAAGAAAAAAATCTAACCACTTATGCGATTACACAACATAATTAAGCACAATTCCCATTTCACAGAAAATAGGTAAATTGACACAATGTTCAGAATTAGGACTCCTACAGACTTTAAAGCCTGTAACTTTCATTTAGAGACAAGTACATGATATTATTTGGTAAACAAATGCTGATAGCTAACAACTGACAGCACAGAAATAGTACTTGAAATCTGGTTCCATTAATGGCATAACTACAATCATGGGATACAGAAGACCATCTGAATTATACTGGCAGACAGATTTTCCACAGATTCTCCTTTGCTGCAGTTCCATCACCTCAAGTGGCCAACATCAAAGATGTGCTGCTGAAACTAGTTCAGTCTTCCCTCCTGTAGTTATCACCTGAATTAGACTCCCAGAGCTTGGACGATTCTTTCCTGTCATCCAGTCATAAAAGGTTCTGTTTTAAAAGAAATGGATGAAACAGGCTGAGGAGGAATAAAAAAACCCAACAAAAAAACAAACAAACAAAAAAAACCAAAACAAAACAGCACAGTGTATTTTACAGGTTCATCAGCTCTTGCAATAATGCAACTGCCATATTGGAACATCCCACTATCTGACAACAGCTTTCAGGGCACAAAATTCAAGTGCCATGTTGGAAAGCAATTCCTGCATCCTTCCCAGGATGGAAACTTTGCCAACAGTTAATAACACTGGGTGTTTTCTGATGCACAGAAAATGAGATTTTTCAGTTTTCAAAGCTGGGGTTAAAGTTCAGTGAATTAGACACAAAACGAACTAGTCAACCTAATTCTTCTACAAGGATAAAATACTTCACAATTAAACTTAAAAAATGAATTCACAAAACCACATCTGGCTAAGCAGTCTCTGGAGCGCAATAAATTAAGGATCTTTAACTGAACATTTTTAGGCCAATCAAATTCAATTGATGGAGTCCTTTTAAAAAGTCACATCAGACAGCTGCATAGGCTGCAACTCAACAGCTGTAACTGAAACCACTTCCAACCCTGGCATTGACCTTAAAACAGATTCACATAAAGAAGGAAATCAAATGTCAGAACTAAACTACCCTCTGAACAATTAGCAATAGGTAAATCCACTTTCAGTGTCAGTTCTAAAAGACTTCAAAATGTGTAAGAGTAAATCCCTTTATAACAAAAGATATATATCCAACTTCTTTCTTCCTCAAAGAGGCAAGACATTTGTACCCTTACTTTCTGCCTTCGGACAGTTCACCCTCAGCAGAACTTCTGCTACCCCCCAGCACACGGCAGAAGGCAATACTCATTCTGCACCTTCTCTAACCATGAGGAATAACAACAGTAAGGCAGATAATCTCAGCCTGTCATTACATCAACTACAGTCAAAACTTCAGATTTGGCAACATCATTCAAGACAAGTTTTTGCGATTGACAAAAATAATATGTCCTAAACTTTTCTAAACAAGAGCAGGAATTTTGCTAGTTGAGAGAACTGAACTAACACCATAAACTGAGGAGTAAAGAGTGTTTAAGAGAACAGGAATCCCATCCAAGTTTACATGCCTATTTGCCGTTTATCTTTAAACCAGGTGTCTCCTGCACCTGCTGTCTGCAATTTAATTTCTCTACAGGCTTTATGAGATTCTCTGGCTCCCAACTCCTTAAGGCTATCTCCCTTGCTGAAATAACTTGTGTAGAGAAGCCGAAGTTGATGGAGTTGGGCTAATTTTCTCCAGTTAAGAAGCCTGTGCAATAAAATCCAATGTGATTAAGAAACATACACAGTGAGGAGATGATGGTGGAAAAAACCCCATTCAAATCCAAGGCAGCTATTTCAAAAGAACATGCACTAGGATGCAGCTCCAAGAGGTACAGTGAAGAATTGCTTGGTTATCACATGGATACTCACTCTGCAATGAATTCTAAGGGTGTCCAGGAGCTGAAATCTGCATCAGGCATCGATTTTCTGTTTGCTGGTGTATCTAAGGTAACTCTGTGATTAAAAACCATAAGCAAACCTTTTACTTATATGTCATGTTTCTGATGAGCACCACTTGCTTCAATTCATTGCTGTAACATATGTTTGATTTTTATACCATGTGGTATGGATTTCCCTTGCATCCTGCCCATGTGTTAACAGCATTAGTCATCAATTTCAATGTATATCAAGGCTCCAATATAAACTCTCACCTTTCTGGCTAACAGAGGAATTGCCCTTCACTTAGCCCGCAGCTCCCTTCCCCACCTCTCTCTCATGCAGACAGGGAATGGCAGTAATATGCTTGTTCACATGTACTGCACAGCATATGTGCACTACATCCGTGCTGTCAAACAGTCTCATGCCAGCTGCAAATGCAGTGATTAAGCACACAAACACTACAAACAATGACATTAAGGGTGAACTTTTCACTTTTCAGAATTGCCTCACAGATGCTGTTGACAATCCAAGGTATATTTACCCTTGAAAAATTCACTCAAGGACAGTTTTGCATGAGAACTACATAAGAGCAGCATGCACAGGAATCCAGTGATCTTGGCATCTGCCTGCCTGTAGAAGGTGCTGTCAATTATCGAAACACTTTTAATGCCATTCCTCTCTGATCAAAAGAAGTGTGCATAGAGAGTGTGTGTGTGAGGAAAACAAAAGCAGGGAGAATTCAGGTAGCATTCCAAATGCCTGTACAGGACTCTCTAGTCTTAAGTTTCAGGTCCTGAACTGAATAGGGACCTGGCAAGAAAAATAGTTTTAATTTTTGCAGAATTGACAAAATTAGACATATTGAAGACCTAATAAGCCATCCACTTCTTACTAGATTGCCTTGTATTTCACAGTTTTCTTTTTGATGAGGAAAAAACAAGCTAAACTTTTTCTTTTCACAGATCCTCAAAGTGGCCTAATTTTACTAATCAAGCACAGACTTGCAGCACTTTATGAAGAAACATCTTTAACCAAGTGAAAACATGTCAAGCAATCCTTTGCTTTACTGTTAATCACACAGCTAAGTCTAAAACTGCTGAATAGCTCATCTCATCTCTAAAGTTCAGTTTATACTGAAAAAGAGAAATCACATGTCAATGCATGATTATACTCAAACTGGTTAAAAATTAATCAAATTTTAATTCTAACACCCACCACTCTTCTGCAAAGCAAAGGAAGAAGGTAATCACATTTAAGGTGCCTTGCATATAATTTTGTTCATACTTTCAAGTTACCTCCTTTTTCTGCGAAACTAAGGAGATCTGAGAAGCTGGCTGTGTAGTGTGAACAGGACACTACCGGCATATCTATGTGGCTCTAGGTTACAGTGGTAATTAAACAACACAGGCAGAGACAACTAAGCAACCACTTACGGTAAAATGGCAACAGCAGCAGAACCAGATGGCAAGCCACTACTGGCACCAGCTAAACTCTGACAAAGCTGGTGCACTGCTCCTTTGGCCATGCCATAGGCAATCATCCCTAACAATTAAAAACAGACAAATTAGAGCATAATCAAAATGGCTCTCAATATCATCAATAACATCACAGAAACTCAAGACTGTTTGATGAATACTAAGACCACTTACTAGTCAGAACAGAGACTTCCAAAACATATTAAAACACACATATTCAAAGCAAAAAAGTGGGAAAAAAATAAAAAGCTTTTATTAGACATCCAGGAACTTTCACAAAACTCAGTTTACTCAGCACTACAGAAATAAGCAGCTTACTGAGTTAAGCACATTTAGTTATGTATCCAAACAGATTCTGAAGGACATGACCAGCAGGGCTAATCTTACAAATGTAAGAGAGTAAGTGCGAAGATGCTCACAGACTTTATTAAGGCTATCATCCATTAATTTTTATGATATAACCAAAGTATTTGCAGGTTTGGGCCCAAACATACACAGTTCACTTCCCTCCAGAACTGTAATTCATTTGGTCAGCATCCCAGGTCTGACAGGCCCTTCAGAGAGGGCCAGAAAAAAAACAGCCCTCATGGTAGAATAATTACTAAATAATCTGCAGGGAAAGCAAATTTCTTCCTAAACACTGTTGCTTTCTAGGCAGATGTATGTAGCAGTGCAAGAGCAACAGCAATGAGAGGATAAGGCACAAGGGTTAGGTGTCAGACCTGGACAATGAGAGTGCTGTAGTCTCAGGTATCTCTCAGTATGTATCCGTGAACAGTCCAGACACATAAAAAAACATGAATGTATTTTGTTTACTACAACTATATGTCTTTCTGTCTTTCTTTCTATCCACCTATACAACCCCTTTCCAATGCTCCTGCAGAAGTATTTTGCGTTATAGAAGTATTTGTTACATTCAGCTAGACATCTCGTATAGCATTCATTCCTACTAGCAGGAATCAAGGACAGTACTAGCTAACTTATTGTTATGATTAAAATAAATATTCGCATCTGTATCGTATTCTCATCTTGTCTAAACCAAGCATTCTAAGTCTTCTTAACGCTTTTTATGCTTAATACATTTCTCAGCCATCACTATCACACTGCTTCTGTAACTGTTCATGTAATTTTCAGTATTCTTCAGTTTGCATTATGTGAGGCGACATTTTCTCATAGGAAAAGAAAGATCAGACGAACAGCAAACAAGAAAAAGATTATTTCTTCCAGAACAGCTGGTATTAACAAGCCTAGCAAGGCATATTTGCAAAAGTTGAGTAACAACTCTTTCCCAATTCTTCCTGATGTTAATAAGTTGCATGTGTTTGCCCAAAGCATGGCTGCGACTTTTAGAAAAATCCAGACTAGCTGAAACCAGCTAGCTCAAAACAGGAAAGAAAATCACTTTGATTCCTGTGTTGTGGCCCCTACTCCCAAAACCACCCGAACAAAAATCATAAAAGTTTGCCAGAATTAACAGTTTTCATCTGCTTATTCTCACAAAATAAGCCTTTAATCTTCAGACTACAACAGATGCAGCTGAAAACACAAGATAAATAACTAGAAAATATAGCATATTTTTCCTGAACAGTTTTATACTCATAAATTGTATATGTTTTAAAATCTTTGTATTTGGGTCTCAAAAATATTTTTGAAGTGACACTAACAAAAGATTGGGAAATACAAGTATTTGTCTCAAACTTTCCTCTTGCTGCCTGTGGGCTTGTGTGTCAGTGCCTTTTTTTGGTCTGATTTTAAATTGCTCCTAGATTTCTTCCTCCATGCAGACTAAAGCAGTTGAAGAGCGAGATTAAAAATTCAATAAAGTTCATATTAAATAGCTAGTGGAGGGCAAGGCCAACAGTCAACAAACTTATCTATGTCTGAAGCAAAGGTAGACTGGAATCAGAACATGAACAGGACAAGCACAGTTATCAGAATCAGCTGAGTCATCACCAACAGAAAAATTGGTCAGTTAAGGACTCTGTCTTTCAGAACACAAGTAGGAAATTTAATTTTATCAAAGCACTATACTTACAGCTTGCTGTGTGCTTCTAGTCTTCATTATTTTCCAAACTTTTTTTTATAACATGTATTAGCCAAGTACATTTCACCAATGCATGTCAAATACTATTTAAATATTGATTCTATGTGTTTGCACTCCAGCTTCAAGAGATTCAGTATGGCTACCTATAAAATTACACTTTCCCTACATGTTTCAGGAGCAGTTTTCCATTTGTACTAGAAGTCAAGAAATTGGGGAGTGAAACTGTTGCTTCACAAACAGTGCTCAGAAGAACAGATTATTAGTGTTCCTGCAGCTATTGTGCAGGGATATCATGCATTGCATTTTACCTGGGGTTCCAGATAAAGCAGCTTGAGCTCCTGTCAGAGTCAAGAGACCGCCTTCCTTCAGATGTTTAGTCGCTAGATGGCTGGAAATAGTCGATGTCCAAACACTCTGCTTCCACATCAGATCACAGTTTTTGTATAAAGCTGATTAGAAAGAGAATTAGCTAGATTAGCTAAAATGTGAAAGACCTCTAACTCCACTTTCCTTACTGTAACACAGAGTGCAAAAGCACTATGAAGACATGTTTTGTATAATTTTCTACTTTCACATTGAAAAATACCCACTTATGTCTTTTGTAACTGCTTTCACTTTGAGCCTGTAACTTCCAAACTGGAAGGGGGAAGAAAAGGACATTTCACCAGATTCACTCCAGACAGAAAGCAAGGCTATTTTTCTTTTTGTATCTCTACAGTAGTGGGTGAAGTATAAAATTACATTCTGAATATTACCTGTTTAAAAGACTTTTTTAATTGGAAAAGTTTTGTTCATACCATGATTTTAAATCATCAGGCTGTACCTTCCAATACTGTATTGCACAGCAACTATTCAGAACTCCAGGAGGCAAGAGAGGTTTTATTCATAAAGGAATGAACTGGGAAACATCAATGTTTCTACGCAGCACTGTCTTTGACAACTCACCTGACACAAGTAACCTTGGCAAAAGTCAGCTTAACAATGCTGAACTCTTCCATAAAGCACATCAAAATGTTTTGATAAAAATTGGTGTCAACAGACATTACTGAGGAAACTAGGTGCTGCACAAATTTAACAGGCAGCAAAAATTCAGAGCTACTTTGTACTTTTATATTTTTGTCCTCTTCTGGACTAAGGAAAAAAGATAATCTCAAATACCTTTATTACCATGATTTTTATGGATTCCTCTCAGATATCATTCATGGTTTCATCAGCACACATATACTAAAAGCTTACATTTGGCTTTGGCGCTGCCTCCAGCCCATCCTCCTGCTACACACAAGATAGCATCCACCTTTTCTTCACCAAGAAGTTTTCCAACCTCTGCTGTCACCTTCAATACATAGAACAAAAACATACTGAAAACATTGAACTGATAAGGTAAAGAGGTAAATATCACAAATGCCTTAAAGTCACTTAATTACACAGGTGGAAAAAAGTAACGCAACACATAACATTTAAACTGCTATAGAAAATTAATATTTATGAGCCAGAAACAACAAAATAATTATGTTGAAAGATAACTATAGATGAAAGTCAGACCATACAGTATGTGATGCCACTCAAAATAACTGACCTGAGCAGGACTGAAACATTGACCCTTATCTATATTGTTTAAAAAAATTATTACTAACTTACTTTTGACAGGTTCTCTGCTGGAAATGGTGTAGTTTACATGGGAAATGAAACTCCAGCTCTGACCAGGACTACTGGTGTCACTTTTGATGACAGTGCAAGAGATGAACAACTAAGGATTAGCCTTCTTATTTCTTCTATCTAGTCCACAACCACCAGTTTGTGTCTGGCCCCTAAATTTGAGTTTGTATACTTTACCATAGCCTATATCTTTTTCTCTTTCATATATAAGACCTCACAGCTGATAATGAATTTGTTGACTATGAATTTTCCCTGCCAAAGTGAAACGCAAATAATTCATCTCTCAACAAAAGAACAAAAATCCACTGGTTTTCACAGAAGTGCATAAAAATTATGTTGCAAACATTCTACATTACTCTTTAAAAGCCAAGAGTTGTGTAGCTATAAAGAAAACATATTGTCGAGAGATTTAGTTTATCACTAAGAGAAATAGGTTCAAAAGTTAAAATTTAAAAAATAAATCCTACGTATTGAGAATAAAGCGAAACAGTTTTTAGGCTAGCTTAGGTTCTCCCATATTTACCTTTGCGGAAACCAATGCATTCCCTAGGAATCCCTTGGGGCTTAGGTTTGCTTCCTTTGAGCGTACCATCTACCTATATACAGTGATTTATAAGTTATGATATTTGAAAGAAGTGTTGCATTTTTTATCCATCTTTATCACAGTCAACTGGCTCAGTCTGGGACTTCTAAAGTCACTAAGACAAAAACAAAGCAAAACTGCCTTATGTGCTGAACCTCCAGTATCCCAGATCTTTCTGCATATCCATGCACAGCATGCAGTTAAAAAGCATTACTAAAAAAAAAGAAAATAAAAATAAACGACGAGCAGAAGGGCCTTGGGGTTTACGGTACGGCTGCAGAAAAGCCACATGCCGGGCTCCTCCTTCCGGCATGAAGTCGGACCCATCCTCGCAGCCTCGAAAGAAGGGATGCACACAGCCGAGAGGAGGCTGAATGCACCGTGCATGGCTCGGGAGAAGGGATGCACACAGCCGAGAGGAGGCTGAGTGCACCGTGCATGGCTCAGGAGAAGGGATGCACAGAGCCGGGGAGGGGCTGAGTGCACCGTGCATGGCTCGGGAGAAGGGATGCACAGAGCCGGGGAGGGGCTGGGTGCACCGTGCATGGCTCAGGAGAAGGGATGCACAGAGCCGGGGAGGGGCTGGGTGCACCGTGCATCGCTCGGGAGAAGGGATGCACAGAGCCGGGGAGGGGCTGGGTGCACCGTGCATCGCTCGGGAGAAGGGAGAGGAGGCTGAGTGCATCGCTCCACCTCCTCGCCCGGCATTGCCCGCCCTGCGCCCGCCGCCAACTCACCTGCTCGGCCTGCTCGGGGAACGACTCGGTGGCCCTGACGACCACGTTGGCGCTGGCGTCCGCGTTCTCGGCCAGGTCGATGCTGGCCACCCACTGCGGCGGCGAGAGGAAGGCATTAGCGGCCCGCGCCCCGCAGCGCCCGGCCCGGCGGGGCAGGGGCGCTCCCCCCGCGCCGCGACACCCCCGGCCCGGCGCTTACCCAGTTCTTGGACCTGAAGTAGCGCACGCACTGGGAGCCCAGCGCGCCCCTGCCCCCGTAGACCAGCACCCGGCCCGCCGCCATGCCCGCTCCCGCACCGCTCCGAAGCCGCTGCCCCGCCTGCCGATGCGGCCGCCCTGAGGGGCGGGCAGGGCCGGCCGCGCCCGCCCGGGGGTGGTGCCAGGGAAGGGGCAGGGCCTGGCCCTGCCCGCCCGGGAGCGTGCGGAGCCGAGCGGAGGAGTTCCGGCGACTCCTTCGAGCCACAGCGGTAGACCATGTTACCCGCCCCCAAGCCTGCTGCCGGGGTTAATTAATTAATTAGTGGTTATGAAGGTCCCCGCAGGGCTCGAGTGGCGGTAACCGAGGAAGCGCTGGCAATTACGGCCGGTTTCCTTTGGCGCTCCTGGATCGCACCTGTACCGAGTGCCGCCGGTCCCGCAGCTGTGCTGCGGCTCGCCGGGCGCGCCTGCCCGCGCCGGGGCTGTCTGCCCGCAGTGACATTTAGAGGCTGGGCGGGAGCGAGCGCTGGGGAAAGGCAGCTGAGCGCGGCTGAGGTGCCAGCGGAATCCTCCGGCCAATTTGTGTGGGTTTAACGCTTTGCCCCTTGCACACAGCTATTTACCCGCTCTTTTATTAAATCCAAAAAACTGGATTCTTCTAGTTTTCTTTACATGAGGTTGCAGTAAAGAACCTGACGTCATTTGAACAGGACAATTAAGCCTCTGATGAAACATTAGCCAGGCCATAGAGATAGGATTACTTGCTGCAGAAAGAAGCATCACTGCACTACGGTGTAATGAAGCTGTTACTTGCAACCATTTCAAGATGTCGCAGCAAAATGTATTTTTGGCCTTAATTTTTAACCATACAGATTAATTACTGGAGCTTCAAAACACAATGAGAAGTATATTGAAATGCCTGCTATGCAGCTGTGGATTTTGGAGCATGAGAAAAAATGGGAAGTATGCCTGACTGCTGCAGAGAGGCCTTGGAGATGATCCCTTGAAAGCACTAGGATGCCTGGCTGCTTTAAAAAGACGTTGTTTGCCTTGGCTTCTCTAATAAATTTTGTGTCTTTTATCTTGATTGTTGTTGCAATGGGGACCCCAAAGTGGATGACTGGCAAGATCCTTTGCAAGACAGGAGCTGAACTGGTCAATGCCACAGATCCAGAGCTGGTCAAGTTCATTGGAGAAATTTACTACGGACTCTTTCGGGGCGGCAAAATACGCCAGTGTGGGTTGGGCGGGAGGCGTTCCAAGTTCACAAGTAAGTACAATTTTGGTTGAATCCTTAGTCTAATGTCTAGTCCAAATATAGCACTCTATTCTTTTTGTTTACCGAACTTGTAGAATGCAAATTGTTATTATTAAATAAATTTGTGGCTGACTTGTGGTCTTTTTGGTTTGGTGTCCAAGTGTGAATACAAAATCCCTATCATTTCAGGCATGCTTTTTTGCTTCCAGTTATGTTCTGTAATCCTGGAATCAAGCTGGGTAAAAAGATCCCTAGGGCGAGATGAAGAGTTTCCTTTTAGCCTTGTGAAGGAAGTGAAAGGCATTTGGAAATGACCCTGTAAATCATACTTTCCCCTTGACTGACTCTTTCCATGCCAAGTGTTTGACTGCCATCTCTCTGCTGCTGTCTTTGCCTTCTCTGATGAACTCCTTTGAGGCTTTTTCCCTTTAGGAAGAAGTGGAGATTTATTTAGCTGGCCACATTTCCGTATTCTCTAGCTGTCCTAATGCAAATGTCTGCCATAGCAGTTACTGCTAACTTACATTAACATGTTGAAGAAATTTTTACCTTCCTTTCTGCTAACTTTGGATAGAAAAAATTGCTGAACTCTTAAAAAATGTAGAAGCTCTTATAAATGTATTCCTTTTAACATAAAAGATTTTTTGAGGTCTTGAAATCATTCAAATGTTGAGTTGTACTCTGGATGATTTCCAAATCTCATCCTGTCCTGTACTGATGATGATAATTTGCACTGAAGATTTTTAGTTCAGTGTGCAGAACGACTGCAACTTAAGCCCATATGACTTGAAGCTGGTGCAGTCTCACCCTCTCCATAGCCCACAGCAATGTTGTCCTGCCCTGTCCTTTACAATACCTCTGGTAGTTGTGGTGAGGTAGTTCAGAAGTTAAGCTGGCCAAAAAATTAACCTTTAAAAAAAATTGGTTTCCCATAGGATCGCGGCTAACTACACAACTGCACAAGCACCTCTATAAAAACTTGAAGGCAGGCAGGACTGTGAGACTTCAGAGTGAATGGAGAAAAGAACCAGAGCAACCTCAACTTAGATCATGACCAGTTGTTGAGCTGGATAAATTTGGACTAGTTGCTTTTACAATAACCAGGTTCTTGTTCAAGCTCTGACTGTGGCTGCAACTTCATGACATGGACATAGCAGTCATGTTCAACCAGTCCCAGTGCTCTCGCCCTATCCTGTCAGAGAGTGAGGAAAAATGTAGCCAATCCCCTTTAAGTCTCTGTACAACCTTCTAGACTTTCTGATTTTTTACCAGGTAACCTGAGAGGAAGGCCTAAGGTTCCACCATCACTCTAGACTACATCGATACGTTTTTGGAAAACATGATCTTATACTCCTTAGACAGATAAAGCTGTCACTGAAGCTAGTAAGAACTCTCCCTCTTAGAACTCTAAAATTGGATCATTAATGTGCAATATGCATTTAGGTCAACAAGTGGCCCAGAGATTTTCCCTTTTAAATATTGTAATAACTCTATCAGGTTTGAAATTTTCACAGCACTGGTTTCAAACAACTGTACACAAAGCTATTAAATACTTTTTCACAATGGTGAGCAGGGCCTCTGGAGGTTCTGAGTTTGACTTGACTTTTTTTTGTGTTGAATGTTCCCCTTATTCTCCAAGCATTCTGAATGTACTGAGGAGCCAGAACTGTGAGACTTTTCTTGGGGAATGTATTGATGTAAATGGACTTCATGGGCAGCATACAGCTAAACAAGGCTAGCATCTCATACACTGCTGTACTGCAGTAGCTCTGGGATTTTGGAATTCCAAATTGCACCAAGCACACCACTTTCACTGTATTAACAGTCACTAGAGTAGGCTCATGGCTGACACACTCTCTTTTGGGACAGCAACAGCATGACTCAATTGTCATAATAGGTATCCAGTGCTATTTTGTACTCCCCAAGGTGTATCTGGCTTCCAGCTGCTACTTCTATAGGTATCCCATACATAATGCAGCATGTTTTTAGACCCATGTGGTTGTTATTATAGTCCTAAGGCATTTAAGTTGGCATAAAATGCTTATGTTTTGACAACTGAATCAAGCCCTGAGAATGAGCTGGGGAAGCCAGGCATTTTGCCTGTGCATAGCAAACACTGCTGGAATGTGTCAGGAGCCTCCATGACAATATCCTTCCTGAGGATTCTTGTTTCTGCATACTAAGCCAATCTCATGGGTCAGGTCTTTGGGATTTGGCTGAGAGCCTCAGAAAAGAGACCAAATAGTCCTTATGACTACCCAAAAATCTCTGCTGGTTTGTAGGAAGAGTTATTTCCATGTGCCTTGTTGTTACACTGCCAGTTATTTTCCTTTCAGATAGCAAGCCAGTTTCTGGCTTCCCATTTCTCATATAGACTTCTGATTCTCATTTACTTCCCTCCTTTCTTCTTTTGTTGGAGGCTCTTCTGTAGCTCCTGAGCATACCAGGCCCAACTGCAACCCCAGAATGAGCTACTGAAGAGGTAGAACTATTGAATTTTTCTACATAATCTACTAGAATTCTGTCATGTCATGATGACCAAATTGTATACCTGATGCTCACTGTTACGTCTAACAATTATTGTTCCTTCCTTTTTATGTGGCTTGTTTAGACTTTTTTCTTTTTTCTAAGTTATGCAGCACAGGAAGCAATCTATTTTTTTGTTTATAATATAATCTACCTTCCTTTTAGTAACTTTTTAGTAATTAGGCAGTAACTTCTTCAAAACACGTATGAGTGCATAGTGCTGTGCCTCCTCAAGGTCTCTTCTTGATCACCTTGTATTTTAGGGTTCCTCTCAGTCAGCCTCTCTCTTTCCTGTCAGTCAGCATGTCACCTACAATTCCCTACTCACGTTTCTTCTGATTCTGTTACTAAAGGTCTGCAGGATAAACTGAATACTCAGGTGCACTTTTCCCTGCTGCTGGGCAATCTGGCCCTCCAGTGAAGCAATTGTGTCTGTGAAGACAAAATCAAGACTCTTTAGAGACAGGAGAATGACACCTGCTGAGGAAGAGCTCATGCCTATAGCAGAACATGCGAGCACTCCGCTGAAAGCCCACCCCACTGCAATACTTTACAAGTTTTCTACAGATCATAGCTAAAACTCTGCCAGACACCCAGAAAAGCATAAAGGGGCCATAAAACTAGATGAGAAATCAAGAAGGGAATCTTAAAGAGCAAACCTGTGGGGTTAGGAAGTGTGAAATCAGGGCAGATCTCACTTGAGCCAGCAATAAAGAGAGGAAGAGGGAGAGAGAGAAGAACGTGAGAAGATAAAACACAGAAAGAAGTGATGCTATTTTAGGCAGCAAGGGGCTGGACAAGGAAACTGGGACTATCAGACTTCAAATGGATGAAATTAAAAGCACGGGACAGGAATGGGAAGCTCAAAAACAGAAGTTTGGTATGAAGAACAGAGGTGAAAAAGAGACAGGAAAATATGCAGCAGATAATACAGCAGTGGAGATAAAGACATTAACACAGCTAGATAAGAAAACAGGACTTAAGCCTGAATCCTTATTCACAGACCCTGTGTAAAGATTATTCCTGTAGCAGAATATCCCTAGTTTGTCTGATGCACTGGAAAATAAAATGTTATGAACTAAGATGTGTGTAACTAGCTGAATTGAACACCTCTGTAAAAAATAGTCTTGTTTAAGTATAATTTGAGTTTGAAGCACCAGCACAGTGTGATGTTTACTGTCATCAAGAAGAACTACATACTGAATACACGATTTTTTTCTCTTGACAGTTTTCCCACACATGGTGAAAAAGCTGAATACAGGCCTGCACGTGATGATCATAATGTTCCTCTGTGTCGCCATTTTCTTTTCTCTGGTCAGTTTTGGATTCTGCATTCTTAATGCAATAAAAGTTCCTTACCGGGCTATTAAAGGTCCAGCAGGAGTATGCCTTTGGAACTTCCTTGCAGGTAAAGTAATTGACCAGTATTTTTCACTATTCACATTCATACTGAATGGTAAAAGTTCCTTCTCTTGCCTTACTAAATATCTCTTTTACTCAAATACTTGTGAATAAAATGAAGTTAACAGTGAATTTTCATCTATCAAAGCAGAACTGCCAGGTGGCATATTGGTTTATTGTGTCTAGTCAACGTTTAACAGGAGCTATGAATGCCAGACTTTAGGATTTGTGTCACTGATAAAAGGAATTATACAAACACTGGTATCATGTTTGCCCATACAATAAGGTGTTGAAGCCATACCTATGTCTATCCCTCCTCTGTATATTGCTCACTGTTGTATTCAGTAAGTCTTTTGAAGAACAATCAAAATGTCAGTCTTGTTTTGCTTTGATAACAACAGTGAATACTTATTTCATTTTGTTGCAGGTGTGTTTGTAGTACTTGCAGTCACCAGCTTTATGGCTGCTGTGAAACTTCATCACCTCACAGAAAGAATTGCCAATTTTCGGGAAAATGTCTTTCAATTCATTATCTTAGAAGAACGCTTTGAAGACTGTTTTTGGATTTGTGTGGCAAGTGCCACAACGCATGCAGTGAATTTGCTGCTAGTAGCCATTAGTGGGATTAATTTTCCTAAAATCAAGGCTAAAACAGAAGAAGTGAATGTTACAGCAGAAGATATCATGTATTAATAAATCTACACAAAACTACTTTGGTTAAGTGAACTGCTGTGATAGAAACAGCTTCTTGGCTTTTCAACCCCTGATTTGGGTGGATGATTTAGGTATAAACCCAGTAAAGATGTCAGTCTACAATACCAGCAATTAATGTGTCTGTGAAAAAAGAAAAACACAAATGCTATAAATATAATTATTCTAAAACTGACTGCTATCTGCAGTAATTAAATTCTGTTTCTCACTTTTTAGAAAATTCACACTTTGAGATATTTTAGAAAACTAAGGTGAAATGTGCTTTCATCAAAACCAAGTGTCTTCTTTGTTTAGAAGAAAATGTGTCTATCACAAAACTCTGAAAGGTTATTTCAAAACAGAAAGAATGGACATTTGCAAATTGCCTTCACAGAATTATCTAGAAAATGTTGAGAAGGACATATAAAATATGTCTGATGATGCAATACAGGATTAAAAAGAAAACTTCATCATCTGTGAGGCTAAAATTAAGTGGCAGCACAGGCAAAGTATGTATGAAAAGTTTTTAAAACAGAAATTATCCAACCCCACAAGGCAAAAAGTGAGAAATGTAAAGTTTATGGGATACTATTAGTCTTTCAGAAAAAAAAAATTATTAGCTGCTAGATAAAGGTTTCATTGCAGCTTCTGGAAGTAAAGTACCATAATGTTGACAGGGATTCAACCAGTTTGTGGGTTAAGAGGAATGAATACTTTGGAGGAAAGAATGTTACTAAGCATGGTTACAGTGGCTTGTACCATCTTCAATTTTGGGTCTACAAGGCTATCAGGATCATGAGTGAAGCAGAAGTTTGTGAGGGTGCCTCTGCAGTAGGCCCTACTAACCTGTCTTTTTCTAGACAGCATTATCCCCGGGTGTTTCTAGGAGCATTAATTTTTATTTTTTTTTTAAGTCACATAAAAATTTAAGAGATAAATGGAAAGTTTATGAGTCTTAAGGACCGTTACAATTTTAGCATAAAGGAGACTCAATAAAGCAGTAAAAGTGATTTCTAATTTATACCAACCACTTACTTCACTGTTCTTTTTTTTTTACTGGTGCTTTCACTCAATCTGTCCACTGGGCCACAATTGCAGGAAGACGTGCAATACCCAGTACATGGATAGGCAGCAAACAAACCCAGTGTATGAAGGTGCCTTAGAAGGTAACAACAGAGTACTGCCCAGAAAACTGTCCATAGAGGCCTCCGTGGTACCACCACCTTCCTCTCCCAGAAAATTCTAAGTGGCTCTGAAATAGAAGAACTTACAAATATAGCATAATTCACAAGTAGAAAATGTAATACATATAATTTGTAATTGTTCTGTGAACATACATAGTTTAGAAGTAGTTGTTGTACAGAAAGAATTATATTGTGACGTGTAACTTAGCCTTTACTAAATATAATTCTCTTTAGGAAGTGAAAAGGAAGCAGATTTTTTAATCCTTGAGAGATCGCTTCAGAAACGCTTTTCGGTAGAATTAATATTGCATGTATTACAACACATTTTTCATACTGCTAATGAACCTCTTAATTCCCCCAAATTCCACCCCCACTCCAACCTAGTTATTGAATAAGAGTCTGGAACTACTTAGGTAAGGATAAGATTAAAGATTTGCTGGAGTGGATTCCTAGGCAGGTCACAGTAGTCCTGAGAGAACCCATAGAGTACACTGTGTACATGATGTTAAAGAGGGATAACTGGGCTCATCAGCTTTGTAATTTCTTGGTTTGAATGAATTCAACAGTGAAGTATAATCCAAAAAGATTTCTCACAGCAGACATAGGAAGGAAGTATCATTATGGGATACTGTAGCTGCACGAGTTGAATGACCAAAAACTGTTATCACCCAATGACTGTGTTGTGACTTGTGAGAAAATAGCATTTTCAGTTCACTTCAGAGTGAACAGAAATATTGCCATGTATGAATTGAGCTGAACGAAACAGATGTAAGGCTAAAATAACCTTTCAGCTGCACAGGTTGTCTCAGTTCAAGCACTGCTAAGACACAAGGATAGGACAATGCATAGAATATTTGCCCTGGGAAATTTTGTCTGGGGAAAAAAGGTTAAATACAATCATACATGTTTAGGATGTACAATAAAAAAGTGCACTTTGGGGATAACAATAGGTAAGTCTATCATTTAGAGCTTTTCAGCTTTCCCTTGTACATCATAAACTACTTTCAAAAATGTTCAGCTTGATACGTGCGATCTATTTGATTTACACAATTTTTAGTTATGCTTCACGTAGTGTATTTGATCGTATACATGCTCAACATATGGAAATGAATAATTCCTTAGGAGCACTTCTTACTTTGGATTTGAAATCCTGAATGAGAACATTTATGAGCAATACTTGCCCAGAACTTTGAAGAGATTATGGATCCAATCCCACTTTTCCATAACATTAAAGACAACCCCAAAAATACCCACTTAATTTGTACGTGCAGAATAATATATATAGAAGCACCATGTATGTAGTGACACTGTGGAGTCATCCTTCAAAGGACTAAGAAATTGTTCATTGTATCCAAGAGCCTTGCCAAAATAAACGAAGCTAAAAATTAATTGCCCCTTTGATTCTCTAAATGGTTTAATGTTAAAAAAAATTAATTTTACAAGATAAATCAAACTGGATGCCATTTCCTTCAGTCATTGTTTCTGAGTGCCACTGTCCTTAACAAAACATGTTACTTCTCTCTGTACCACTTCATGGAAAAAGCCATTAGATGAGAAGTGCAATGGACTCCTAGAGAACAGGCCCCGCTCCCTTTTCATCATGTTCTGTTGGTCTAACAGTGCAACTCCACTTACAGATGCATGGAAAAGCAAACATTGTTATACACAGTGTAGTAAGGTGCCTGATTCTCACACATAAAACTTATAATCTATGTTTCACACTACAGGGGCAGGGAAAGAAACCAACCAAAAAAAAAAAAAATTGTGGATCACCTGATGTTAAAGTCCGGTGCATGTTCACTGCTCTTCAGACTGACAATGCAATAATGGTCAGCAAACCCCAGACAGTTCTTTTCCATACAGTAATTTTCTTAGGGAAGCATAACTCTACTTCTGACATTGCGCTGATGAGCCAGTATTCCAGTGTGAATTTTCCTGATAAAATACAGCTATAGTCATTCTCATTGGTTTTTGCGGGGTTTTTTAGGTAATTTCAGTCTACTTTCTCTTATCAAATAATGTGCGTTTGTAATAAAGCTTTATTTCCCCTAATTATTTACATTTTAATTCTCAACATGCAAATTAGACGTGCAGTGTGCAGACGAGAGCTTCTTTTTCAACTCTATGAAACCTCAAGGGGAAGCGCGAATCCCTCTCTAGAGCATGCCACGAGAGGGCAAAGCCCCACCGCTCCTGCAGTCCGAACCCTGGTGCAGGAGCAGAAAAACCGCGCTCCCGCCCCCAGGACACGGGCTGGCCGATGCTCCCGCGTCCCGCGCCCGCATCCCGCCGCTTCCCTGCCCCGCATCCCGGCGCTTCCCCGCCCTCCATGCCGGCGCTTCCCCGCCCCTCGTGGCGCGGGCTGATGAGGCGCCGTGCGCGCCGGGGCCGCGCAGCTCTGCAGCCCTTCCGCCCTGCTCCTTTCCTTCTCTGCCCTCCCCTCCTGCCATGCTGCTGCCCTGCGTGCGGGCGGGGGCTGCCCGCCGGGCCCTGCCGCTGGCCTGCGGCTGCGCGGCGCGGGGATACGGCCGCGGGCCGGCCGGGAAGGTGCGGGATCGGAGCAGTCGGGCACAGGAGGCGGCGCGGGGAGCGGGTCCCGTCCTCCAGGCCGGCGCGGGGCCGCTGTGCCCCCGGGAGCGGGGCCAGGAGGGGTGCCACTCCCTGTGCGCCTGGATGGAGATCTGCACTGGGGGGAGCGGGGAAGAGAAGCCCTTTTGTATTTAAAATTACTGACTGAAAGGATTTTTGTCTTCATGTATTCGGCAAAATTATTCTGACTTTAGCTATGTTGTATCTGGTTTTTTTTTTCCACACTTAAAAGTAGTTGTAGTTGATCCTTACAAGTGTTTCTCTGTGCATCACGTTAAATACATAAACTGAGATAAGTATTTACAGAAGTAACAATGGTTTGAATAGTGTGCTTGCTGCCTCTCTGACGAGTCTCTAAACTTTATGTTGTTTACATTAACGTGTGTCCTTTTCTAGGGTCTTGTTCTGGGAGTCTACTCAAGTGAAAAGGATGATGGTGCTGCCCAGTTCACTAGTGCAGGAGATGCTTTTGATAGACTCCTGTCTGGAAAGCTCAGAGAACTTCTGTCCCTGTAAGTGTGTGATAAGCTTCTGAAATGGATTAAAGTACTTACAAACACCAATAAGAATGATCCTTTTATTTTTGTTATTAGTGTTTGTGTCCATATTCCAGTCAGACTGGTATTTGCTTCTACTGGGCCAGTTTGGAGGTGAACTACCCTGATAAAACCAAGCACCAAGAAAACATGCAAAATGTTCGTGGGCCCTGTCCTCTGTGGGGACCTGTCTGTGAATGAGCACTGAGCCAGGCCTCCAAATACATTTGTGGGGCGTGCTGCGTGGTTGTGGAGTGAATGTAGTACCACAGCATTTATCACCAGTTAAGGACTTTAGTATTGAAGAAATCTTTTTGTGTCCTAGATGTGGGCCACCTTTGAAGAAAGGCAAAACACGCATATTTCATGGTTTGCATCAGGTATGGGCTTTGCATTTTTGTGTGATGATTAATATGTGAAGTTTGCCCTTACATCTAATCTTAAGCTGAGTTCTCTACTGTGGTTCTATAAATGGCCTACTCTTCTCCCCTCCTCTTGCCTCTCTCAATAAAAATGTGGTTCTTATTGAAGCCTCTTGTTCTGCCCTGCCCATGTCTGCACAGCCTTGTGCAAAGTCCTGTACTCCCTCCAGTGTGCTGCAAATTAAGAGGATGTGAAGTCTACTCCAGAGGTGCTTTATTCTGAGTAGCTGCTTACTGAACAAGCTGAAGCACAGCAGTTTTGAGTCTGACTTCTACAGCCTCCCCAGGGAAGTGCTAACAGCATCCTGCCAGAGTTCAGGGAGCGTTTGGACAATGCTCTCAGGCACATCATGTGATTCTTGGGATGTCCTGTGCAGGGTCAGGAGTTGGACTCTATGATCCTTGCGGGTCCCTTCTAACTCAGGTTATTCTACGATTCTACTGTGCCTCCTGTGTCCAGGAGGAATGAGTGCACAAAAGTGCACCAATAGGTGCAAAGACCTTCCAGACATGACAGTTCTAAGACAAGGTAGTCCCATTATAGGCTTTCATCAGGGGTGTTAAAGTCTTGTGCTTGAAACCTTTGAAAACAAGACATGGGAGTGTTCTTCAAGCAGGACTTTTGTCTGCACAGACATGGTAGATCACAGAGATATAAGACGGGGAGTCATTTGCTCAAAGTCAGGCTTCTGGTGCCATTAGAGAAGCCCTAATATGTCTAATGCACCTGTGTGGAGCTGGCCAATATGATATGATTTTTGCCTTTTTAGAGCAGTAGCTAGGCCTAGGCAGGCATATATGTAACAACAGGTGTCCCTGTGTAAGTAACAGAATCTTACATTAGGGCTATTTAAATAATCTTATATAAGTTAATTCGGAGTATTACTTACCATGTATAAATTCCTGTGCAGACACCACATGCAGGTGACACTGGACTCAGTAGAAAGGTTTTCAGAAATGTCATGGAAGTTGAGTGCACTGAAGATCCCCTTATCCCAGTTCTGCAGACTGGATAGGCTCTGAAGTGAGTAGTAAATCTCTGCAAGAGAAGACAGGAGAATTTGGCCTTACACACTCTTCTAAGTGTGCAAAATAATGATAACTAAAACAATATTAATTGGAATCACTGACCTGGAAAGCTAACACTAGTTTCAGCATCTTGTGGACTAAGGGATTTTATTACAGTGTAGTAGTTTGAAAACTGATTGTTAGAGGCTTACAGAGATGGAAGGGAAAGCCTTAATTTTTCTTCAGAGCTGTGGAAATATATGTTCACATCTATAACTTTGAGCTTTATACCAATTTGACTTCATTCTTATAAGGCTCCTTTAAGCTTTGCTTCTCCTCCCTTTTTGCCTTCTGCTTGCAGCTTATAAGACAAGCATTTAGTCTGCTAAGCTACGTTGTTTTCCTGAGTTCTGGAGAGCTGTACCTCTGTGCAGCTTTGGTTTGCTACCTGGCAAATCATGCCAGCATAGCTCCTGAGATGAGCTAAGAGATCCAGCTTTCAAAGTGATTTTATTTCCTTGAACTGTGCCAAAAAATGTTACATTTCTCCAGCTCAGTTCTGGCCTATGTTGCAGCTACAAAGCTGGATCTGCTTTTCAAGGACTCAGGGGCTTGCTTACTCTTCTGAGTACCAAATCTACTATGTGTTGAGCATAAAGCCCTGTGTGCTGCAATGCCCATAATTATTACCTGGCCAACAGAGTAACTGGCTGCATGCCTGTGGCAAATGATTGGGAGCACAGGACAGTGGCACCGTATGGGCACTCTTAACAAAAAGTGCCTAATGTAGAAAAAGTACTGAATGTATTATAATGCTGGGCTTGGTTTGATTTGGGAAGTAAAGTCTTTTTAATAACTCTGCTGTAACAATGAGGAAGGTGAATCCATTTATGTATTGGCTTCATCTAGGACTTTCCAAGTGTGGTGGTAGTTGGCTTGGGTAAGAAGAATGCTGGAATAAATGACCAAGAAAACTGGAATGAAGGCAAAGAAAATATTCGTGCAGCTGTTGCAGGTTAACTATTAAATTTTCTTAAGCATTTTGTGCAGTGTGCTCCCTTTTTGAAGAGCAAGTGTAGATATGCCTCTGTTTTGAAATGCACAACTTACTGCATGGTTTGGTAAATGCATTTACTTGTCACTGATATTCATGTAAATTTTTCTTTAGAGAGCAAAAAGTTATGAAGCATGTAAACCAAATTTGCAGACAAGTAACTGCAGTTACTTGTATTGAATAACTTCCTTTAACAGTGTGATACTGAAAAGGCACTTGTCTAATTACTACTTTGAAGCCTGAGAGCATCCCCGATTCACTTTATGCTCACTTGGTACTTAAGTATGCACATATGTTTGCTTCTGCCACTTAGCTCATAACTGAGATATTTGTGTTATAAACCAGTATCTTTCACAACATCAGTAGTGTGATTCAGTATGTTATCTGTCATAGGCAGAGGAGGCCTTTATTTTAATCAAGGGTGACTGCTGCATAAAACAAGAGTTCTCACTGCAGAGTTTATAATCTCTGACTGGATGACAGCTGTAGCTAGATGACTAGCCTGTAGCTAGTCATTGTTACATTATTTGAGTACAATATAGAATTTAAGGAATACACTGTTTGTTTATAAAAATGTGTATAAGCTCATCTGGAAGGAAGAGCAGTCATATTCTTGGCAAAAATCTAAGTTATGGCAAATTTCTGCTACCTATAGGTAGTCATAATTCATAGCACTGCAGAATGGTATAGCTTTGCTTTGCTATATAATTAGCTTAAAGGAGTCAGAACAACTGTGAACTTTCCTTTTCGTTGTGAAACGTTTGATTCATTATAATTTATCAAGTGATATTTTTAGTCAAATTTGTCAGTGTATGGTCATTAGCATTTTTAATTATTCTACTGCATGATCTCTTTAGTTGAATTACTTACAAACTCAGATATCTTGAGTTAAAATTATTTTTTCCTTGAAATGTCGTGAGGATGATCTCAGACACCTGTTTTGCTGTTCTGTGAAATACGCCAAGTTCTGTGATGTATTTTGCAGTTGGCTGTAGGCAGATCCAAGACCTGGAGATCCCTTGTGTTGAAGTAGACCCCTGTGGAGATGCGCAGTCAGCCGCAGAAGGTGCTGTCCTTGGATTGCATGAATATAATGAGCTGAAGCAAAAAAAGAAACCTATAGTTACTCCTCAGCTTCATGGAAGGTGATGGCAAAGGAAAGCTTGCCTACTTATTTATCTGCTTATTTGTTTATTTATAAACCTGTATGCATGGTATGTGTGTGCAGGAGAAAAAGAAAACTGAAAGAATAGGACTAGCAACAGTTTCCTCTTAACTCCTCCTATTCATTTGAATTTCCTGAAGTATTTTACATCTCAAGTGTATTTATGGTATTTGTTCTGTGTGTTTTATTATTATGCCATAATCTGAGATTAAGGGTAAATAAATGCTGCTTCATAGAAAAGAAGGCTGAAGATAAAAATAAAAGTAAAGTATTACTTGAAGCATAGTTGTAACATACAAGGACTTTCGTTGGTATTGTGTGCCAAAATTGTGGAGCAGAGGTGTTTCAAACTCCATAAATGGATAAATCCTTTTGAGAGTCAGGAAATACTGGTTGACACCAGATCAGGTTACAGTGGATATTTTACATAGTTCCTTTGTTGTATTTCCATTCACAGAGTATAGTGTGAGAAGCTTGGGTGTTTCTGGTCTCTAAATAGACATCACTGTTGTTTGATAGGAGAAAATAGAATCAGAGCTTTTGAGTTCAGAACAGTTGTCAGAGTGGAGTTTGGATGTTCTGTATTGGATATTCTGTCATGCAAAGAAGAGGTATTTCCTATATGGACTTTAAGCAGGAAGAAGTCCTTCCTTAGGAAGAAGTTAGTAATAGAAAATAAAAACCTTGTGATTTAAGCATGTCTTGATAAGCTACATGCAACACTATTCTCATTTTGTAACACAGCAGATAGTTTGAGAGCCAATTACGTTTATATGAGATAAACATTTCCTGAAAACATAGGTGATCCTATTACTACTTATGACCTTGGAAGTAATTTTTGTATACAGTAATTTAGGTTGGAAAGGACTTCTGGAGGTCATCCAGTCCAACTCCAACTTGGATTAGGGATAATTCGGACATTACACAAAACTTTAAAGCTCAGTCATGTTGATCAGGCTTTTGTTTAGTCCATGTTTTATTATCTCCTGAAAAGAAATTTCCACAGCCTCACTAAGCCATCTGTTCTAGTGCTTAACTATGCGTATGGTGAATTTTTTTCTTTATGTCCTATGGCAGTTTTCCTTGTTGAATCTAAGACCATTGTCTGTTACTGTCTTAATGTGCAGCTCTGAGATGTGTCTGTCATCATCTTCTGTATGAACCCTATTTAAGGTTCTAGGGAAGACTGCAATTTGATCTTTCCTGAATTTTTCTTCTATAGGTGAAACAAACACAATTCCCTTAGCTTCTCCTCATATGCCACATGCTGCAGCTCCCTATCCTTCTCAGAAGCCCTCCTTTGTATTTTCTCCAGTTTATCAGTGTTGGGTTTGTATTCTGGAACTCAAAAGTGGACATAGCTAGATGCAGCCTCACAAATGCTACGGAATTAAATAATTATTTGCCTTAACATGCTTGCTCTGCTCTAATGCCCAGCATATGGTTGCCCTTTTTCACTGCAGTTATGCACTGCTTACTGCTGTTCAACTTGTCCACTGGGACCCCCAGGTTCTTTTCTGCAGTTTTGCCTTCTGCCTAATCCCTGTCCTGCCTGAGTGTTGTGTAGAGCTGTCCCGTTCCAGGTACAGGACTTTAGCCTAGTCTTTGTTAAACTTCACAGTGGTCCCCTTGGACCATTCCCTCACCTTGTCAAGGCCCCTGTGAATGGTGGCTTTACCCTCCCCATGTCAGGTGCTCCCCACAATGCCATGTTGTCCATGAACTTCTGAGGGTATATTGCGTTGTTCAAGATACTGATGAAGGTAGCCTCAGGATCAACCCTTGAAGTACACCACACAGTTAACTGCCAGCTAAACCATTCAGCTGCTCTCTGCTACCTTCTGAGCCTAAACAGTTCTTCCAGTTTTTCACACGTTTTGAACCTCCAGTTCCCAGTTAATTTTCTTAATTTGTCTACAAGGATTCCATGTGAAAACCTTGCTAAAACCAGGAAAAATCAGAGTCCTTTAGGCTAGAAAAGACCTTTAAGATCAATTACATCCACAGGACAACATATAATCCTCTGTGACAACCCTCTCATCATAAAAATCAGTTAAGTTGATCAGGCATGATTTGCCCCAAATCTATAAGGACTGTTCACAGTGTCCATCTTTCCTTCATATTCTTGGAAATGGCTTTCAAAATTACTTTTTCCATAAACTTTTAGGGAATTAGTCTAGGATAACTGGCTTGGAGTTCCCTATATCCCCCTTGGCATTCTTAAAGATGGCTATTTGTCCTTTTCAAACATCAGGGACCACATTCAGTTACACCTTTCAAACACCAGGATTGCAGTGATGCCAGCCTCAGAACTCTCCAACATGTGCTACCTGCTGCCAAAGTCTTGTGTATGTCCATCTTCCTTAAGGAGTCCTAAGTGTATTTTCCTGTCACAGGGAGTGCCTTTCTTCTCCAAACTCTATTGCTGAGCACAAAGAACTGGGGAATCTGGAAGCGTATCTTTATTGAGGCTGATGCAAAGCCAGCATTGAGAACTTCCGTATTCTGAATGTTCACTAGATTGCCTGCACCATTTAGCAAGAGGACATGTTATTCCTAACCTTCCTTTTGCTGATGGTGTACTTGTTGAAGTCCTCTTGTTACCTTTCCCACTTCTTGCCAGTTTCAGTGCCAGCTGAAATTTGGCTTCTTACCTCCATCCTCCATATTCACACACTATTTCCATATTTCTCTTGGATTTCTCCATCACTGCCCTGCTCATTTGAGAGGTGGAATCCAGCTCAGTGTCCTGCTTTGTGGTATCTTGTAAAGAAAGTAAGTTTTTCAGTTCTGTCTCGGCAAAACAGAAGGTTTTGTACTGGTTTTCTTGCAAAGTAACCAGAGAGACTTCCCTGTTTTCCTACGCAGCCAACTCTGTGAATGTTTGCTCTCTAATTTGTTAGTGAAGTAAGATCCAAATTCCACTCCTATTGCATAATTATATTTTAGTAAAAGGAAAAAGTGAATTGGAGGCTTTATATGGTAAATAAAAACTTTCAGGGCTGTTACAATTAATGTGATTACAGCTTTTGGAAAGTGTATTAAACTTCATGCTTAAGGATTTAAACCAGTCTCTGATTAGTAAGGATTAGGACAAGACCTAATGTATTGGACAGATGATTTTAGATCTGTCTGCTCTGAGATTCTTCTAGCTTTCTGTGGAACATTTGGCACTGACTAGAACCACAGATGAGTTACTAGACTAGATGCACCTTGGATCTCATACTAAATTCCTTGTAGTAAGATAACTGTGATATTCTTAATTGCTCCAAATTAATGATACCGCATTTTCAGAAAGGAGAGAATATATGAATGCTGACAACATCTTACTTTTGCAAATGTGTATAATTCTGATTATTGTGTGTTGTTGTTTAGTGCTGAAAGTGAAGCCTGGCAAAAAGGTGTTACCTATGCTGAGGGTCAAAACCTTGCTCGGTACCTTATGGAGGCTCCAGCTAATTATATAACTCCAATCAAATTTGCTGAACATATTGAACAGAAGCTCAGAAGTTTCAGTAATGTGAAAGTCCATATAAGGTAAATTCCACTGAAATGATTCCTCCACGGGGTAGAGGACCATGACTGTAAGATAAGATACCTTACAGGTTACTAACATCTGCGATGGGCTCTCATTTCCCCTCTGCTACTTCAAATGACAAAAGCAGGGGGGGCATTTGGGGAAAAGGCATGAGGAATATGCCCAGGCTGCAAGCTAGTCTCAGGATTAGAAGCTGAGCTGCTAGTTTGCAGAGGAAGCAATAGTGTGATGGAGTAAAATGATTAACAGTCAATTATTCATGTAGTCAATTACTGCTTAATTAACACATATACTGTGAAAGGAAGCCTGATAAAGACTCAGTGAATAGAAGGCAAATGTTAGGTACCTTTTTTTTTTTTTCTTCCCAGCTGGGTTTAACATGTACCTTTGCTTTTTCTCGTGTATGTGGTAATGAAACATCCTCTATTTATTGCTGTTACTGCTGAGTTTTTTTAACAGGTTTTAAAAATGTTGGGTTGGAGCCGTAAAAGCTCTTGCAATTGCATTTGCACAGCTCATCCTTCTTGCCCCTGAATTTCTACTTTCTGCTCTTCAGTGGAAATGGAAGTGGTTGTGCAAGTGTTGGAGGCTGTTTTGTTGACAAGCAAAAGACTGAGGGAAATCAACTTTGCCTACAGTTAAGTGTCTTGCTAGCAGAAAGCTAAACTGTAACTTGCTGCAATATTGTTACTTCACATACCAGTACCATTTAGAGCCTCCCGGGCAAGTGAAAGTTTAATGTTTCTGATGCAGAAACTGTAGACAGGCTGTTGTTCCGTTGCTTTGACTGCTTTGTAAACAAGGCAAAACAAAGATCAAGGAGCAACTGTGAGGAATTATTTTTCTGCCTCACAAAAAAGGTAATAATGGTTGGATTTAAATTACAGTTTCCAAAATAACTAAAATGAAATTGTGTATAAACCTGCGAGGTTCATGATCTCTTAAAAACAACTACCTTGGTCAAAGCATCCAATTACAAAAAATAATTGATAGATATTTCTATTCCAGACCGGAGTCTTGGATAACAACAGAACAGATGGGAGCATTCCTGAGTGTAGCCAAGGGTTCGGCTGAACCTCCAATCTTCCTGGAGATTCACTATTTAGGGGCTGCTAATACAAATGACTCCCCATTGGTATTTGTAGGAAAAGGAGTTACATTTGACAGGTATGTATGCTAGTATTTTAATGACTGTGGGGTGGGGGAAAATGCTTTTCTACTATTTATATTCAACAGGGAGATGCTTTTTCTTTGCTCTGCACACCTTCCAATGCCATTCTATTGAACTTGCCATATATAGTAGCTTGTGCTGTGTTTCCTGGGAATGAAATGAAATTGGTTGTACAAAGGAATTGTAGGAATTGATATGCCATCATGTTGTAAGGGGAAAATGGAAATTCAGGGGGAGGAAAACAAAGAATGTGCTATTTTTGTGTTGTCCTGAGCAAATCTCTGGATAAAGAATTTACATGTTTAGAACTGCAGTATGTCACTGAACTTCAAGAAGATGCTTAAGGAAACAGGAAATAGTTCATTCTTTGCAGCAGTTCCTTATAACTGCTTTCCAGGTGCATATTATTGAAGAATTTATCAGTCTGTTCCCCTTCCATATATTGATTTTACCAAGTATACTATTTTTTTCTTGTTTTGTGCATTCTGCTATTATAAAGACCATTGAGTTAGTCCACTGCATGTTACATGGATTTTTACGGTCTCCTAATTATAAGGAAATAACTTAGGGACATATTTTATCTGAAATGAAAGCTCAGATACCTTGCTTTCAGTATGCTTACTAAGGTTGCAGGAGTACTTGAAAACACCAGGTCCAGCCTTTAGTGATACTTGCTATTAAAACATACTGCTGGACAGAATATTACCACTGTGTGCAACATCAGACTCTACATGCTGGGTGATACTTGTGCTCTGTGTTCCAGCGGTGGCATTTCACTGAAGCCGTCATCGGGTATGGATGCGATGAGAGCAGATATGGGAGGGGCAGCAACTGTCTGTTCAGCCATTGTGACAGCAGCAGCTTTAAATCTACCTCTTAACATAATTGGTAAGTGTGGAGAATCCAAAAATCTTAATTGTACCAGATTTTGTTTAGAGAGTAATTTTCTAGAATCAGCAGTGATAACGGCCTTGTAGAAACATCCTGGGCTCTTGCAGACCTACTTCTCTTATTCCTGTGCTCCGTCTCTTCCATTTTTACCTGCATATCAAAAAAATAAAGCTTTGAATAAAAAAATACAGCTTTGTTTGAATCACCAAAGTAGCTTTGCTTGAATAAGATATTGCAACACCGAATTAAGATTTTGAAGGCATGATTTTTGGATCTTAGGAGGAAAATGATTGTAAATAAACATATTCTCAATGAGTTTTTCAGAAATCCTGATCCTTCATGCCAAGAAGGAATGTGGATGTCTGTAAAAGCAATTAAAATAAAAAGGAGTTAGCTGAGTTACCTCCATGAGTGTTTGCCTCAGCTGAACAGGAAGAGGGAGCAGCTCTTGTTTCCTCAGGTGAAATCTCAGCAGAAAACTAAACACAAAAAAACCCAGTCTGCTGATACTATTAAGTACGAGCAATGTTTTGGGATTTTTTCGGGGAAAAAAAGCTAATTTTTTTTTTTCTGCAGAGCTAATATTAAGCGAGCTCGTTCAGAAAGTGTGGCAAAAGCAGGAGATGATGACACGTAATCCGTTCTAGGATAAGTTTTACATTTGAAACCCCCGACTTTGAGGAAGTTGGTATTTTAGTCACTTCCATGCTTCAACCAGTAGAGGGCAGCGACGCACATGCACGTCCTCGCGGCATTGCTCGCCTGAAAGTGTGCCGTAGGAAGGCCTGTTGGTGGAGCCAGTTTGTGGTAATGCCACTGAAGAGAAGGGCTCCACTTGTGGACCTTGTGGTGAAGTGCATTTCATCCCATGATCCCTTTCGCAGCTGGAGTTTTGACACTGAGCCTCTTGCTCACCTCTAGGTGGTCTTGTTATAGTTGGGAGTTACATGACAACTCCTTGGAGCACTCCAGACATTATACGGTGTTTATTTACAATGAACAGTGTTTGAATGGCTCACAGTGCTAATTTGAGAAGTGTTAATTTTAATTTTAGAACAGAAGAAATCCCTTTACATGTGACTAATTTATATGTGGGGGACATAAGATGATATTTCTTGTTCCTCTGATCTCACTTGTTTGGGCATAAAGTAGAAGTAAATCCTAGTGTTAAAATGGTGTAGGTGAGAGAGTGTGGTGGTGCATCATGCAAAGGAATTTCCCTGCTTGAAAACCAGAGCACATATCTTTCAGTAACCAGAAAAACTTGGAGCATAATTTTTGAGCATAAATTCAAGATGAGACTAGTACTGTTTTCTTGAGGAGGTGTTCAGTGTTTATCAAAGTGGTTTTATTCTACATCTTTTCTGAGAAGGAAACTAGCAATGTACTTTTCTTTTTGTCTCTGAGGTTTGGCACCCCTCTGTGAAAACATGCCGAGTGGTAAGGCAAACAAGCCTGGGGATGTAGTAAGAGCCAAGAACGGAAAAACAATACAGGTATGCATGAGAAAATTGGATTTTGGGTCCTTTTAGTGAATTGGTTTAATCAACTAAGTTATCTGACTGCAGTCAGAGTACATGTTGGAAAAATCTCTTTAAAAAGATAAGCTGTGCAAATGTACAGTTTTTTAAAAATGTAAGAAGCATGTTATTAACTAGAAATTGCTGTCATAGGATTCTTTCAAATATAAATTTAGATTGATGAGACATGTTTTGTAAATTGCTAGGAAAAGCTGCAAAGTAAGGTCATTTACTGAGCATACTAGAATATCTTGTTTTAGCACAAGAGGTTGTTACAATGGTTGTAAATATAGGCTCTCAGTTCCAATGAATAATGTTAATTGCTTCCAGCAGACCCTTCAGGACAATTCCTTGCTATCTGGAGTAAGACATAAAAGTATTAGTTTCCTGCTGATGTAACCAAGGTCTTTATTGCTGCCAAGCTGCTCTGTACAATCAGAACTCTGAGTCATAGGGACTGTTGGTTCAAAGTAGCTTACCCAAAATACATATTTCATATTTATTACAAACTGTTCCATACTCATCTAATAGATTAAATTGTACTGAAGGTCATTGTGCTGTAGATCACTAATTTAATATAGAAGTAGATGGCCTAGTATTTTTTTCTATCTGAATTTCTGTGATTCTGCCACTTCTGACTTGCTGTACCTTCCAGTTCCTTGAGGTTCATCTCCCAAAACTAAATTCAGTCACCCCCTGCTTTGAGGGAAAAAGACTGGGTATGTATTCCCCCACCAGGAAGAAATTTGCAAGAAATGGTAGTAGCTCAGAGCTCATTGTGTAATTAATCTTGCAGAATTCATCATGAAGTTTCCTGGAAGGGGAAAGGAGCAAATTGACTATTTTTTTAGAGGGAACAAGTTTTGAGGTCCAAAGAGAAAGCTGTATAACAAGAAACTGTTTCCAGGCATGTCTCTGTGCTTCTTTGTGGTACCCTCTCCTCCTCTATTGTTTCCATTGGCCGTATCTCAGCCCCTCGCATTCCCGGGGCTTTCCTTGGCATGCCAGCCTGTGTGTTCCATTGGAGTACGTCTCCAGGCTCTTCTGAGGAGCCAGCAGCACAAAGGCCCAGCATGCAGAGCAGGTTGCAGTGCTAAAAGATGACTTGACCTCAGCTACAGATCTGCTTTTATTTTATAAACATAACTGTATATCAATACTAATTTTTCTCTTTTTTTCAATGTAGTTTGAGTAAATTTTGGTTACCTGAAGTTCCTAGAGCCTGTATCTAGCAACTATTTAAGATAATATGTAAGAAATACATCAGTGAAAGGGATATTTACAGAAGTTTTTCTGGCTTTTTACTAATTTTGCCCTGAAGGTAGATAACACAGATGCAGAAGGAAGACTGCTGTTAGCTGATGCTCTCTGTTACGCCCACAATTTTAATGCAAGAGCTATTGTGAATGCTGCAACATTAACAGGTAAGCAGTTTCCCTTCCCTGCTCATAATGCAATCAGTTCTTTTTTACTCATTAGTTGAGCTGTGGATTAGTTGCACTGTGTACATAAACTCAACCTTAACTCAAAGGCAACTGAGTGGATTTTACATGTTGCAGGACAAGAGCACACACAGTTTGTGCTGTAACAATCTGTGCAGCTGCACAGTGTCTCCTGGGAGTGGGGAGGGGACTGTCATGGAGGGGACATATTCTGCAGTGTAGATGTATTTTGTGTACAGTTTGCATACTTTTAGGCGTTAAGAAATGTGGTTGTAATTGTATCATCTCTACAGCTGCATAATAGTGAAGTTATAAATTTAAATTTTAAAAGAGCATTGTGTATGCATCTCATGAACTCAGTAACAAGCTGTCATGGGTGAAGTGACTGTAGCTGAAATGACAGCAAACACCGAAGAGTAGTTCAGACAGGAGTCCACTGTGTTCTTTAATGAATATGCTAAGCAAATAATTATATAAACTCTGCTACTGTTTTAAATTACATTCCATCAGTTTTACCAGTTCAAATTCTGTGGAGAATTTCAGTAGACAGAAGGGAAACCAATTTTAAGATTGTTGGCTTGTATAGAAGTATTCCTGTTGATCCTTGTGCACCAAGCAGAAAGGAGGAGAGCTCCTGTAGAAATTTCTTTGACATATTTGTAAAACTACTTTTTTTTTTTTTCTTTCGTCTCACTGAGGATTGTGTGTTGGTATTAAAGAAGCTGGCATCAAATAGATAAACATGTATGTAATCTCTTAATTTTAGGCATGGTTTAGTACTTTGATAAGGATTATTTTAGTTTAAATTTGAACATAGTGTGCAAAAATCTATGTAAATGAAATTCACAAAAGGAAAGTAACAGCTCAAAAATTACAGAGGTCTATAAACTGGAAACAGTCCACTGATATTTTCTATATGAAAATAATATCTAGGGTGTTTGTTTTTTTTTTTAGAGGATGCTGTTATTGTTTATATAGTAATCTTAGAAATACTGCTAAGAAACATCAAACTGAAATCAGAAAATCTAGCTTCATGAGAAACAGAATACATTTTTTATGATTTTTTGTCCTATTAGATTATATCCATGTTTTAATAATGTTCAAACCTTTAAAAATATGAGTGTACTAAAACCTTTAGGTTTTGCAGTCTGATTAGTTCTCATTACTGATAATGGGAATTGAAAATAGTTCTGTGAGGAGTCAGGATGCAGGGAATAGCTCAGGTCCACCTTTGCCTTTGTCATAAACTTGAAGGTGTGCTTCTGCAGGTGCCATGGATGTTGCATTGGGGTCTGCTGCGACTGGAGTGTTCACAAATTCATCTTGGCTTTGGACTCACCTCTATGAGGTAGGCCATCTGCATTATTATTAAATCATAGTAGTAATAATTCAGTGATATATGTTATTGAAAAGTTAGCACATTACTAAAAGTCTGTATGCAAATCTAAAAGACATGTTTTTACATTTTGAAATTTGATAGGAATGGTTTCAGTACTGTATTTAATTGAAAATAATTAATGTTGACTATTAATTTCTATCTCTTTAGTGAGGTGTGATATCATACATCAAACAGCATGCGCATCATCTTAAGGATCTGCATGTTCTGATAACTTACTGCATATGCATAAGCTCTGGACTACTGACAGTAATTAGTTCATGTTAAAATGATAATTGATCTTTCTTAACAACACTGAGTCAGAAATTCAGAGAGGCCTTGTGAGTAGCTGAAGTGTGATGGATCAAGGAAGCCTCTGAGGGGAAAGATTTGTGTTGTCAGGAAAAAGGAAAAACAGATTAAAAAAATGTGGTCTTTTGATGTTCCTTTCTGCCTAACACTAGTGTACCTAAAGAGTAGGATTTCCTGTTTTGTAAATAAGTAATATTATTTTGGGCTGAAGATTTTTACGCTGATCAAACCTAAACAAAAAGAAGCATGCATGAAACCAGGGCTTATATATGCAGTTAAAAAAAAAAGAAAGAAAAATTTGCTCAAACTATCACTGTTTCTTTTTAGGCCAGCATTTTGACAGGAGACAGAGTTTGGAGAATGCCTCTTTTTGAACATTACACAAAACAAGTAACAGACTGCCCTCTTGCAGATGTGAGTAACATTGGAAAGTACAGCAGGTAAGATGAACCAGTATCTTTCATGTGCCACTTTTTTTCAGTGTATTTGTTTAATATGTCTGCTGTTGGAGTTGCTTTTAGAAACAGTACATTTTTCTGCTTCCCACAGAGCTGGAGGAGCATGCACAGCTGCTGCATTCCTGAAGGAATTTGTGACTGCCTCTCACTGGGCCCATTTGGATATTGCTGGTGTGATGTCGAATAAAGATGAGGTGCCCTACCTTCGGAAGGGCATGGCTGGGCGGCCCACGAGAACCCTCGTAGAATTTGCGGCTCGGTTAAGTCAAGACAGTCACAATGCCAAATAAAAATACTTGTTCTAAAAACATCCACTCTGCCTTAAAAAAACACCTTAAAAGGTATTATTCATAAATGAATGCCCCAAGGAGATTTTCATTATGTTAATTAACTACAAATGCATTTTATAAGTTATTACGTGGGTTAGATTATCTCAACTTTGAGATTTGTCATCTCATATTATGCAGCTTAAAATAAAAAATATTGGTTTTGAGCTGTTGAGATATTTAATACCAAAACATGATAATGGAAAACATTGGAACTCCTATTTTATATGTAAAGTAGGCATAATTATTGTAAACAATAAATACCTTATTTGGATGTGCATTTTGATTGAGGGAGAATGAACAAGAGGAGATCATAGCTATGCCTCAGTTTTGGATGAACTGTAGGTGTAGCTCTGCAAGGTTGTTCATAAAAATGCCATTCCGACATTTTTCCTTAGAAAAACTAAACCTCTTGGTGTGTGCTGAGGCAGAAATGATGCTGCATCAGACATTTCAGGCTATTGCAATTAGTATGATTAGCATGGCTTCAGTACAGAATTATGTAGTTACACTCTGACAGACATATGTTTAGAAGTTTATTCTGTTTTACAAAACCTGATAACTGCAAGTTAGGGTTTTGTGGGGGTTTTCTTGGGAGCCTGCCCCCGTCTCACATACCTTTTGTCATCCTGCTGCTTCCTCCATTTCCTGGTTGTGAGTCTGCTGGGCTCCAAGCAGAGACAGTATTCCCAGACTCAGTTCAAACATCAAACTGACTTGACTCTTAAAATGTGGAGCTACAATTCGAGGGATCCAGGCCCAGAGAGCAGGAGTTTGTTTTGGGATTTTTTGTTAAAGGCTGGTGTGTAGCAAGTGATGCTGAAGCAGTGCTGACCCAGCCTGGCACTTGTGAGGCGTGGGTAGGGCAGAGTCTGGAGAAGGAAGGTCTTGCTGGGAAGGATGTCTTTGCTGTCTCTGCACTCCTTGTTACCAAGAGGGTATACCCAGGGTGCAGGGGAAGAGTGTGGCCAGTAGGTCGAGGGAGGTGATCCTCCCTCTCCATTTGGCCCTTGTGAGGCCACATCTGGAGTGCTGTGTCCAGTTCTGGGCTCCTCAGCGTGAGAAAGACAAGGAACTACGGGAGAGGGTCCAGCGGAGGCCACGAAGATGATGAGGGGTCTGGAGCATCTCTCTAATGAGAAACTGCAGGATCAGGGCCTTTTTAGAGAAGACTGAGAGGGGATCTCACTAATGCATTATAATTGTCTCAAAGGCAGGTGCCAAGAAGATGGTGCCACTCTTTTCAGTGGTGCCCAGTGACAGGACAAGGAGCAATGACCATGAGCTAAAACACAAGAGTTCCACCTCAATACAAAGTTCCTTCCATTGAGGGGGCAGAGCACTGGAACAGGCTGCCCAGGGAGGTCGTGGAGTCTCCCTCTCTGGAGACATTCAAAACCCGGCTGGACGCGCTCCTGTGTCACCCGCTCCCGGTGTCCCGGCCTTGGCAGGGGTTGGGTTGGATGTTCTCCCGCGGTCCTTCCCGCCCTGCCGGCTCCGTGTGACACGGCGGGCCGGGCTCCCCCC
>VWZG01011236.1:509538-533461 GCA_013396735.1 Grallaria varia | reverse complement strand
GGCGGAGCGGGCCCGGCGGCGGCCGGCACAGCGGCTGAGCGCGGTGCCTCCCTGTCCCGCAGGCCTGCTTCGCCTCGCTGGTGAGCCAGGACTACGTGAACGGCACGGACCAGGAGGAGATCCGCACCGGTGAGCCCGGGGACGCCGCCCCGGCAGCGGGAGTGGGGCAGGACCCGCGAGTGGCGGCGGTGTGAGGGGTGTGGGTGCGGAGACGGGCAGGGCTGGCAGGCCGGGAGCTGCCGTGGAGCGCTGTGAGGCTGTAACAGGAGGAGCGGAGGGAGGGCCCGGGCTGCTCCGCCGCGGTGCTTTAAGGCCTGAGTGGAGGCGGAATAAACACTGCAGTGGTACAGACGGCAGGTTGGAAAGCGGCCCTTGGCTACTGCTTAGAAGTGGGCTTGTCCCTGAACATTTTTTGAAGCTGGACTCTCAAGTGCTGTTTCCAAAACGGCATAAATAGTTTTGAAAACTCCTGTCTGGATATGGGGTCTGGGTATGTGCTGGGATAGAACAGCTTTTACTACCAAAACAGTAGTATGTAATACAGGAAGGCAATATATTCTCCTCCATAAGCTCATATTGGAGAACCCTACATTGAGCTTGTTGTTGGGCATGCAGAAATGTTTTCTTTGTTCAACCAGGTTCCATGAATTATTTTATTACTCCCTGTTTGTGGTCAGAAATGTAATAAAACTTGGAAATGGTGTTGTCTTGCGCTTCTTTAAAAGAACTTCTGAAAGTTTACAAAGAGTGTCTTATACAGGGACTTAAAGCACATCCTGATTTTATAAATGTAATTTTAGATATTCTGAAGATTTTCTTTCTAGAAAGTACTGTAAAAAGTGTTTTTAATAGCATGCAGACCACTACCATTATCAACCTGGTATATTCTTTTTTTGGAATCTGTTCTTCCTATTTTGTTATTATATGTTTAGGTGTTGATCAGTGCATCCAAAAGTTTCTGGATGTTGCAAGACAAACTGAATGCTTTTTTCTGCAAAAAAGACTGCAGCTATCAGTCCAGAAACCAGAACAAGTAATTAAAGAGGTATGTTTAAATTAATTCACCTGTCTGTGCTAGGCCAGATAAGCCATTAACATGAGTCACTTCGTTCACATTAATTTTGGGGTTCTCAACATGATGCTGTACCTTAAGTTGGCAGAACTCTACTATTAACATAACTCTCTCCGTGAACCTGGAGAAGCTGGATGCCTGCTGCTCTCTGGAGTATTGGAACACATCTGGTAATTTCATTGAAAGAGATAAACCAGTTAGATTTTTTTGGAGGTAGTGATCTCTGAAATACATGATTTTGTGGAATGGCACTAGTGCATTCGCAGTGCTTTCCCTCTCTTCCTTTGACACTTTTCCATTATTCCACTTTTCCACTGTAAGATCAGCTGGGAAATTCAAGCTGAAAAAATTAGATGCTCTTTATGTGAGATGGTTACTCCTATGAATACTGTGTATCTACTAATACACTTTTTTTCATCCATAGGATGTTTCAGAATTAAGAAATGAATTGCAGAGAAAAGAAGCATTAATTCAGAAGCATTTGAGTAAACTGCGACACTGGCAACAGGTCCTGGAAGACATCAGTGTACAGCAGAAAAAGCCTGCAGAAATGCCTCAGGGTCCCTTAGCTTACCTGGAACAAGCATCTGCAAATATTCCTGCTCCAATGAAGCAACCATAATCTTCAACTTTACATAGCTCAGTATTGTCAGTGGTGCAAAGCAGTGATGTTTTTACTTCGTATGCTTTTTGTATAATATAATTTGTACTACACATATAAATAGTTAAGACAATTAAGCCAAATAAATTATCTTTTTTTTTTTCTTTTTTTCCAAGAGTATGGACTGGTTCTATATTTCAGTGGAAAATATTCAGAGTTGCTGTTCAGGATGCTTTCTGGTAGAAGTGTGTCTTCCAGAGTGCATCCTGTTCCTTCCAGCGAAGGTGTCCCTATCTTCCCATCCGTCTTTGCTGGTATGATGAAAATACTTACAAAGATTAGTGTTTGATTTTACTGGAAGATTTAAATGCTTTATGATCCAGTAACTATCTGCAAGTACCACTGTAGAAAACCCCTTAAAACTGTATGTATGGCAGATCAAGAGTATACTTTTTTTAAGGGAATTGTCATTCTCCACCGGACTCACCTCACAGGAGGAATCTTGGGATATACAAATTTTTTTATTATAGGATGAAATTAAATGTAAAAATGCACACAAAATGGTGCAGTATGTAATGCAGGCCTGATGTTACTGACATTCTGTCTCTCATGCTAGTGTAGAGATGGTCCTAAATACCTACCCCAAAATAAAGATCAGTAATTGTTGAGGTTGGGTTACCAGCACTGTCCAGTCTACAGCATTACGTTCTACTGGAGTGCAATATTTAGGAAGTTAAATGTTGCCAAAAAAGATTTTGGAGTTAGAAATAGCAAAGAATCCCTGTCTTTGTATGACTAAGCAGCAAGCTTAATTCATCCATATAACCAGGAAAGCGACTTTCCTGGCTTTTTGGGCACAGAGGTAATTCATTAATTATTGCAACCCTGGAAATAAGAATTGGAAATTGTGCACTGAACTTTCTAGCGTGCTTAAAAAGCGTGTTTTCTGGGGGGCAGAGTGGATGAAAAGTAACAAAAAACTTAGCCCTATACATTTTCTGATCCTCTCAGAGACACCAAGGCACCCCTCAGTCTTACATACTGTACACTGTTGTATCTCCTTGATTAAATGTATAAAAAGTGTCTTTTTGTCTAATCTAATGCCAAAGTCACTTTCCAAACCAACAGTTCCTCTTGGCAAAAATATTAGCAGCGACTGGCCTGTACAAGCATTCTTCCCTTTCTGCCACTTTTCCACCAGTGAGGTGCACTGGCTGTTTTAACTGTCTGCATCTGTTGATACAGCTCTTGCTGACTCTTGGATTAATGATGAGGTGAGGCTGGAGCTACACCTTGCACACAGAAAATCTGTTATATAGCTGGGCCCTGCTGGTTGAAATTAAATGGGGATTCAAACCATATGGCAGTTGAAGAACTACCCTATCTTAAACATCAGGCTGCTGGTTGCACAATTCCTTGCCTTCCACAATCATTGATGAGTTAATTGCCTGAGGGTTAATTTCTTTATGGGTGTCTTTCCTCCCAGCAATGAGTTAGCATGATCTGACAAATGTAGTAATTTCTCCACTTTGCATTTAGGTGGGCATGAAAGGTACGTGTCTACAGTTCCCATCACTCTGGAACTCAGTGTATCAGTCTGACTCACTTCAGCATAACATAGCACTCTTTTGAAAAACACAAAAATGGATAATTTACAAGCTTTAATGTTCATACTTACACATCATCCTAATTTATCAGGCTGATCGATGTATTGAAGTGCAATGGGAGTATTACATTGTAATGCTGACTATACAAAACAGTTTATTAAGCAAACCAGAAATTATTTCTAAACCAGCCTGCTATAAACATGCTATTCTTAGGTATACCACAGGCTGTACCGCTTAAAATTAGTTTAACAAAAACCATTAAGAACTTGAAAAATTACATTATTATATGCAGAACTTCCTTTAAACAGCTGATGAATCAAATGTAAAACTGTACAGAAGTAAGATCTTCAGCTGGTGCCAGCTTGATAGGATGTATCAGAGTCCAAATTGCATATTTAACGAAATTGTGGAGTGGTAGAGTTTCTTGATTATAAAAAGTCTTTTCACATAACAGTATCCAGAATTTTGCTTTTTCTTCATTTTTACAGAGGTTGTTAAAAATGTGTTTTTCTGAAATCCATGCCTGTAACTCCATAGTTTCTAGGCTTTAGAGAGCACAGGTGTTCCTAATTATTTACTTAGAAATTACTTTCTTTTTCTTTGCTTAAATTGTATATTGGATTATCATTCCCTAACAGAAAAGAGGAATGACTTTTCTAGTAATTCTGAGAAATATGGAAATACTTTGCTTTAAAATGAAAAATACTTTGTAAACCATTCTTGATGCTGAGGGTCTTGTTTTTGATCATCTTTAGTCTGTGGTGGTTCACTGCCATGTGTCCTGTGCAAACAAATAAGCATTAGCATGACTTACCTACTTACAACCTTATCAGTACGTAATACTTTTTTTTCCCCAGAAAACTCATCAGCCTGTGAATGGTTCTGTGCTCACATGAATAAATGAGGCCAAAAGGTGCCACCTACAATTTCTAGTGGGATCTGTGCTAACCAGGCAACTGGAATAGCAGCACTGGTCGTAACCCAAAGGAAAGTGTGAAGCAGAGCTAAACAGCTATGGAGAAATGTCTAAACATAATTCTTAATTTGACATCTTGAAAAATAAAAGGATGCTTCAAGAATAAGAAGTCTTGAAAATCAGGGAATAGCAGCTGCAATTCACTCTCCAAAATACAAAATACGACTAATGCGTTGAAAATACTGGGTAAAAGTTTTATTTGAAACTGATTTATATGAACATTAACTGGCATTGATAATCAATCCTTTTACATAGTCCCTGATTTCACATCATTCAGGATTTTTTAAACAAATTATAGCAAATAGGACTTACGATTGATCAAAAAGAGTTAAGGAAGTAGCAGCCAAGGTAGCCGCAGTCTCCTTATACATCTGTTTCCCTTTAGAACAGAAATCTGATTTGCCTTGGCAGTCATCTGGCATGACACAGCATGTTTTTATCTTTTATATGTGGGAATTGCCAAACTGGATCCAAGCCTGTGTCCCAGGTTACTGTTTTTGTTGGCGATCAGCACCATCTGCCCTCAAGGAAATAACTCTTAACACATAATTTATAGGATAACTAATCCCCACCAGGAGATAGGTGAGAAGGCTGTATTTTGTCTTGAAATATAGTGGTAGGATTTGTTTCATTGTTTTTTTAATTACATTTATCATTATAACTGTATGTTAGCTACATATATTTTTCATTATTTCCTGTAGAGAGAGTTCAGTCATGTTTGTAAAACACGAAGTGTTCAAATAACTCATACATTTGAAAAATTATTAACCTGGATTCATTGAAATATCTCCTAAAATAAAAATACATCATTTACATCTACCAAGTGCAAGGTGAAGAAACAAAAATTAGAAGACACATCCTTAACAGAGCCACTGATTGATGCCCAAAGTTTTAAACAGCCATGGTCACTATTAACTGCATTCTTAGTTAAATACTTGCAACTTCTCTTATTCTTTTGTACCAGAAGGGGTTGCAAGCATAAGCTCTGGTGGGTAGGGGTTATAGCCTACTTCTGCAGTAAAGTTCTGTGTCTGTCTGCAGAGGACTGAACACACAGAGTTCACTGCATTGCAGGAACCTCACATTGTTGTGTATTTCCAAATGTCTAATGTGTTTGAATTGCCTACAAGATTCTGAACATGAATTAATTTTTCATCTTACAAAATGGACAAATACCTTGTGGCAGGATTGCTGTCTGAGGATTGTGCTGATGGAGAGTCCACCCTGAGGCAGCCAGGACTCCGGTCTAAGCTTGTAGATTTTGTTATTTGAGGAGCACTTCTTTTTGATCTCAAGTCACAGCTCAAAAAGCTCTTTGCGTAGGAAGCTAAATTCGGAACACTGACAACACGACTGGGCACCTCAATCGTTTTCTTCTTCTGCTTTTTATTATACCAGAAAACATCATTACATACACATTTTCAAGTTATACTATCAAACCTCAACAATGCCTCGTTCCCATCTTTTTCTATATGCATTTAAAATAAATTCTCAGGGTATGCTGTGAAGATCCATGGATTTGGTCTTATCCAATTAAAATAACTTGTGTATTTATCCTTTAGGTTTTAGACACATCAAGGTGCTTTCCACCAACTTGACCTCCCCTCTTTTAATGGCTATTTATAGACCATATCATGCAGAGGGGCTGGAATGACAAAGGGCAAATACCAAAGAACCCAAACAGATTTATAATTTTCCTTGATGCATGCAGTATCCCAATTAGCAACCCCCAAATCTGCAAGCAATGGCTGTGCTTATCCTAGTGGAAGACTTATGTATTTGGAATTCTAGTCTTCTGTATTGGCTTAAACACTGTTATCTATGTTGCATATATACTTGTACTGAATTTATGTTATACTCAACACCTGACTGTAGGTTGGCTTACTGGAAAGAATTCTACTGAGTAACATTATAAAAAAATTAATAGCACTTTTATTGTCCCAATCACTTGTATGATTCAAATAGTATTAAAAGTTGATGATTTGTGATTATGATCACATTGCCCATCTTACCTTGATGGAAGGAGTCAAGTCTGCCGTATTAGGGTTGAAGGAAAATGACCGATTCCTGGAAGATTCAGTGTTGGCTGAAAGTGAATGCTGACATTTTCTTCCTTCCTGAGGGGAAAGTAAGTTATGTGTATAGAAATACGTATTTGTTGGAAGCTGCTATGGTAACATACATTTGTCAAAGTATTCCAGAACCAAAAGAAGCAATGAGTCTGAAACAATGCATGAAACAGACTCCAAAATACATATGTGCATATAAAAGGCAGTCTTACCACCAGCTGCTTGATAATCTCTTCTCTCTCACTTAACTTGTCTTGCAGACAGTTTATCAGGTGTGCATCTTCTGACCTGGACTCCCACTTTCTTGACTTTTCTTCTAATTCTTTAAATCTGTACCAAAGAAAATGCAGACTGGAAAAAAACTTTCTTGGATCACGTTCAGCAAATACCTGGGCTGTACTCTGCCCTACGTTCCAAGCCTGAAATACAGGGGCATTGTCAGGCCTTTCTGATACAACAGCATTTTTTTTTTCAAGTGGACATCTGTACATGGTTTACATAGAAGTACAGAATGTTGTGGAGTTCCAAAATACATTACCAGCAGGGTTAATTCACAACACCTGTCCAGTGTAAAATCCAGCCCCTGGTGTAAAATACTAACACACTTGCACATCACATGGCTAGTCTAGTTTCCTGAAGAAAAAAATCTGTGTCACAGTATCTATACATGTCTGTGTTCATCTATTTGTTCTCTCTTCTGATCCAATAACTTTAGAATCCTCAGAAATACTCGATTCCTATAACTTTCATGAAGAGAAGCTTGGTTATACATGCTGCTCTTAATGAATCCTCTCAGTCAAAAGCTGTAGCCTGAGTTCAGCTTTGTAAATTCCTTAATCAGGGGAAAAGATTAAAATGTGAATTACACATACATTTGATTGATCCATGAGAAGACAAGTCATTGTTTCATCAGCCAAGTTCATGAATTTTGCTGTTTGAGAAACTGAATGCCATGAAGTTCACCTGCCATAACCAGGACACATTCTGAGGAATGTATTACAGAATACAAACCACCATTTTTTGGTTGGGTTTTTTTTGTGTAGGTAAGCATTTTTTAGAGGACCACCCTCCAAACTGATCATCTTAGAGTTATCTCAGAGTTTAAATAAAAAGATAAATCATAATCATAAAGGGATATATAATCACAGGAATTGTTTCTGAGGGACCTCTCCTGTACAAACTGAGGCACCACAGAACTACTTAATTCCCCAGGGGGCTGCAAAGTGCATTTATTTACATGAGTGAGTGGGGGCTGTCCTGGGATTTTTTCAAGGGAGTAAGAATGAACAAGAGCTTCTTAACCTCAAAGATGCTGCTCTGCTGAACAAAATAAAGTACAAGATCAGGGATCAAGGCCTCTGGTATCATCTTTGATAAAGATGATTTTACACTAGATGCTACATGCAAGTTTTAATTTAGCATTGTAAAACTTCATGTATAGGGTTTTAGATTAAACAATATTCAGAATTTATTGCAATGTAACTAGGTCCTTTTGGTTTGCAAAGACAATGTCTATACACTTCTATTTCAATCATATTCTATATATGATTAATACAAAAATTATACATAGTAGGAATAATAAATTCAAATAGAACTCATTGCCAGTACAAAACAGAGTTCATTTAAATTACTTACGCAGTTTCTAAGGAGAAAATCTTTGCTTGGAGATGTGCCTGAGTGCTGCTGAAATCAGATAATATGTTTTCAATTTCCTTCCGGTGATCTTGTTTCAGTGTATCCAGTTCTTTTTTATGCTTGATATTGAGGTCTTCTATGAGCAGCCTTCCATTGGTATTAAAATATGTCTGAATTCTCATGTTTCAGTACTAGTTTATTATCATTGATCAAAGCATGCAGTTTTGAGGTCTTCCATTGACTGCAAAGGTAGTTAACTGGCCACAGAGCTGGCTTCTCCCTACGGATTTGACTTGGCCATTTTGGTAGCAATCTGAGCAGAATCACCCTAACACTGAGGAAGAGGAACATTATTTTGAAATGTACTTGACCTTCGTCCTTCAGGAAATGGAAGGCCTATTACATATAATGATGCTACTGGAATTCTGTCTAGGGTTAGTTTGTGTGTTAATCTTAATGGTAAAACATGACAATAAAGTACCACAGGAACTCACTTGTATTAAGCAAAATTATGTTAAAATCTCTGGGATTTTAACATGAGGCTCTGATGATATATTTCATCACATCGTGGCACTGGAAACATTTAATATTGCTTACCATCATCCTAAAACTATTTCTGTTTGGGTTTTGTTTGTTTGTTTGTTTTTTAAGTGAAGGTATGAAATATTGTAACAATGCCTTTAACTGTAACATTTTTGTTTATCAGGCAATATATTTTGAAAGATACTGCTATGTGATTAACATCATGAACTGAAAACTAAAAAATGCCTAACATTTTTTCAAGCCTAACCATAACATTGCTTTCTAATACCAACTCCAAAAGCAACAGACATCTATTGAAGAATCATAATTTGTTGTCTTTTGTTTGGTAATGCTTTGTTAAACCTTGGAGAAACCTTTTCATTAACTCAATGGTGAGCCCATATTCTATGGTTTACTGATTAAAATACAGATGCTCAACTCAGCTGATTAACAGTTGTAATTTTCACAGAAGATACTCAGTTTACCTTTTTTCCCCCTATTTTTTTTAATATATTCCCAAAACTGTTTCACTTGTTTCTGAAAGGTTTCAGGAAAGGCCAAAAGGCTCATGAAAGATTTCTGCCCTTGAAATTAGAGCACAGCCTTGCAAGTGACTGATTTGGCACTTGGCATAAAATAAGAAGAAGAAGAAGAAGGGTAAAAAAGGGAGCAGAATCCCTGAAATGGATTGTTAGGGGTAGAATAAAAGTTCCCTTTCAGATAGCCATTTTGGGACTTGTCCCCTCTTTCTAAAACAAATTACTTTGCCCTCATCCTAATCCTTGCAAAAAGTTTCTGTACAGCAGGTAGAACTCACACAATTCAAGAGAAGGGAAATGTGAATTATCACCTCAAGCAGATTACTGGCTTCACTTATTTGACAACAGTAGGACTAGTGATTTTAAATAATTTGTTATAAACATTTGTCACATGCAAATAACAAGCCACTATCAGCTTTCAAATCAGAAAAAACTATATGGCATAAGGCAGGCAGGGTCACACTTGTTAAAGTTACTGTAAAAATAGCACTTATTTATACGCACTCACCAATTTAACTATTCCCCTACACAAACTATTAGTCCTGCAAAACCAAAACAAGAGCTGCAAGTTAATGTTCCAGGTCATCCATGGGTTCATTTCAGAGCAGCCTATAGCAGGTGCCTAGTTCCATTTGAGCTCTTTTGGTCCTCCTGAAGGATTTCTGCTTACATGATTTCCATTAAAGTTTCCTTCTCAAATACTCTACTCAAATACCTCTACTGTAGTAGAGGTACACCATTTATTCCTGGTAAAGAAAATCCTCCAGCCCAGCAGCCTTAGCATTTGAGGCCTTTTAGACCTCATCACTGACACGTGAATAATTCTTCTCTTCATGAACAGAAGCTCTAAATTCCTTCAAGGTAGCTGGAGGGCACTGATGAAACTCTCTGGTTTGCAATTCTTTCTGTTGATCTTGCTTCAAAAGCTTGAAATGAAATTCACTTTGAAGTAACTCTCCAAAGAGTGCAAGGGCAAAAAAAAGTTTCTCATTCTTTAAATATCTGCTGACTGGTAGACAGGAATAGAAGTACTCTGGGCACTCTGATAGTCTGCAGAGAGACACTGAGAGCTTTTTTTCTAGACTATATGGGCTATAATTTTAAAGATTCCTTTAAGGGCACACTTTTCAGAAATCCTTTTATATATACAGCTTGTATAGTTAGGGGCGTACACTCTACACCATTGCAAAAATGAATTGAAAGGTACCCTTACACCAGATCCTTCAGTCTCTCTGCAAAGAGAATGTATTAAGTATGTTCATCGGAAATTTCAAAGGATTCAAAACCATAAAAATGCAGAGGACAGTGAACCCAGTCTTGTCTCCCATGTAAACTGCACCAGGGGAAGTTTAGGTTGAAGATTAGGAAGAAGTTCTTCCCAGAAAGGGTGATTAGACATTGGAACGGACTGTCCAAGGAGGTGGTGGAGTCACTGTCCCTGGAGGCACTTGGTGCCATGGTCTAGTTGACATGGTGGTGTTTGGTCATAGGTTGGACTTGATGACCTCAGAGGTCTTTTCCAAACTAACTGATTCTGTGGTTCTGCACTTCTGTACACAAATGGGAAGACTGCTTTTACTGCAATGCACCATGTGTACCAAGCCTATGACTACATTAAGAAGATGTGATTCACCTTGTACGAGACAGCCAAGACTACAAGTCATCTTACCCTTCCTGTGCCCTTACAGCATCTCACAGCTCCAGGCTCCCATCAGCCCAGAGGCTCTGTGTCCACTGTCACTGCCCTTACTGCCCAGTGCAAAGCTGACTGCTACAGCCACAGCAAACTCTCATGGAGTATATATAGCATTCTCAAGTGTCCCCTGTGGAGCTAACATTGGTTTCAGCTACAGACAGTACATATAAAAACCTGATACTTATTCTCAGAGACTCTAATTTTTTTAATAGTTCTTGGGTGAGTTTGGCATTTGTTTATGTGTTTCAATGCCTTTCAAAGACTAATATTATGCAGATTTTCTCAGGTCGCACCTGTGAGGATACACTAGACATATTTTTCTATGGCATATAATGAACAATTAGTTCAAATGCTTCTGTTATGGCTGGAGGGAAATGTGAAATGAACCACTGCTCTAACAAAACTCCTAGCCTCTAAAATTAGAAAGATTCTGACATGTGTTACACTCAGAACACCTCTGATGCTGACATGATTATTGAATCTCTAGATAGCACTGTGAAGTGTGAATTTAAGGCAAACCTTCTGTGCTGTTTATCTCTGTCCTGAAGATGTGCAGCTTCTTGCTTCTGTGACTCCAACTCAGCACTGAGTAGCTCCATCGTGTCCTTCAAAAGTAAATTCTCCTTCTTGAATTCAGAAATTTCACTCTGACATTTTTCCAGTTCATCATGAAGAGATCTGATCTGGCTTTGGCTACTTCCTTCCTAAGAAAAAGGCAAAATGTAGTTATTCATAGATTCTAATCTTTTAATGTTAAGATCTTGCTAGAATTGTTTGCATTGAATTTTTGTGATCTGATTTTTCATTATGCTATGTGCAAGACAAAATCTGTGGTCAAATCTTCTTGACTATATTTTATAGTCTCCATAGAATGTATTTTATTGTAACATTCATTTACTTCTGTTGTAGATTCTGATCTTTAAATGGAAAAAAAATCCTGCCTGAAGGGAAAAATCATAACCAATGCTAAAATTTAAAGTCAGACATAAGGGAAGGAAATCCATTCCATTTCTGTAAGAGAATTTTTATTATCCCTAATGAGAGAAATATGATACTACTGCTTTCATTAAACACAACATGGCAATAAAGTAGGAACTGGTCTCTTGCCTGTTGCTTCTTCAGTGTCCTCACACTCTTTAGCTCCATTTGTAGTTCCTCAATTTGTTTCTTGAGGTTAGTGCATGATGTCTGTTGCTCAGAGAGTTCCATCCTTAGTGTTCCTAGTAACAATCAGACAATCATTTAGACAGTCAGAGGCCATCTGGATGGGGAAGGCAATGTAGATGAAAACATTAACACATTACATTTTGCTTTGTTCCTCAACTCCTTCCCAATTAAGCATAACGGTCTTCTATTACTCAAGAGGTAACTCAGTTTGTAACATGATGAGGAGCTACAATAACAATGATTCAATGTCAGAATCAGAGAGGTAATTCCGTGGCAGTTGTATTGCAGACTACATCACTGGAATTGCTTCTTGTAGTCTTGAACTTTACTGGAGTACCCCTGAGCTTCCCTATTAAGACTACTGGTGTTTCATAGAGGGCTGTAAGGCAGACTGAGGAGAGCTCTGGTTGTGTTAGAGAAGTAAAACACTTATGTAAGCTTATCTGTTACATCCTGCGACCTTTATGTATACTGGGTACAAGTTTCAGGATGGATCAAGTACAAGGAGAAAGAAGTTTTTATCTCTCTCTGTTGTCTCCCTACAATTACTCTGGAAGAACAGAATCTGTCTATTGAACATACAAACTTTAGAAAAAAAGAAATCTTTCTAGTAAATTTGAATTATTAAAAAACCTGCATGACAAGAACCCAGTTTGTACAGAAAATACTTTCAAATTATTCTTTAATTAAAAAAAACCCTTTATATATGAGCTTTAATAACTTGAGATTAAACCGGGAGACATTACACATCTTCCTAATTCAGTGTTCTGTTTAGTTCTGAAAAGTTTAGGGCACTTCAAAACTGACTAAAAAATACATAGGGAGTAACTGATCTTCATTGCTGATGTCAATAAAACAGATTTGAACAATATATAATAATTATTCTTATCATAGAAAAAAAGAGGAAATTCATGTACACTAACTATATTTGTCCAGTTTAATACACCTGATAATGCATACTTGAATGTTGTACCCCAGACTATGCTCTCAGCAACATTCTGCTGCTGACAGTTGAGGGCCAGGTTAACAAGTTAACTAAGTCTGTATTGCTGAAATTGCAGGCTATGAAAAAGGAGATTCAAAAAGACCTGAGTTCCCAGAAGATGGGAAAGAAAATGAATGGGATGAAAGTCAGTGCTTCTTAGCATATCAAGCAGTAGGAGCTGTGCATGACATGAGACACTATACCTAGCAACAGGTCTTGCTGCTTCTGTATCTGCTCAAGTTCATCATGTAATTCTTTCTTTGCTTTCTCCTCCAAGGTCTGTATTTCCAGCCTATGAGACTGATGTTGGATCTTGAAAGTCTCATTAAATTCCTTTTTCAAACGTTCTTCTGCCTCCTGTAAGCAAAAGTCCCCCCAACGAAAACAAAGTAGTTGGAGCCTATTTATCAGCTTGTTTTACTTGTAATGCCAGGATTAATCTGGCCTTCCATTGCAGAACTTTTATTTTTATCACCACTTTACAATAAAAGCAGAAAAATGAAGTTAAAATTTAACATTTAATAGGTACAAATTATCAAGATATCAATTCTTAGATTTGTTGTACGTGATGAAATAGTAACACTGACATCTTTGCACTATTTGACATGAGAAAGATGTTTTATCGTTTAACATACAAAGCCCCCAGATTTGACCTGTTTGTCATTGCTTATCACAGTGTATCAGACTGGCATCTATCTTTCCATGTATCATTCTTGGCTAACACTTCCACTATCATTAGAAGTACTGCTGATACACTGTAAATGATGAAGCAGTTGCTTTGCAGTGGCTCAGAAATCAAACTTCTCTCCTCAGTTTCATTCTTACCAACTCACTGCCTTCAGCTAGGTTTTGCTTAAACTGTAATTTTATTCTCAATATATAAACAAGACAGTAAAGTCTACTTAGGGTGGTTTTACTACCTATGTTTTATAAGGTTCTCTAAGCTGTGTGAATCAACAGGGACATCTGAACTCCACGTCACAATTACATGTACATTTTGAGGTTGATTTTTTCTCAAACAGCAACAGTCTTTAGAACCTCAGTATACTGTATTAACATTTTGTTGCTGAAATAAATCCACTTGAACCTTTAAAAGCTTACTGAATTGATTTCTTGACAATATATAAGGCAATATACATCATTATACATGTCTATTATAATTGTCAAGTATTTATGTATAAATTAATAATGGATGGAAAATAATAAAACTGGGTCCTGTTATTAATATACTCAGGAATTCTCTTGTATTTCTGAAGCAGGAGCACAGATAAAGGTGCTTGTATTCACTGCAGCCTAACTGTAGGGTATATTATTTTATTAAATATTCACACCATGGTCTAAGTTAAAATAAAATTATTAAAAACAAGCAAACAAATAACCCAGCCTGATGATAATTATGTTTCAAAAATCACAGAATAATTCATTATGTGCAACAATGGCAACCCATCATAAGCTAACTAGAGATAACTGTGTTTTGATAATCAGCTCTCACTAAAATTGTTTATCCCATAAATATGATTTTTTTTTTTGCATTAGTTTGTAGTAAACTGACCTTTAGTTCCTGATTTTTGCTTTTCTCCAACATTTTTAAGACTTTTTGATGTGAGGCCTCCAACTGCAATTTAACATTTTGGTTTTCTTTAATGGTGTTTTGAAGATCCTGCAAAAGCTTCTCTTTTTCTTTGTTGGACTGTAGATTATGTTTCTTCAGTGACTCCTTGAAATTATTTGCTTGTTGGTCTAATATTTGCTTCAGCTGAGCCACCTTCCAGAAAAGTAAGTCAGCAGGATAGGATTAATGGCTGCATTCACAATGGAGAGGAATTATGTAAAGTTGAGTATGTTTTATGAACATGTGTTGCTCTATGAAAAGATAGCAAGATGCTCATTTTGTGCAAGGGGCTCTTTTTTTAGTGATAACAACACTTTTGCACATACTGTCTGTTGCTCATCAAGTATTTTTTTAGAAATTATTTCTTTTCAAATCATCTCCATCTCATACATGCAATCCATAGTTCAACTTGCACAATTACTATGTCACCAACGCGGAGGCAGGCCTAAGGCTGTGTTTATTGCTGCCCTGGAGATGTAACACTGCAGAGGCCATTTACATAAAGCAGTAGATTAGAACAAATGGAATAAGAATTCTGCACATCAAGCTTCAGATTTATCTTAATTACTAAACACAGTAGATGTGTATAATTGCTGACAGAAAAGTAAAAAAAATACCTGTTTATAAGAATAAGTTAGTGGGGTTTGTTTTGGTGGGGAAGGAAGGAGAAGTCTGTACTATTTTCTATTAGGTAGGCTTTTGCAATTTTCAGCAAAAATTTGTATTTGTCATACCAAATACCATAGCTGTGAAATTCTGAAAAACTGCCCTCTGCATAGGAACATGCATACTTAGTAAGGTCAGTTAGTGGTTTTGCTGCCGTATCTGAGTTCCAAGTCAGACTTTTTGCTTCCTCCAATATCTTTATGTCTCTTGCCTTTTCTTATGGGGTTCTGTTTTTTATTTTTATATACTTGTGTTTTTCAGCCTTAATCAAACTATGAAAGGAAGTAGTTTGCATCCTTATGATTTCATGTGACTTTAAATGATTGAAATGATGTTGCACACATCTGCAATTTGGATACAATATGGATTTTAAGCCATGCCTGTGCCCTGTTCTTACCTCTACACTAACACGTGTTCTTTTTTTTACTTCTTCAGTGTTGCCTTAATTAATGCCATGCATACTGTAGACAGACTGTTAGCTGAGGAAGCACTACAGCTTTAGCTAAACAAATATGTGCTTGTAACTTCAGCTCCATGTTTGTGGCCCTTTTGGATGCAACACCACAAAACTACATGAAAATTTCCTAAATGTGCTAAGGTGTCTCTATTATTCCACACCTCATTCATGTTGCACCTTCTAGTACACTCTGAGCTACACAGGAGAAAAGGAGGCACAACATGCAAAGGCTTTACTTCCCATTAACTACCTGGGCACAGTCAGCATTGTGCTGTTCAAAGGGAGATACTGGTGAACTATGCCAGATCTCTCCAAATCATAGTAAATCCTTCTGATAATGGCTAGACATACTTCTGCTAACTTATGGCCCTGTTCTTTCTCACATTTGTTGAGCATGCTGGCTCCTCTCCTCCAAATGATGCATTTTCTCCTTTGCTTCTCCTGAGGCTCTTCTCCATTCCCAAATGAATCACAGCACTTAGTCAAGTACTACTCTCTAAGCTTCTACTATTCTCATAGGTTCCCAGCACAGAACTGTGCTCTCGAGGCTCAAAATGCTGCAAACCACAAAGCTTGAATCAGTTCCCAGAGTTTCAACTCCTTTTGGAGAAATGACATTCTGTACTTCCAACTACATTGTCCCTTGACTTTTCTTTACTTCCAGTCCTGATTTCTTCTTTTGTTGTTTCTTGGCATATGCTCCCTTCTCTCTAGAATTTGTACAACTCTTTATGTACCAGAAATTAATTAGAGAAAAAAATTAATTTGAACCTTTTATTTTTCTGAGATACAAGTTAGAAAAAATTCTTTCTACTTGATAAATTTGTCCTTTTTTAATTGTTTTGTTGTTGCTGGGGTTTTTTTCCCTATACAGCAACTAAGCAGGCTCCTGAAAAAATTGTAAAAACTAGTTGTATTTGGTCTGTTGATAGTTCATAATTTGGAGTAAAAAGTTTGCATTTACAGAGTATCAGATGAAGATGATTTGTTTCTGTGTAAGCACTAGTCATGTGAAACACAAATGTTTATGAACTTCATATGCTTTGGAGATAGCTCAAAACCTATTACTTGAACACACGCATGCATCCATGAGAACAACATAATTTCCTTTACTAAATCTGGATTCTGTACCTCTGTGAGCAGCTACAAAAATGAATTATTGTTCCACTTTTGGTTAAAACTGCTGTTCCTATACACATTTCAATATACTGTGTCCCTTCTATTTCGATAAGAGTTTGTACTTCACTGAAAATCCCCAAGGCAAATTCCTTTTTTCCAGTTAATTGGTGGTGGCCATTACTGATCATCACTGATCTTGTACTTGTTTCCCTCTCAACCCTTTCCAGCAGCTTGCTCATAACAGACTACATTACTATGGATTTCCTTTACCAGATGGGATAGTGTGCTATGTTTGAATTTCAAAGTTCCTCAGCTTTGTTACTGATGTTTCACGTGTTCTGAGATCTACAGCAGTAATTGTAATTTAGACATAACAGAAATATGCAGGCAAGAGACCTTGTTAAAAAACTCTTTCGCAAATCTACCAGCTTGGGTAGTTGACTTGGTGGCCAAACCAAGTAACTGGTAAAACTACTAGTCAAATAATCCAAAGGAAATGTTTTTCAAGTATTTCCTCAAAAATTAATTCAGTGTTTTAAAAACTTCAATTATTTAATCATTTGCAAGAAGAAAAATTGCTTTATTCACAGAACACAGGGAAAGAAAAGGTAGCAGTGATGGTTCTGTTTTGTGTGTGTAAGAGAAAGGAAGCACAGAGGCAGAGGAAAAAGAAGAAAACAAGAGAGTACATGCAAGTGCATATGAAGGTAATTGGGACATTTACCCAACTGATGAAAGCCTAAGGTGTCCAATGACAACTTTCTATACAAGTGAAGAAATGGCAACGGGTGACACTGTAACTCACTCTGTTTTATCCTATAACCCAGTGACAAGGGGACTCTTTAAACAGTGAGAAAGCTGACAGAAATAAAACAAACACAGAAACAAAGCCCAGCTCTCACACATCCTGGAATGCCAGGTTGGTAGATAAGAAGAAAACAAATATTCCTTCATCCAGCGTTTTGTGAATATGTTCTTTATTTTGTTCTAAGTGGTGGAAAATGAAAGATTAGTTTTATCACTTCTTAAACAACTTCAACATGGTATGTTTGAATTACACTGAAGCTATCCAACCAAATTGATTTATTTCATTTGAAAGAGCACATAGCTTCAGCTGCCTCCAACTCTGAGTTTCAGTTAACTAGTCATCCAGTTGTTTCTTGGCTTCTTCTGTTGTGTCATCCAATTAAACACAAAAAATATTTGTCTCAAAAGCCTAGTGAACAATAATTGCCAAATACTATTCTTTACGAAAATCATTAATTGTCTTTAATGTATGATGGGATCTATCTGTGGCCTGGATACACTCCAAGAGCAGGCAGATGCCAGAGCCACTTGCCAACCATACTTTTGCTTCAGAGCTGCTGCAATTATTTTTTTTCTAAATAGGTCATAAATAATAAGATTTAATCAAAAGGGGCACTTTGTCTTCTAGTTACAGGTAAAACATTTACTTTGTCTTCACACCTCTTGAGCTCAAGCCAATGTTTTTCTATATAAAGAAAGGAAACACTAAAGTTTTTAGGTCCTGCAGTTGTTCCTTATAAAATTAACCTTTGATATGAAACACTTAATGCCCGACAGTCACCCTATCAGCTGATGAAGCATGCATTGGCATTACCACACCCGAGAATGCAATTTTTTGCTTTTTCTTAAAGTGAGTAAAAAGAATGTGCCAGGAGAGTAGGCTGTATATTTTCTAATAGAAAAATTGGAACAGGAACAATGTCACTTGGAATACTTCTTAAACAAATTAAATAATCATTGCAGCAGGAAAGATGAAAAGAGGCATATATAAATTTCATTTTTGGTCACAACATTATAAACCTTCCAGACTCTTCACAGAGAATTATTGGTTCAAAGCACTTCTAACATGAAACAAAAGATCAAGCTAACTAGAAATAGGCTAAACAGTAAATTGGTAGCAACAACTACACAATGTAGTAAGAAATCAGAAGGAAAAGTAGATTTAAAAACATTATTTCCCAGTGGTTAAGGGAAAAAGCCTTACAAAAATGTATCAGGCATAAACACACATTCTTGATCATGAAGCCTGCTACTTCTAACATATCAGAAGCTAAAACCCAAAAATTTCCATCTCATCAGGTTTCCTCCTCCTGTCTTCAATTAAAAGGGCTTTCAGATTCACCAGTGAAAATCCTTCTCTGGAATGTTTTGCAGTGCTCAAGTATTTCACGGTGCTTCATTACTTCAAAATAGACAGCCAGACCTTCAATTTGTTTAAATTGGTAAGGCAACATTTAAGCCAATGTAACTATGCCAACTCACAACAGTCCAGAATCTATTTGGATATTTTTATTATTAACAAACTGGCAACACTGTGGGATTTTGTGTGTTATAATGTCCTCCTGTTGCAAATCAAAACTTCTTGAAAAAACTGTAGTTCTAATACCATTACTAATTCACTTTTATTTACCAGAATTGCATAAAGTGATCTTAAAGAAGAGAACCATACCTAACTATGGTATAAACTCAAGGCAACAGTATCTTTTTAGGCTTTGCTGAATTCTTTTCAAATTTTAGGGTTATGTTTGCACTTGACCTTTCTTATGACAGCTGATTTCACCTCCAACTATCTTCCATGTAAAGAAAAAACTACTACTACTACTAAAAGGTGACTGATAAGTTTTGAAATACTTCAAAGATCTTTCAAGTTTCATTCTTTTCTAACCATAATTACTGTCTTTCTTCAGGGAAGGATGGCTTGATGCTTTTGAAGAAGTACTTCTCAAACTTTGAAAGCCCATGGATAAAAATCTTTGGCAAGTAAAAGGCTCTGAATGCCATCACAGTTGGCTCCCCTGTTTGACTTCTACTTTGACTGTGCTGGCAAGCACAGTTTCTCAATGCATTGCTAGGGGATGGATTTATATGAGAGACTTAAATTTGTCTTTTGATGTGGCATAGAAAAGCCACTTCAATTGAGAATTTGTTCATAATCAAAATAGGTCACCCAAATGCTACAGGGTTTCACTCCTACTTTGATGCTGTTACATCATAAATGTAATATAGTAAAAGAAATAACAAAATAAAGAAATCATATATTGCTGGGTTTTTTAAGCTTATTTCACAGTTACTTCAATTAAGTTTGCAGTTAACAGCCTTCCAAAACTTGCAGAAATTCCTAACCAGAAGAAACAGTTGAACATAACTCTACTGCTGCTATTTGCTGGTGCCTCCAAGATCCATCAAAACCCTGGGCATTGCTGTGCTAGCACTGTTCAAAGATGACAAGGTGATGTCTGCACTTCCATTTTAAGTGTCTTCTAATTCCAGAATAGAAGCACAAAATCACAGAATATCCTGAGTTGGAAGGGACCCACAAGGATCATCAAGTCCAGCTCCTGGGCTTGCACAGGACAACCCCAAAAGTCACACCATGTGCCTCAGAGTATCATCCAAACACTTCTTGATCTCTGTCAGGCTTGGTGCTGTGACCACTTGCCTGGGGAGCCTCTTCCAGTGCTCAACCACCCTCTGGATGAAGAACCTTTTTCTAATATCCAGCCTAACCCTCCACTGACACAACTTCAGGCCATTCCCTCAGGTCCTGTCACAGGTCACCACAGAGAAGAGATCAGTGCCTGTCCCTACTCTTCCTCTCATAGCGAAGTTGTAACTGCAATGAGGTCTCCCCTCATGCTCCTCTTCTCCAGCTGAACAGACCAAGTGCCCTCAGCCACTCCTCATACAGCTTTCCCTAAAGGCCCTTCACCATCTCTGTTGCCCTCCTTTGGACCCTCTCTAATACCTTAATGTCTTATATTGTGGTGCCAAGACCCTTTAACACATTTTGAAGAGATCCTGTAGTGCAAAAGCAAGAAACTGGAGGGCCTAAATGAATTATCATTTGACCCACACAGAATCTCACATCCTTCCTTCCAAAGGACCGAACAGATATAAATCTGTTTTCTTTACCCAGAAAAATCTCATTAATACAGAAATACTGCTACTTTGAAGTGCAACACCAGAGAGATGAAATTATCACACTTCTGTCTATTCTGCACAGTGCTCCAGCTATGTCAGCCCAACCACAAATGGGTCTTCTGCAGCCAAGGAAGCTATTTTTAGATCTGAAATCATATCCAGGTTAAAACTATATTAGTAACAGCGCATTGCCTAACCTTTGAGGCGGAAGCTCTGGGATGAGGCATTGCAAAGGTTTCCAGCTGGGAATCATGCCCTCGGTGAAACATAATGTTGTGTAGTAAATGGTGCTTCCTTGGCTGTGGATATTCACCTGCTAACAGCAGGAAATTATTACAAGTTGAAATTACTTCCCTTCCCTGGAAATACTGCCAATTAATTAGTTCAGAAAGTAACTTTTGGAGCATCAAGAAAAATGCAAATTTCTCTTCAGATGGAGCATTTCCTCCTTTTTGGGAGCACTGTTAGATTCTAAAGTACAGTAAAATATTTCTTAGCGTATCTGTTCATATATAACATGGCATTGTGAACATAACATATAGCATGATATGTATTATTTTATATTATTTATTTATGTTTGCAGTGGCAATAATTTCCTACCGCTTCTTGCTAATTTACCATGATCTTGTGATATGAGAGGATGAGCAGTTAGCAAAGAGAGGTTTCTCTCATATTTTTCTGTCCTGAACACAACTTCAGGAAAAGTAATTTGATGACTCACAGGCTTACTTTTTCCATCTGTAAAACCTAAAGAATAATTGCTCCATGTCATAAACCTTTTGATTTTGAGACCTTTCAGTGAAATGCACCACCTGCATAAATACACACCATACTGAGAGATCGTAGAGTGTGCCAGTACTCCTCCCTTCCACCTCTTTCCCTCACACCTCCAATCAGTGTAACTTTCAGGCATTACCCAGGAATGCCAGAATGTCATGGTAAATTTTCATCTTTGAATAGACTGAGATTTTTTTCAGAAAAATTGTACATTTATAGGAATATGAAAATGAGTATAGACAACTGATTTCTGAGAACGCATATTTTGTAATAGGTGTATAGAAGTCATTCTGGATCAGTCAACATAAGTTGGATTGACCTGAAATTCTCTCAGAAAGGAACCTGTAGAAAACAGTGGCATGCAGAAATGTTTAATAAAACCTAAAAATGGGATTTATCTCTCTCTTAATGAGAACATTAAGAACTATACTTAAATTCTCTATTTCTAAGACTGGGAAATGGAGTCAGAATACCACTGTTTGATAACAGAATGTAGAAATGAAAGAGAAATGGCCATGCTGCACTCAGAACTAGTACAGCTAGTATAGCACAGATGGGAAAAAAAAGCAGCCTTTACATAACACATACCCCGATTGCTGGAACACGCACACCAAGCAGTATTGATGGCACATGGGAAAGGCACATGGGAAACTGGGAACAGGCAGTAGAGGGAGAACAATGACTTGCTTAGGCCCCTGATGAACCTATCTGTCCTTTCTCTACCTTCAAACACTCAACATGAGCTTACTATGGCCACTCAGAGTCTACAAATACCAGCTGAGGAAGATCTCGGTCTTCAGCTTTTGCGGAGTTGTTGCCATGCAAACTCCCACTGAACTTGCTGGAAATGAAATTGGTTAGAATCAGTGAAGATATAAAGCAATGCAAATTATATAGACAGCTACTCAGAACATCAGTGGCTATCTGTAATTCAGTAGTTCAACAGTTGTTCATTACTTTTTCTTGAGCTGGACTGAAGAAATTTTGTGTACTTGGGAATATCCTCATTTTGCTTAATAAAACCTTGGAGGCTCAAAACCTGCATTGGCAGGTAAAGGAAAAAAAGGAATTACAAAAACTCATGATGGAAACATGTCCATTTACTCATACTCTGCCAGAATGAACAATCACAAATAGTTTCATTCTTTTCCTGAAAAAGGTACCAAATGAAGTTATACACTTGAGGTAGGAAAATAAATGCAGCATGGAGCACCATCGGAACTTTTCACCAGGCCACCAATTTAAGTGCTGTTAAAACAGTTGTTTTGTAGCTTATCCATGAGCTAAAAATATCAAAATGTTCAGAGGCAAAACCTTCACATGATCACACTGATGAAAAGGAAATATCATGTACATAACATTTTACAGCAGACAGCATTTGCCAAAAAAGAACTGAACAACACAGAAGGGGAATGCCTGAGAGGAAGAAACCATGTATTCGCAGCTGCCAGAAATTTTAAAGATGCACTGTTTGCCTGGGTAAATAATTGCCTTGTAGACATTCTGTTTTTGTTTTGGCATAGAATTATTTAGCCAATCTGTTAGAGCTTTTCAAATAATGATTCTTGCCTGTAAAAATATTTTGGCAGAGGTACTAATCTGAAAAATTTGCGTAACTTGGCCTGCAGCTGGCTATACATTACAGATGTTAAAGGTGGATAATCTAATAACACATCTAAGTTATTGATTTCTAGATTAATCCATGTCTGCAGATTTGCATTACAACTCAGGTTGTAACCAGAGTGGGGAACAGTGGATAAGCCATGACACCCACAAACCTACTCCAGGGTCACAATGCTTTCCCTATTTCATTCTTGACCATGAGAACACAGAGGGAGGCATACCTAACTACTAATACAGACTTAAAATATTGCATATTCCAATCTCCTTCAGTTACCACCCTTATCGAAAAGCAGGCAGAACAATGATCTCTTTGACCTTTTTATCATTCAATTCTCTTGCAGGCAAGCAAACAAGCAGTCCCTTCTACATCTTTAAGCACAACAAAAAAAAAAATAAAATCAGAAAGTCAACAAGAGCTGTAAGGAAGATCCTAATCTCACTTAGTCCTGTATACAATGAGAGCCACCATGCAACCCCAGTATAGCCAAACTCCTTACCAGAAGCCTTAGTATATCTCCAAAGAGTGATATCTGAAATTTATCAAAATAAATAGGCTTGTCAAAATCTTCATAGATGTTTAGAAGCAGTTATTTCTGTTATTCTATGTGGAGTCCTTGCATGTTTTCTTGAATGATAATCACAAAAAATACTTTTAAAATCTAAACCAGAAACTCTCAGATGAGATGAAAAATGAAGAGCCCTTTTATTACTCAGTTTACCTCAAGTGAAGAGTTTTGAAGTTTCCCAGTTAGTACTTCTTTCTCTTTCTCTAGTTGCTTTAGTTCACACTCTGATTTTCTTTTAAATTCATCTAGCTGTGTCTGGAGCTCCTAAAATAAAAAATTTAAAAAA
>VWZG01011236.1:490433-509509 GCA_013396735.1 Grallaria varia | reverse complement strand
AAAAAAAAAAAAAAAAAAAAAAAAAGAAAGAAAAGAAAAGAAAAAGAAAGAAAGAAGAGACAAGACAAAAGCATGCAATAGCTGGGACAAAACATACAGCATGAAAAAGAAAGAACACATTTCTTCTCCATTAACCTAGATAATAGAGCAGTTTACAAAACAGTACATGCTACTGTCTTTTAATGTCATTCATGTATTATTCAATTAAAAAAGTACAAACAGTTTGGTTTGGTCCTTTCTAACACTAGTGTGAGACAATATAGTTCACACAATCCTAATCTTCCACTGAAACCTTCCCTATGGTGGAAAACTGTACAGCATGAAAAGTCAGGCTGTTTTGCCTCGAGTGGTGTTAGTGTTCAAAAATAATTTAGTATGTAAGAGTGACCTACAAGAACTGAAAAAACACAAATATACCTTGGCCATATAAATAACAAGATGACTAACTAATGGGCAATTAATGGAAAAGAGAATCAAAGGAAGCACTACTTGATAGCATACATAAACAAAATCACAGCGAGGAAGCAAAAATAAAATAAAATTAAACTGAAAAAAAAATTTGAGGACTATATAATCACCTTATTGCTGAAAATAGTTGAAAAATCAATGATAACACCAGTTGCAAGACAGCGACCAAGAATTTGTATCAATTGTTTGTAGCAAGTGTGAGCAATTGTTTATTGTGAAAAGGCTGAACGTGCAACTTCTAGAAACTTCCTGAAGTGACATGCATTACAAGGTTATTAATGCATTTGCTCTTCCTATTTGCTGACTCAAAAAATATTCTATAACTTCATGTGGAGGACCAAGAATCAGAATGGGAGCGATTTCAGGAATGGAAGAATATATGCAGTGAATGAAAGGACTTCATTATGCGGCCTTTCTACAAGTACATACATTGCATGCTTCCCCGAGATTTGTATTTCCCGGGCATGCCCAGGCACGGCTGCTCCCCTGCTTCCCTCTCTGATTGGCTGAAGAGAGAGAGGAGACAGCCACCATTCACCCTTTCCTTCCCCGCTCCCTCCCCCTTTTGCCTGTATCCCTATCCCGATTTGTTTCCCTGGTTGTCTGTCTCATGCCCCATCCCATCTCCTGGGACATCCCCCATCTGAGTTTGTAAACCGCCCCCCACCACGTGCGCCTCCATTGAACGGAGCATTGCACCACGGCCTTCAGACCTTGTTGGACCCCTTTGTGCAGTGCTGCAGCCTTTCCCCCTCCCCCTGGGACTGCAACAACTTCATACGCTACAAATGGAGGAAACAGAGAAAAAAAATAGCAATTTAACACCTCCCCCACCCTGTACAGCCCCTTCTCACACATCCCACCCTGCTTAAAACTTAGGTAGCAATTAAAGGATGGAATTAAACAGATACTGGAAGGGAGTTTTGCCAGCACAAAAGGAAGACAATATAACAACCTTTTGATTAAAGCCTGAAGATCAAGTGCAACATTCCCACTGCAACCCTGCCAACTGACTTTCTTCTCTGTATCTTAATTTTCCTATCTGCAAAACAGATATAATACTTTTCAAACAGCTGTTACAGGCCTTAACTGAATCAGAGGGTATAAATAGCATTAATAATGAAAAATATTGTAATTTTATTTATTTCAATAACCCAAGATTTTTCTTAATTAATATGAATGTCTAAGAAGAGATGATTATGAGCAATAACACTTATTGCCTGTGAGCAATAAATGTCTACTACTATGCCTTTTTTTGTAGTGTATGAAGTGTTTGATATTTAAATTTCATCTGATTCACATGAAGAACTTCAGCCTGGCATAATTTTAAGTATATCTGTACAATCTTATAAGAAGAATATACTGTAAAAAAGGCAAAGTCATTATCATAAGGCTTGTAGCAATGTAACTGTGTACCTTGAAGCACTGCAGCGCCACATACTGATCAAATATGAGCCCTTTCCCAGGCAGTTAAAATAACTCACACAGGTTGGATTTTGAGACATGAGATTGCATAAATGTATAAACTCCAACAGTTTCATGGAAATGAACTCTTCTGACAAGCACTAAACACAATTCCTAGTGTACAAAATCAGGAAGGCATTCTAAAGCTCAACATTTAGTGACAGCAGCTGTGTGCTTTTTATGACTTCACAACTTGTCAGCAAGTGGTTTGATTATTCTCAAGTAAATGCTGAACTCGGGAAGATATAGCAGTATTAACATTCTTAGCATCAAGAAGGGTCTAAAGAACACTTGACCAGTAGTCTGATTGTCCAGTTCTACAAACTGCTCTAATCAATCTTTTTGTCTGTCTAGAAGACATCTGACAAACACACAAGTACACTAGGAGTCAGAAACTAAATTCCTCCTTAGTTTGTGCCCAAATCTGGCAAACCACTTGGACATGCACTGAGTTGTAAGCTTCGCTAAGCACTAAAGCATGTGCCTAAAGCTAAACACGTGTTTCAAGGTTCTCCTCCACTTGAATAGATTTCAGCTCACGTTTAGGTTCCTACTGCACAGAAACATTAGACTGCAAATTCCCTAAAGCCAAAGGATTCAGTCACAGACAGCAGTTCTCAGGAAAGTGAAATTCTTTGAAGAATCTCTTAAGCCAAGCCCTGCTAATGTGTATCAACAAGAATTACAGCCCAGCCACTTAAAACACACTGAAAAGAGGAATTGCTCAGGTGAGCTGTCTGGATCCATGAGAAGATGAGCATTCTTTCTGACTAAAGTTAAATAAGGACATAAATATACATATACATATATATATATATTGGGGGGGGTGTCCATGTATTTGTTTGTAAATAGTTGCAATTTCATCGGTAACACATGCAGTCTGAATTAATTTACCAGCTCTTGCAGAATTATATCCTCTGCCTAAACAATGGAAAATTTTGATTAAATCAATTTGTCTGAGTATTTCACAGCACAGATCCATGAAAATTTAAGTCAGAAATTGGAACAACACCCCCATTTTTCTTCAGGAGGGACCTTACATAAATCACTCTTAACTGCTACATGCAAAGCATGCAAGGATAAGTGTTGCTAAGAAGAGAAGGCTGTTTATCACATCAAGGATAAATTCACCTTCCTGTCTATGGAGCTTTTCACAGAAATACATCAGTCTGACCTTTTTTTTTTTTTTTCCCTTTTTTTTTTTTCCCTTCAGTAAGACCATAGCAAGAAAATTCTGGCATTTTATGTTAATTCAAAGTGCCCACAGTGAGCATAATTCAAATGATGTCGCTGTGACCAATATGATTAAAAACCAGATGAATTAAAGCATCTATAAATAGAAGAACATTCCTACCTTCTGCAATTTTTTTCTTTCAGATTCTATGAAGTTTTAGACTGGCCTGATTTTCTTTGTATCCTTCATTACAAGATCTATCATCACTTTTAACAGCTATTCCTTCAGACAAATCTTTTCCTTGTGGGACTGATGCTTGCCTTTAAGAAGAAAGTTCTTTCCTTTATCCATACCCTCTCTGTAAGTAGCTATGGTTTCTATAGTCTATAAAACACACAGACACCATAATATGAAAAAGTTCAGTGTAGAATTCTGGGGTTACAGTAGTCTATTTTGTACTAAAAATCCTACTTAGGTGGAAATACTCCACTGAAAAGTACTGGCTTTATTTTAGTTAACAATGTAGAACTGTACTGATTCAGGATGGTAAGCCTCTCCTGCAGTCTAAGAATGGTTTTGGGTTTTTTGCTGTTCTGGTTTGAGCTTGTGTGTGTAACTCACTTCCAACCATACAGGCTTCCTCAAGGACAACCTTAGTCCTGTGAAAAACTACAGTGGACAATTTGTTTTTTTCTTATGTCTCTGATGCCATGTCTAATTTTCCAGAATGGTAGCATAACAATAGTTTTAGAGAACTAAAAAGTACAGAAAAGATTCAGGGCTGGACATCTACTTAAGGGGAGATATTATACAGAGGGAACTCTCAGGATACACACATTCCTCACTGCACTGAGGTTATTCCTGGTATTATTTCTGCATTGCTTTTCAGAATAACTGTTTTCTATATTCAAAAGTAAATAAATCAGTATTCCAACTTGACCTCAACAGAGAAAGTCTGCCATGGACTCTCTTTAAGGTTTTGGTTACAGCATCAGTTGAACACTCAGCCCTGGTATCCTCAAGGATGTCCATAGTTTCTTTGCTGCCTTTGCAGCAACTCATGTACTTTAGGTTAGGAAAGTGAGTTAGTGTTCCACTGAATGAGCTCAGAGATCTGGGACTCTTACAGAATTGACTACTGTACAATAATCCAAAAGCCATTAATCTAAAAGAAAAATTACATTGATTTCAGCACTTTTGGTATGCCATGCCTTTGAATATTTGAGAGTGAATCACCTGTTAAAGCTCTTGCACATCATCAGAGTTGCCCTTTTTCTGACTCTGTTTGGGACAAGTAACTTGCTGCAGCTGCATTACTTGATGTTTTCGTTCATCTACTTTATTAACAGCTTTGCTTTGGGAATTTAACATAGTTTTCATATCTTCTGTATCAAAATTTACATTTCAAATAGTATAAATAACTTGCAGAATTTCTAATGTAAGTGACTACTAACAAGTGAAATACTTCAGAATGACATTAATGAGCATCATACCTGCTTTATGCTTATGCTTTATGTGTATTGCTGTCTTTGACTACACTTAGATCTTCTTTCACTTTTTTCACTATGTCTTTTGATCCCAGAATTTCTTGCTGTGTTCGGTTAAGCTACACTTCTAAATCCTAAAATATGCATGACATTACTTCCACATTCATTACATAAGTCCTTTTCTTGTCCTAAGAAATAAATGGTCATTTTCTCTCTTGGTGTAGTTCCATGACATAAATATTTCACCTAGAGAGCTGGTTTAAATGTGTTTTTTACTCTTTTATACCTTTAGACGGTCTCTGCTGCCAGTATATTTGTAATGTGGAGCCATTCTCTCACATGTAGTAAGCATCATTGTAAAGTGAATACTCATCAAGTTACCACCTGAAAGACGTCTGAGATTATCCTAGACTTGAAACTGGTTATACTGCCAGTAATTTCATGACAATTTGTCCTAAAAGTTGATGAATATTAGTCTGGGGTTTTTTTCCAGTTGCTGGAATACAACAGTTTGTAACATAATCCATAATACAAATGTCTAAACTCAGAAAAAAATGGCTCCTACAGACTTTGCTGGGAATTGTCTGTCCATATCTCGAGGCAAAAATTTGAACCATATTTAATGTTCTGTTTCTGGAGGTTCTAGTTTCAGTTTTCAGATGTGTAGCATAATACTGCAATATTCATGCAGATAAAATTGCCATTTGTTCCTATGTGAATGCTGAGTAAAACCACATGGGCTAAAACTAATTCATATTTAATACTCTGTAGCTCAAAACTTCAAGGTAAGCTTATTCCTTTTACCTCTGGCATATGCCAAAATTCTTCCCAAACTAGACTAAACAGATCAGACTTAGTGACTTGTCATCCTTTGCACTCTCTCTTCTACAGTAATAACAATAAATGTGCTCTAGTGTGATGCCTTCTCCACGGACACCCCCTTGTCATGGGGGAGAACCTTATGAGGTTGTGAGCTATGCTGGTGATGGTTGTGCCTCCGGTAGGGTCTCCCATGCTAGTCAGGTCTCAGCTGAAGGGTCAGACAAAGTGTGTCGACAGGCAGGATGGGCAGAAAAGGCCTGTGAGCAGATCTTGGAACGTTTAGGATGTCCCCCCAAGTTCCTTAAAATGGTCATCCTGCTGCATGAGGATCAGTGCGGCCAAGTCAGATATGGCGATGCACTCTCTGAGTCCCTTCCAATAACCAGCGGCGTGAAGCAAGGTTGCGTTCTCGCACCAACTCTGTTCACAATATTCTTCAGTATGATGCTCCAAAGGGCCACGGCAGACCTTGATGAAGAAAATGGCATCTACATCCGATACCGTACTGATGGAAGCCTGTTCAACCTCAGGAGACTGAAGGCCCACACCAAGACCCTCAATCACCTTGTCCGGGAGCTTCTTTTTGCTGATGATGCCGCCCTCGTTGCTCACACAGAAGCAGCTCTGCAGCGCTTAACATCCTGCTTTGCAGAGGCTGCTGAGCTTTTTGGGCTGGAGGTCAGCTTGAAGAAGACAGAAGTTCTCTTCCAACCTGCACCTCAGGAAGCCTTCCATCACCCCCGCATCACCATAGGTGAATCAGAACTCAAGTCAGTCCAGCAGTTCACCTATCTGGGAAGCATCATTTCCTCAGATGGTAAGATTGACCAAGAGATAGACAACAGGTTAGCAAAGGCCTACAGTGCCTTTGGAAGACTCTATAAAAGAGTCTGGCACAATAAACACCTGAAGAAAAGTACCAAGATTAGTGTCTATAAAGCCATTGTGATGTCCACTCTTGTATATGGGTCTGAATCGTGGGTCATCTACCACCGCCACCTGCGTCTCCTCGAACGCTTCCATCAGTGCTGCCTCCGCACTATCCTAAACATCCACTGGTCTGATTACGTGACCAATGTGTCTGTCCTTGAACAGGCAGCAGTCACCAGTATTGAGGCCTTGCTGCTGAGAACACAGCTGTGCTGGGCAGGGCACGTCTCCAGGATGGAGGATCACCGCCTCCCCAAGATCGTGCTCTATGGTGAACTTGCCTCTGGCTGCCTCAAGAGAGGAGCCCTGAAGAGGAGATACAAGGACTCTCTGAAACAATACCTCAGCCTTGGCCATATTGACTACCATCAATGGTCCACTCTGGCCTCCAGTCGGGAGGCGTGGAGACACACCATCCATAACGCTGCTGATGCCTTTGAGAATGCACACAGAATCAGTCTTGAGGAGAAAAGACAATGCAGAAAGAACCGTGCCTCGCCAATACCACCTATGGAGACTTTCTGCTGTGCCTTTTGCAACCAGACTTGCCTATCTCGCATCGGGCTCTTTAGCCATCAGCGCGCTTGCAGCAAGCGTGGGTAGAGCCCTTCCCAAATCTTCGTTCGCGAAGCCTGGCCATGAGTGAGTGAGTGTGATGCCTTTCATCTGAAAGTCTCAAACCTCTGGGCATACACTAAGGAGAAAACAGAAAATTCATCTTGCTTAAACAACAGTCCCTTCACCTTTCAAGCCTTATAATAGCTTTTCTTGCTAGTATTTACTGATACTCAGAGGTATCACTGGTTAGATGTTTCTATTTCCATCTGCCATTGTCCACAGGAGTCTGAAAAAAATATAGTATTTTTAATGGTGGCATAAGAAATATTCAATTTAGGAAGGAGAAACTTCTACTTTTTTATTCAAACTGCAAAGAAACACAAAATAACAACATGTCTCACTCTTTTCCTTTTTCCAGATTTATCCAAGTCTGAGGCTATCTCTCCAAAGACTCAAGGCAATATGCTCCAGTGGTATGTAAATCAGCCTCATTCCACAGACTTAGAGGATCTGAAATGTACAAGTTGAGCATATCTCCTTCAAAAAAGATTTCAGTTTTATCCATCTGATAGTGAATTTAGAAAATAAATTGCTAATGAAACCACCTTCTCATTTCCACTTCCTATCATATTTTACATTATTTATTTCTAAAATACTGCCTTTCTTATGCAATAAATCAGAATGGTAAACCACGTGCATAAATTTTCATGTGTCAATTCTTCATTTTCCCTGAATGTGTCTTCAAGTACCTACAGAAAAATCAGGATCTTGCTTTCCCTCTTCCCCTCTATCTCCTCTGACTTCTATGAGCCAGGACACTTTTTGTTATTGAAACAGATATTACAGATTTCTCTGATGTGATTTTAAAAAATGGCTTATCTGCATCTCTGTCATTCATTATATCCTCTCCACTTTTCTGTAGAAGATAGGGGTTGTTCTGCTATACATCTACACACTAAGAGAATGAAATCTGAATAATGCTGGGGAAGGTGTATTCAATTCATCCTCTGATCTTGTAAAACAACAAGGCAGTGACCATATTGAAGGCTGAACTCCCTCAAAGAACATCTTCATGAAGAGACCCAGAACTCTGCACCATCAGCAAAATGATACCGGCAAGCAAGATGTGAGGGCAGATGGTGAAAACAGGAGTTGTCTCGGAATAACACAGCTGACTAGGCTGACCCTGCTCTCTACAGAATTCCAGGACTCTCTTAACTCTAAAGGAAATAAATCTTCATTCCCATTAGGGAACAATCCTTGTTATTCTGTAATACTCCAAGTCTAGACCTTCACTGTGTTTTCTAATCTAATATGCAAGCCTGCTGTCATAGATCTGGGAGCATGTCTGGTTCGTGAGTTTATGTGACGTGAAGGACTAAGAGCACTAGAATGAAGACAAACTGTTAAGCACAGAGCACGGCTGGGAGCTTCAACTTCAGCACAGCTCATCAGCATCTCTCCTGCACTCTGACCTTATGTACCAAGTGCAGCTGTTTGGCAGATTGCCCATGACATGCCAGCCTCTGAAACTGCATCTGACACATGATGCAATTAGCCAGGAAGGGGCTGCAGAGCTGTGCTGTAAACATATGAGATATACAGCAGTGAGGGTAGACAGGCAGAGTGTTGGCAGAGACCTAATGGTGAATGTCTCACGACTCAGCACGTAAGACCTCACGGGTGTAAAGGACACTTCATTAAATGGCACTCAGCACAAGCCACTGCTGCAAGAGTCATACACAGCACTTGATTCCCAACCTGCCAGCTCAGGACTCTTATCTCATGTTCATATCCATGCACTGAGATATTGGCAACCACAAGGGAAAAGGAGAATGTACTCTGTAAACACTCATGGCTAGCAGTAGTGGCTGCTTGCTATTCTTTTCACATTTCTGGGCAGAAAAGGTAAAATTCTGTTCAGCCAATAGATGAATTTTACCGCACTTCTCCCTCAGGGAATACAAAATCTAGGGTTCAAAGTGTTCTCCTAATGAGTTACTAATCATCTTAAGTCTTTCTTTAAAACTCTCAGCACTATATCTCTCCTATTTCCACTCTAAGCCTCTAAAATAACTTTACTGCTTAAAAAGCATTTGACTCTACATGATATGTAAAAGACCCCTCCTCTCCCAAATTTTGAAGAATTAATAATTTGCACTTTTATAGGCAGAGATAGGGATCACAATCTCATACTCTACCTGTATTCTCTCCTTCAGCTTCTGGGAATGCTTCTTCCTCTCATTTATCTTCTGGCTTTTCTCCTCTAGGTCTGCCTCCAGCTTCTTTACCTGTTGAAGCAGAAAACCTTCCTCAGTCTCTGAGCTCTTATGTTGCTCTGTTTCTCTTTGCTGACAATTCATCTTTGTTTCTATCACAGATTGTTTCATAGCTTTTTTCAAAATCTCATTTTCTCTGCCATAAGGAGTTTGCAGTTTGCTTGTTTTCTGAGGATAATCTTCAGTTGCATTCTGGTTCTTGCTCTTCAGATTTTCCATCTCATTTATTACAGCATGTCCTTCCATACTCCATTTTTCATCTAAATTTACTTTTTTATCTAGATTTTCTCTTCTAGATGCTTTGCATTCATTTAGCAGTCCATCAAACTCCTGATTTAAATGTGGAAGCTTATTTTCAAAGCCTGCTTTAGTATCTACGATGTCTGTAGAGAGGACCTTCTGTGCTTGTTTCACTTCTGTTCTCAACTCCTTCTCTTCCACCTGCTTTTTGCACAATATCAACTCTGCCAAGGCTTCTTCCTTCAACCTCTTGTGTTGTTCTACTGCAATTTCAAGGGTCTGAATATGTTTTCTCAGTAACCGTTCTTCTTCAACTTTGCTTTTACACTGGAGAATAGTTTCCCTTGTCTCAGCAAGAATGTGTTGAATTTCTTCTTCATGAGCCTCTCTCAGAGCCTGTATACTGGCCTCATGTTCATCGTTCTTGGTGTTCAGGGCATATATGACCTATCAAAAAAGAAAAAGAAAAAATTAAAGTACCTAGTGAACAGCAGCCATGCATCCAGTTACTATATTCATCAAGGTGTCAAACGCCTAAAGAATTACTGCTATAGATCAGTAATTTTTTGGTGGTGGCGGCTCTTTGTGTTGTTTTGTTTTTTGTTCTTTTTTTTCCCCCCCACTAGGAACAGAAGGGACAATTATAAACTGCAAAACCTTATAGGAAAGGAACACAATACTGTGACAAGCAATAATTTTTTTGCTTTTTGTCAGAAAGTTCCTTTTTATTCTTGGCAACTTGTCACTTCATGCCCATAGCTTGATCTCTAATACAAGGAAGGAAATCAGGTATCTTTTGGCTTGATTCTGAGAAGTGTTCAGGCAACGCATTTTGGGTTTTGGATGTTTTTTTCCCACATTTCAGTAATAGTCATAAATCTCAGAAAACAGATTTTTGCAGATTCAAGTGACCCTCTGACAATAGTGAATAATTTTTCCAAAACACTGTTTTAAATCCTTTGATGCTTTATTTTCTTCTACAAAATGGAGAATAATAATGCTCTTGGCTGTAAGGCAAGTTATTACTCTAAGCAGGCTTCATCTGTTACCCATAACATACACAAAAGACCTCTCACAGAAGCTGTTGTACAAGCACTCTACTATTGTTTTGAAAAGAAAATGCTTTTGGAAGGCCACAGTAGCCTGAAATGAAGAGTAAATGCACATGCTAAGCTGACAAGACAGTTGCATGCAATTGCACAACATAGTAACTGCCTTGAAAAAAATCCATGTTTGTCTTTTCAGACTATCATTAGGACACGCGGAGAATAACTCAGTTTCTACTGGGCATAGTTACCTAACCCAGGGAGAACAACACGTTTTAACATGTATGAAGGTTTTCCACTTGCTTGTTCAGCTACATTTTTTTTAGGGATAAATTACTACTCTACAAAACTGGGTTTGGAATTTGTACAGAAGTTATGATAGGTATATTCAGTCTGGCCTGAGCTCACCGAGCTTAATCAAAAGATTCTTAGGCAACATTTGAGAAAATCATAGCCTTAAGTAAACAAACAAACAAGGTCACAATTAATTCTTTACTTATGCTAGAATTTTGGCCCTGTAATCTTCAAGCCTTCCTCAGAGCAAGTCTCAATTCACAGTCCAATAACTGTCTTCACCACATTAAGTGTCACAAGCCTGCAATGTGTTGTATAAGCCCCAAAGATGACTCCAGAACTACTGAATTTCCTTATCTATGTCTAATCACATTTTGTGCTATCTGTATGTGAATATCATATTGAATTTCAGTCAACCATAAATAAGAGCAAACACACAAATACATCTTGTGTGTAGCCAGCTTTCTCCCTGGCAGTAATGAATTAAGTAAAGAAGCCTTAAAAAAAAATCACAAATTAAAAATGTGGTCTGGATGTATTTCTGGATAAATATGTGACAAAAGAGAGTAACAACAATATATTCCTGAAGAATATCAGACAAGAAGTCATTGTCTACATTTAGATATGTATATTTTTGGGCCTTAGATTACAAGCTATTACTTCTTCTCTATTATTTTTAACCATTTTTCCTTTGAAATGGAAATAGTTGCAGTAAACTGAGCAGATTCCTTCTCCTCACTAAAAATCATTCCATGAACAGTTCTTAACTATTCAAGAGACAGACAAAAACTACAAGGAAAAGATTAATTTTGCCCACATTCTGTACACTGAATGACCAGTAATCAGGCTGGGCAATTCTTCAGTTAACTAGGTCCGATGCTGATGATCATATTTCTGTATGTCAATCCATCGGTTAAACAGAAATGAATATCCACCTTTGTGACTCACTCTCAATGATTAATGTATCTAGTAAATCACCGTGACCTGTCTCATATTATGTCGTATTCAGGCTGACAGTGGAATCTGGGTTCCTGTAAAGTCTGACTGAATCACAGAGATTTCCCCAAATCCACTAAGCATTAGACCACCATCGACACCTTAAGTGAGTTATCTAAAAGAATGGAAGAAACTGGCCTCCCCGCTCTATCTATTATTCCTACACTTCTGTTCAGTTGTGGCTAGAACCACAATGAAGACTTGCATGCCCTTAAATTTAATCTTCAAGCCTGAGGGCTAAAATTGACTCCTTAGTATCTTAACCTTCTTAGGAGATTTAATTTTTAGATGGCTGCTGCACTGTACTTCATGAAATTTAAGCAGCTCACAACTACTGAATTTTCCTATTTCCAGACACTTCATTTAAGAGACTGGACTCATATGAGACGAATCTGGGTCTTTACGTGCTGAAAGGAAAAATACTGAAAAATTACTTCAGCATCTGTACCTTGCAAGTGTACACACAGCTGGGTAACATATAAATCCCTTAACAGTTGTGATGATAAACAGCTTTTAAAAGCAGCTCTAAAACTGACCATTTGACAATACAGGCAGAATTTCTTTCAATTGAAAAGAGCACTTCATTACTCTTGCTGTCACCAGCATAACACCAATGGCTACTGCCTCCTTACAGTTCTCCAAATCCAAATGGATTGGGAAACATACTGAATATATAGCACCTGAGAGTTGTATGGCAGGTTGGTATAAACACTATTACACCCATACACTTGAGTATTAACAGTGCAGTGAATATGAATACATCTTATTTGTCCCATTCTATCCTCCAACTGTTGTAAATCTAAATGGCAATTTCTGTCTCATTTTATTTATGGTGATATAAAATAACAAAATGAAACCCCAAAAACATTCAACTACACCTCATCAGTGAAGACAAAGCTAAAGCACTCAAACTAAAAAAGACAGTTCTCTCTTCCTACAGTAATGTTAAATACTACTCTTATAGGAACCTGACTATTATAATGAAAAAATGGTTTTAGTAGGTTGCTTGACTGGCTGAATAAGGAGTAAGACAATTTGGTGTGGAAGGTGATGAGTGAGGCCGCTAAGGTGAATTGAAGAAAAGCAAAAGATCGTAAGTCTTCTTCCTTCAGGGCCAAGCCAGTGGACACAAATCCTTCCTGACAGAGAAAGGGCTGAAAGTAAAAAAAACCACAAGAAGGAGAAAAGGCCCTGGATGGGGGTGCCAAACAGGGTACCCCTGAGCACTCTAAACAAAGCAGTGAAGGAGACAAGCTTCCATTTATAATTCGTTTGCTAGAGGCTCACTGATGTGAGGTGACTGCATCATCTCCTTTTCACTAGTGGCAGCCAGCGTCTTGTCATCACAAGCAGGTGAATGTTTCTTGGAACTTATCTTGTCTACTTCCCAAACAGACTAGAGCACACTAAAGTATCTGTAAACATGCCAGCCTTAATAGGGTCTCTTTACAAGCAAAGGACAGAGAAATTATTAAAAGTAACTTCAGTTATTTAAATGAATGTCTCCTCTATCCCTAACTCTACAGGCTAGAAAATAAAACCACCATTAATTAATACTCTAACAATTCTCTCTTATTCTATCACTGAAGAAAGCCTTTTAATTAAGATAATAGCCTAGGCTGTGATTACCTACAGTACTCTTCCAATTTTACATCTATGCTGATTTCAGCCGAATCATACTGCTCTTACATATGATGAGGGACTTAATGAACTAAGTTTCAAATCTCTCCCTTGCTTCCTGAAAGCACAACAATAATTTTATGCATCCAAACACATAAGTGGGTAGTATAAGAGAAGCTTTAAAAAAAACGGCACTCCAAACATTCAAACTTCATATTGACTCCATGTCTGTACATCACTTCATGCTGTTTAACCAACACTTTACAAACCAAAACAGATATTGGGTCTCTATTAACTGAATGCAGTTTATCTTCCATCCACATTCCTTATTTCTTTCTATTTTGTTTAATGCTTATGACTCCCTTTGAATTAGTATAACCTATTAACTTTAATATGTTGTTTATTTTTACTTCCAGGTCATTACTTAATACATTAAATAATGCAAGATCTATCCCAGATCTTTGCAGAACCTGCCTCCCTACAATAGGATGTTGTAAATTTTTTTTACAGTTCCTGACTCATGTTGTATCTTATCTATCAAAACCCTTTTCTACATAACTTTGAAATAATTTTGCATAGAAAAAGCACATTATTTTTTTCACACTTTGTATGCAATTAAGAACTAGAATAAATAAAATCAGTCTGCATGACATTTACATGAAATGCATTTCTATTTCTTTGTTCTCCCTGAGGTGATTCAAATTCATCCTGAGTGTATTTATCAGGTTAAGCTGTATTCAAATGTTGCTAGAGGATCACATTATTTTTCAGTAAAAATTAGGTTAGATAAAATTTCTGTTTCTTAAAAACCACAGAACTAGATGGAAATACTTTAAAAGATTATGCTTAAACATTGACAAGTCAATGCAAATTAACACACACACATGTATGTAGGCAAGCAGAAAGGCCAAATTGTTTGATTTTAGAGGCCTGTCTGTCCACATTTTGCAATTTCTGTCTTGGTGAAATTCTTGCATAATTTCTTAGGATCTCAAATATCCTTATAATGCTATTACAATCTTAGATGAGTTCAACTGTATCTTAGGAAGCTCTTTCAGATGGATAATGTGGAAGAAACAGAAAATCTATTTCATACGAGTCGCATTTACATGTATGTTCTCTGTCTGTTCATTGTTGTTATTGTAGTCCACGTGCATTTTTAATACAGAAGTGAAGTCAACAATTCTGTGTCAAGAGAAGGGAAAAAAAAGCCCTATTTCCATGTCATTCCCTTCTAATTTAGCTGGCTGTTTTTTTGTTACATATGTAAAACTCTTAGAACATCTTGACAGGTCTATACTCTAGAAGTTTGATCTCTATTATGCTTCAAAAATATGAGCTAATGCATCTCATCAAGTACAGATATAAATACAATGATAGAATTCATTTGCCAAAGTTACACTCTATTTTGTGACAATGTTTCATTACATCCCAGAATTAAAAGATCTCTCAGGAGTCTAAAATTGCAGTCATATGTTCCGTGTTCTCAAAGTTTTTGTCTGCTTTTTAAATGATCCTAGATATTTACCTCCAACTTCACCTATCCACAAGAAGTTTTAAAATCTTGTTACAGATTATTGTAAAGCAACATTGTCCAATTTTATGGTAAATACAGTACCCAAACAAACTCATGAAGTAAGATCTCAGTTGACTCCTGTTTTTCAAAGTACTTACTTTAAATATAGTAGAATTTGTAAATCTTGCAGATAAAAATTGTAGAACTGTAGACTTAATTACAGTCCAGGGTGAAACAGATTTTCCCAACACAAATATACATTTCTGTAGAGACAAATATTATCATTTATTTAAAACATAGTATTTATTGCAGGCTTTGCCTTTGATGTAGATCTGTGATAAGCACAGATGAGCTCTCTTTCTTCCTAATCAATCCAGACTAAAGCATTATAAAGACTGAATCAAATCCTTACCCCCCTGTAGTTTGCAGGTAAAAATCTCATGGAGGACTTCTAAAAATTTAATAAGATTTCTTTATATATGCAAGATACTTTGCTAATTAAGAAACAAAACCATCAGAACCCTCGGGTATCCATGAATTAATAATGCCACTTTCAACTACTGCAGACACCAAAATTTAATTTCTTGCTGCTGTAAGCAAATTCAACTAAAAGGTAACATGGATTCAAGAAGTGATTGGAGGAATGTATTGAATAAAAATCCAGTCAGGGTTATTAAGTACTAAGATACTTTGCCAGTCTCTGAAAAATCTGACAGATCATTGGAGGATGGGATAATACACAAGTGCACTGAGACATATCATATACCTTTCACTCACTGGACACAATCAGAATCAAGCTATTGGTCCAGATAGAACTCAGTACGCAGTGTTTTGTTTTGGTTTTTTTTAAAGAAGATATTTTTCTTCAGTTTCTCCCCTCACTTTTAAAGCAGCATCATTGGAGCCAGGGTAAACATATTATGTAGTTACAGGACTGCATAACAATACATATCATAATACTACAGTATTACTTATGTACCCATGAAATTTTTTACCCAAACACTTTCAACAGTAAAACGGAACTAGACTGGATATAGCCACTATTCCCATTCCCATTTCAGGAAGACATTCTTACTAAGCGTATGCTTGATATCTCCTGAGATTGAATCAATGATCACAAAACCAAGAGAATTTAACCAGCATGTGTCATCAGAAAAACTGGAACTGGTCTGTGAAGACTATAGTGACAATGCACCATAGTTGCATTGCAATGTCCCATAGTCTTGAGACAATTCATTATTTTTATGAAATACTAAGGTACATCAGCATCTTAGTAAAAATATCTCAACATTGCAAAAACATTTACTATTACCACTATAGTTCTTAACAGCCTTGTTACCAAATTCTAGTAGTTCTCTTTTCCTGAATGAAAAAAGCAAAATATATTCAACTGTGATCTCATATTTACATCTAAAGGTAACCCTCTAAGAGACTTATATAGTTACAACCAGTTGGTGAATAGTCACAACCAGATGCTGTAGCTTCCAAAGATAATTAAAACAGAAGACTTCCCTGGTAGTAACTTGTTTAGATTTAAAACTACGTTTAAGTGTCTAAAAACCACATCATACCAAGTTTTGAATGACAACTACATTAAAAAAGGTACAATCTTACTTCAGATGAATTTCACAAAGGTTATTAACTTGAAAAAAACCAATCTCTATTTGAAAAGAGTCAGTCTGTAGTTTCATTATGAAATAAAGGTAGTATTTTCTCAATAATAGGGTTATGCACGTCCTGCTGCCTCCAAACTCTTTGGAAGACAAATGAACACACATTAAGTAAAATGCCAAGTTTGAACCAGCACAGCAAAGCTTGAGCCACTGTGACCCACCGGGAGGTAGGATAAACTAACTCAGTCTTGGTACTGCACTAACCACATTCACACACTTCCTGATGGCTTTAAGCACGAGCCAAAAAACCCTCATATGCCTTACCTGTTCCTACTAAACACATAGGTTAAGTGGTCTTCAGTGCCACATAAAGTCAGACTGGTTGTTTATAAGCAGGAAAAACAAGTGAATAGTTTGGGTGAGCCGGCTAATGTGTCGAAGATGTTATGGTACAGGTGGCAACAGTTCTACCTCAATGTTACAGCTGTTTTAACAAAAGGTAACCACTCTAATCTAATGCATGTGAGTGAGGCGGGGTAGGGATGAAAGAACCTGATACTTTCTGGAAAAAAAGTATTTTATATACAAAGCCCAATACTGAAGAGTTCAAAACCCTAAAATACACAGCTTTAGAATATTTATGTAAAAACGTCTTCAACTGAGTTGGCACTGACTTCTAATTTGGATATAACTTAACACATCTGTAAAGCATTAGCATCTACATACTGGTTAAAGGAAAGATTAAGAGAGAGTTACAGTCACAGTGTCATTGAAAAAAGGTACTTTTAAATACTACCTATGAAGAAAAGACAGAACATGAAAAAATATATTAATGGATCATTAGGTATCTTATTGCCTATTGCCTGTAATGTGCATATTAATAACATGAATAACATTTTGTATATAAACCTTATCTAGGGTTTCTTGATCAAGAGACTTGAATTTATTATGTACTTTCCATTGTAAAGTAGTTTTGAGTTGTCAGTTACTAAGGCTGCCAGATTTTCTGCAAATTGGTATCATCAGTGACAAATTTGCATGGTAAGGAGGTAATTCCAACACAGAGATGTCATTCTTATACCTTGAATTAATTTAAATAATAACGTCTATCTATTCAAATAATAGGATTCTAGGTTCCTTCCTAATAGAAGTAGTGGCTTTAATACTGCTTTGGGCTAGTTCATCAACACAATTATGTAACATAGCACACACATTTAATGATCCAGAAGTTCCCTTTTACTTCTGTAAGGAAAATGTAGTGAAGACAATTTAAGAAATCTCAGTCTGCACATTCTTGTCAGCTCATAGGCAAATATAATGCTACCTTTTAAATTCTGATGGAAAATTGTACTCAAAAATCATGCAAACAAATACTACATAAAGTACATGGGGCTATTGGCAGCTGATTTTATTAGTCCTGTACGCACATAATTTAAGCAGTTTTATAAAAAGATTCTCTTTATTCACCTACATAAAAATATTTTTTATATTCCTTGCCCAAAGGAAAAATACTGGTGCTCCAAAAGCATGAGCCATGCTTAATTTCTGTAGAATATTGAATACCTCTCTAGAGAACTGAGATGAAAAAGCCTCAAGCACACAGGAGAGCTATGGCAGCATAATCACCAATCCACAATAGCTGAACCACAGTAAGTATTGGTTACTGAGTACTAACACATCACAGTAAACAAGGTCAATAAACTTATCTTAAACTATGTGAAAAGGCAACATACTTCAACAGGAACATGAGCAGACCACAGAAGTGCTCTGTTACAACTGCTCAGCTGTTAGCTCCCTCCAGAATAAGCTATTAGAATGTTATCATATTTCATTCCTATAAACAAAAAATGGCTGATAGGTTTATGGGAAATAAGCAGGAAAGGTTAAAAGATCTAATATATAGATCTAATATGTAGCCATGCTACAAGACATGGGAGTGGTACAGACTAGTCTGTGCCCTCACACACACAGCAGGTCACTTGTTCATTCTCTGGAAATTTCCACCCACTGAGTGGAGCTAATAGAACTAAATATGAACATACATTTTTTTGTGAAAAAGTCAGCCATCCCTTCTTAAATAACAAAGGAAAATGGGTTTTGCTTATTATATGAAGTTCATATTTTCTACCTTGCTGACTGAGCTGAGGGGCTAAACCTTCTAGTGACTGGTGGTAATAAAGCAGGCAGAGTGTGTAACATTTTGAACTGCTCCACACAGAGCCATTCAGGAACATCTGCCTATTCTGCTGCTTCTAGAAAAGGAACACACTTGCTTCCCCTTGACATTTCTTTCCCTGAAGGAATAAAAAGTGTTCATAAGTGCATTTTACCAGCAATTAACTTTTCCTTGCATCAGCACTCTCTTCCCTTGCTAAGACTCATGGTATCCAACATATATACACAAAATTCTTGCCCAACTGTTTGTTTTTTGGTGTTGTTTTTTTTTTAACTAACAATCTACTCTACCAGTAATACTGCAATTTAAAACATGTTTCTTACAACACCCAAATTCACAACATAGAGTCAGATGAACCCCTCGGGGGTGGGGAAGTATTTGACAGTAACTACC
>VWZG01011236.1:377167-490386 GCA_013396735.1 Grallaria varia | reverse complement strand
AAAAAAAAAAAAAAAAGGCGAAATAGTCCTCCATTGGTATTCAGGAATTTGTCTCTAAGAAGAAATCAGAAATGTTTTGTGGCTTAGGTCGCTTTCTGATCACCAGGTAATGTGATCATAACTTCCTAGTTACTCATCCTAGGCTGGGTTCCAGAACTGCAGTCCAGAACACCAGGTTTAGTTTGAGCCCCACTGCCAGAGGTTTGAAAATAAGCCTGAATAAAATGGATATCTGTAGTGTATCTAGTTCTTGCCAGCCCTACCTGAACTGCTTTGTCAATGAAAGTTGGTCCACTTTTCTCAACACTCACCAAAAGTTCATATGCATTTCTCATCCTATTTCAAGTACAAAGGACTGACTTAAGAATCCATAAGCACATGAAAATCCTGTAATAGCCAATGGATGTTAGAAATTTGTAGCTTGAGGCAGCAGGGAGTGAAACCCAAAGTGTCTTATAAAGTTCACCATGCACTTCAAACTCCATGTTACGCTCTACATAGCAACCAGCAAGCAGAAAACAGCACTCCAAGAGTGCAGTGTCTGATGGAGAAGTTTAAACTTAATTACTAGCACAGAGTCATACATTCTGCTATATTCATATGAATATACTGACTTCAGAATTAATGGGCTAAAAAAACCCAATAGTTTGCTGCCCAAACAAAACATTTATAAAGGTTTGTATTTTTGGTGCTACAGCCAAAAATGTGCAGAAAAATGCATGACTGAAGGTATGAAAACTTCCTATATTCTACCTCTCCAAAAGCAAAAATACCAGGGCAGTAGAATGGGAGCAGCTGTCAGATTCTGTGTGTCCAGATTACCTGTGGAGATTCCGTGCACCAACCAATGCCTTGTAGCATGAACCAAACTACATGCAACAATGGAAACTCATCACCTCACCCAGTCTGGTTCCTGGTGATGTCTTTGCACGCCCCTGCTTCGCCTTTGAGAGTAGGAGCAGACCACTACTATATACCAAAGAAACAGAATTGAAGTCAAGACCTATATCCTACATCTAATTTACACATTTTGTATTCATCTCACCTGGCAGAACCCTGAAAGGATGAGTAATGAGACCACCATCTCCTCATCAATGAAAATCTAAAAGTCACTGAGACAGGGAGCTGCAGCTGTGCAACAACAAACAGTAATACTGCATACTAGGTTAGAAACAAGAAAGGAAAGCACTATGAGCCATTTAAACTCTGGAAAGATTACACTATCGTTATCCCAATTGCAATATAGCCAAGAAAACAGTGATTTGAAAGGGACCTCTCAAAGTTCCTAGGCCAAAAATTAATTATAATAAATCTTCCATATATACATTTTTCAGCTAATCTGGTGACAGACTTTGCTTCTTACATGTTTACTGCTGGTTCAGCATTAGTCTATCCAGAATTCAGAAGGGAAAGCATATGATTTAAATTTCAATTTTGCCGTGAGTTCTCTATAAGTGCATTGTTATTACAGAGAAAATTGGTTCTTAAGGACCACATTCCAAAACAGAATGATTTGTTTTTCAGAAGTACTTTTTTGAGCTTCAGGTATAAATCATCTTTAGTTCAGATGACTGAAAAGTATCTGGAGGAAAAATTCTATTAAAAGTAAAGAAATCAACTCTCTCACATTTTAACAGCAGAAATTTAGCAAAAAACATCTGAAAGAAACACTGCAATAAAATTTTGCAACACAGGAGCAAAAAGTAAGGCTCATATTGTGTACAAATACTATTGAACAAACCTACAAACAAAGCACCTGTAAAGAATTGGTATAGTACAATGAATATAATATAGCAAGTGTATGTATAATTACAAGTAGCCTTTGTGTATGTATTGATACACATGATGTACATTACTGCATATGATTATCATGAGATGAGAATGATGGCACTGTAACTAGTATGCCATTCTAACGTGAACATCTGAATGACTTCCTATTGTTTGACCTGTATTTTGTCAGAGTTTTTTCATTGTTAAAATGTCTCTATCAATTGCAGTGAGGTTACAGGACATGTAAGAGCTGTATTAGTAAAAAAAGGTAGCAAATAGGTTTTTCTCACTGACAAAGATACAGCATAAGAATAGATTAAAAGATAACTGCCATCATCTTGCTTATTTTCTCTTATTTCTGAACAAGGTGTGGAAAATGTAGCGTAGCTCAGTATTTGACCGAAAGTTTAGGTACAATATACTATGTAATTTAGTCCTGCCTCTTCTCCAGCGCCTATCTTTTACAAACGTCATTTGAAGCGTTGCTACTGAGGCACATCAGGAACAATTAACTACGACTCGGAGTCCTGTTGTACTGTGGTACCACACTTCGGCTGCAGCTTTGCAACAATATTACTCGCGAACCTAAAAAATGCAAATTACTTGCCGTCTTCATAGGTCTAGGAAAAAGAAGCGGATACCGTCAATTCCTCCGAACAGCTCACAGGCAAACCCCGAGTCTTTGCAGAGCTGGAGCTGTTCTCATTATGGTCGCACGGTAATTAGAGCAGTTAACTGAGAGACGTCCATCGTCTGCCACAAAGGCAGCCCCCAAGGCTGGGCTGTAGCCCCGCGGGGAACTGTTTAGAAGGAAGTTTGAGCACACTGATGATCCCAGTAACAGCCCTAAGAGAAAGGACCCGCTTCCCTTCCCTCCTCTCAGACAGGGGCCATCAGAGAAGACAGTCCCGACCCACCCCCGCCGCCCCGGCCAGGGCAGCCTCACCTCCCTGGGGAGGGAAGGCTGCAACACCGAGACTTACCTTAGTGAGCTGGGCAATCTTCTTGCACATTTTCATGTGCATTTCCCGATTGCATTCCTCTGCCGAGCTGCTGCGAGAGGCTTTAGATCCATTGCAAGTCCCGGACTGATGAATGTTGTTTATGCCAGAGGCCATTAGGCTTGAATGTTAATCAGGTCTGCCCGTACGCCCCGGGTAGCGCGGTCCCCTCCCCGCTGCTCGCCGCCCCTGGCGCTGGAGGAACTTCAGCCCCAGCCAGGGCACGCTCGCCCTTCTCTGCAGATGTCCCAGTCCTTCAGCAAAACACCCAGGCGAGCAGGGAGAGAACAGCATGTGCAAACATCCTGACGGAGATTTTTTTTTTTCCCTCCCCTTCTCTTCAAATGGTTGAGCTTCCGCCAGGAGAAGATGACAGGGGCTGGGTGCTACAAATTTCCCCCCGGCTATGCTGAGCCAGACATACAGGCAGCAGCACAGGCATTGCCGGGGATATGTTATAGCAGAGATCGCCTAAAGATTAAATCATGCTGCCGCCTTGGGCTGCCAGAGCATTGCAGAGGTCATCAGAGAAGGCAGCGTTGGCACCTTCCTTAAGCTGTGTTATTTTGGCAATCCTCTCTAAGTCTGGATGGACCAGTAAGTGATGAAGAAAACCTTTGCTCAGTTTTTGCTGTGATGCTGAAAGAAGAATGGAGCCAAGAGGCACACGACAACAACTGAGCCCTGGAGCTGCATCCAGGATCCGGCCTGCCTGTCTTACCCAAAGAGCCTCAGTTACACTAAATGCACTGGAAAGGTGCCTGAAGAAAACTGACAATATTACAGGTTTTTGTTTTTTGTTTTTTTTTTTTTTTTTTTTTAATTTGCACACTATTTCAAAGAGTCCAGGCCTGTACATGCGAAATAAATAAATGGGCAGAAAAGGCAGAAAAAAGGGCACACAAAGAAAGGCACACTATTAAGACAATGGGATTTTTAAAGAAGAATGCTTCAGTAAAGTGTTTTGCGAGAAGAACACAGTTAGTGAACACGTTTCAACAAGTCTGGAAGAGAAAGGTGAAGGAGGAGAAGGCCAAGTAGGGTGAAGTCAGAGAGGGGGAGAAGAGGAAAAGGGAGAAAGCACAAGTAAGAGAAGATGAGAGCTGCTCAACAACCCTTTCACGTGTCACTGTGTCCAGTACAAGAGACCCCAGGGAGCAGACCCAGGGCTCCACCTCACCTCACGTTGGCTTGCAGCCAGAGGGGCCATGAGGCTGGTCCTTCCCCCTGCCCCATGCAGGTAAGGCATCTTTCCAGTCTCACCTCCCGGCAGTACTTGCCATCCTTCTTGGGCAAGAAGCTCCCGCTTTCCTAGGGGTGGGTTTGAAAAAGAGCTTCCTGAAGACTATCAGAATTGGAAAGGAGGATTATCTGGTGTTGGCTAAGGGCAAGGTAAAAGGAAAATGGGAAACACTTGGTGAGGGCAAAGACAGATAAAGTGCTGTTAAGAATAACACTCCAAAAGGAAAAAGATCAGGGCAGAAGAATGACTACACACAGTGGGGAGAAGGAGCAGTGAAAAGATGTGAGAAGACCCTGGGACAGGGAAACGAAACCCTTGAATTGCTGGGAGAAAAGGTGAGACTCTAAATCTCCAGAGGCAGAAAGGATCTTACTCCAGGAGTGAGAGGAAAGGAGGACTGAGAAATGCAGTGCAGAAGGGAAAACAAAGATGATCGCAGTTGCTGGGAGATGCTAAGCAGGGAAACAGTTTAGCCCATACAAAACATTAAAAAGAAAAGGTAAGAAACAGACTCTTGCACAAAGGAATGACAAAGTACAGTTTCTTCACTCACTGATGCAAATGTCCAAGATGCTGCTGCAACTTCTGTGACTAGGGCAAAGGGACATGGCATTGTCAAGTGTCTGATACCTGGTAAGATATGTACTCATGCTTAAGTTTAACTCAGTTAATATGATTATATCTTCTCTACATGGTCATCAATTTGAGAAAAAGTGTGGGAACTTAATTATATGTAAAATTTTGTTTAAACTAAAATGCTTATTGGGACAATCAAGAAAACAGCAAGAGCTGTAGCAATATCCTAGCCCCTTGTTTCCTCCAAAAACCCCCCCCAAAAACAACAGAACTAAATGAAAATAGAAAGCATATTCAGGAAAATGCAAAAGGTTTGAGAAGAACTTACCTGTGTTAAGTAAGTTACCTGTGTTATCGCTTTACTAAGTGGACAGTAACATTTATGGTTATTAACTGAATAGCAGAGGACACACTGGACCTGGATGCACTGGTGGAGAGAGACTTGAGCCCCCTACATGGGTGTAGGCAGAACAGAGGACCTCAGATCTTCAGGTACAGTGGAAATACACCACTGAGATCAAGCAGGCTGTTCATGTGTTTTGGGGTCTTAGAGGGGAAAACTTGGGATTTTGGTACAAAATGGTGTTTTAGCAGAACATAATTTGTCAATGGTAAAGTGTTCTGAGGCCAGACAAAACTTTTCAGATGATGCTTCAAACATCGGAAAAGTTTCAATCAGAACTCATGCACCAGAAAATACAATAACAGAACAAAAATTCACAATGATTAAAGTTCATTAGTCCCATTACTCAAAAAACTCAACTTGGTTTCAATAACAGAATTTCAGCCAAGTGCCAGAGATTTCAAAGAGCATTTAATATATTTTTTTCCTTCTAATTGATCTAGGGATCACCTATAAAGAAGATGGCCAGGACATCACAATCATAATCTAAATGTGTACTATACAAATGAGGGGTTTTGTGAGAATCACATGGAACACATAAATAGATTACAGAATGTTTGTGAACTTGGGGCTGCATACAGCAAAGGCAGTTTAAAATAAAACAGAAAACACATACACTTCTGCCTGAATTATTATTGCTGCACTAGTTATCAATTAGTTATGAGAGAAGGTGGTCATTCACTAGTCTTTATAAAAGTCTGAGTAACTGTACAGAGCTTTGTGGCTTTGCTGCTCAGATGCATTAACTAATTTCCTTTCCATTACAAAAAACAAGTCATACATGAGTAGAAAACTATAAGCCTTCAATTTTTGGTGCATTCTGCTTGTTGAATATGTGACTACATAACTATTGAAAATTTCAGACTAGCTACTATTAAAAGAGCCACTCCCCCACCCACAAATTCCAAGACATAAAAAAGATATTTCTGTTGCAAATGTTTAATACATGTTTGCACCTTTGTTGAAGATACTACAAACAGCTTTCCCAAAACACAGTTAATACAGCCTAATTCTTTCACACTTTGAATACCAGCACTCCTGAGGTCAGTGAATTGTTTTTTTTTTTTTAATACATGAAGGCAAAGTTAAAACTGATCCCCCAGACTACACTCTACTGCTGTTTTGCAGTCCAATAAAATTTGCATTTGAAAATGGCAGAACAATACAGTTAGTCATTAACTGTCAGGTCAGAACTGGGTGGATGGCACACCTGATCTAGCGGGTGACATTCCTGCTCATAGTGGGACTTTGGTGGGGGATTGGAACTAGATGATGAATTCAAGGTGCCTTCCAACCCAAGCCTTCCTATGAATCTATGTTTCAAATGACAAAGACATATTACTAAAATTGATTTAAAACTTCGCAAGTTGGTGTGTCCACAAAGGAAGATGCACTCCTAAGTGAGACTCTAATTTAATTCATAAATCACTACCATCATTGATCTCCACTTACATTCAATTCTGTCCCAGAGTACCCTTTTGACCCCAGAACAGAGAATTCAGGAACTGGTTTTTTTTCTTTCTTTCTTACAAGAAAAAAAAGAAATAAGTCAGAAGACTTGTAAGAGTTATCCTGCTCACCTAATTCACTACCCTACTTCCCATAAAACTTGTTCTGGGATTGAATGCAAGAAAAATTACAAGTATAAAGTGCTGTCACTGATACATCTTAGGTGATTACCTATTTTATATATAATTATATATATAAAATATTAATATAACTACTTTCTAATTTAAATTTTTTCTCACCTCATAAAGCAAGCAGGTATCCAAAAACACCATTAGTGCTACCTATTTCCTCATTGACTGAAAACAGTAACTATTCAAAAATGTATATACAGTTTTATAGCTGACTTACATATATGCAAGTTTTGGAGTAATCTGGTAAAGAGAACCTCTGACTACTACTGCATAATGATGGCCCGATTATGGATGAAATATTACTATGCTTACATTTTGAATATGGAAACTGGAGCCAACCAAATGCATCAGATACAAAAACCCTTGAATGCCTAATAAACGGGGTAGCAACAACTTTCATTTCTTGTAACCTGTTTTTTATCCAGTGACCTACATCTAATATTGCCCCAAAGTAGCTGGCATGCAGCAAGCTTGGCTTACCCAGTGGCACTGTATCTGCTCATAGAACAGGAGAGACAAAGGAAAGAGAAGGGATCTAGAACAGCGAGTCAGAAGTAGACTGTATCAGAAAAGGTCATTACTTCAAAGGACAAGAAAAATGGTTGAATTACTAGAGTGCACTGCCCTCCAGAGCCTAGAGCACCATCCAGTGTTCTGAGTTTCATAATTCTTTTACTTTTCAGATAGAACTGTGAAACCCACTGGCTGTGACCTCTGGGCCTGCATTGCTGGACAGAGTCCTGCTCCACTAGTCCATCATTATATCCATCCCTCAGGAGGTAGCTGGCCCTTACTGACCCTTTGCAAGTCAGCAAAGGACTGAAGGCCCAGGGCTGAGGTGAAATTGGGTTCCTGGGGCCATAGGGAGGGCCCAGGTGAGGCTGGGCATGGCTCATTAAGGCTGGTAAGTGCACTCAAGGAAACAGTGCTTTTCTATAACACTAAGACAGCAACACTTCTATCAGTTGAACAAAGTATCTGGTATCCCAAAGCATTTGGATCCAGCCAGCACTTGTGATCCTACTTCACCATCTTATTTACCTACACATGAAGTATCAGTTATACTGAGAATCTTTTTCTACCTATAAATATAAAGCCCAGTGGAAATTTTAAAGCAGACTGGAAGAAATAAATCTCACGTCCTGGATGAAATCCATCTTAAGGGACTATAAGGTATTCCCCAGGAAAGATCCTCTTCTGTAGACCTGAGATACAGGCAGGTACAAATGGGCTGCTAAACATGTGTGAATCAAAAGTAACTCACTTTGCATTATTAATTTAACTTAAAATAAAAGTCCTAGGTTTTTAATGCCACAAGAATCACAAAGTTTTATCTTCTATTGTCTTCCTGTTTCTACATTTTTTGCCACAAACGGGGTCCTAGCGCAGAAAAAAATCTAGATGAAGTTAATTGTCAGGTAAAAATACATTAATAAAATACTGTATAACTCTAGAAAATATAACCTTAAAAAAACTCAACTCATTGAGGATTTGGTGTTGATTACAGTGGTTTTGTAGAGTGATTACTTCTCCAACATAAAATGAAAACTTTCAGAAAAATGTTAACATGTAAGATTCTATAGTTGTGCATGTAGAATCCCTTTCCCATGCTCTAGGAGCAGAAGGGGACTACCCAGATCTGTATGTTTTAAATACAAACGACTCAAATTTAAAAAGGAGGTATCTGTCTTAAACATACATAGATGTATAGTAGTGTAATACGTCAGGAAAGAAACCTCTGCCACACATTTAAATTATCTTAAAATTTATATTTATCTATAAAATATAATATTTTGTCTCCTGTTGCTGCCCTACATTCTTCATGTACAGCTCTTATATACCATAATCCTTGACACCATTGCAAGGAAAAAAATAATTCCATTATTTGGTAGATAAAAAGCTGCCTCTTAAAGAAAACACTAGGAAGACTCAGATCTGAAACAACCCTGACCTCTAGTGTTTTTCTATTTTATTTTTTTTTCTTAGACAAAAATGACTCGCATTCAGGATGGGTCCTGCCTCTTAGACCTACTGTCATTTGATGGTTTGTCCTTACTAAATAGTTTTCATCACTTGAGGTAATCAGACATTTTATTTTTTTAAAAGGCCAAGCACATATGCATGTCAGATACCTTAAGTTCACACTCTCCACAGCTTATTTCTGTTCACATTTTTGAATGCTGTAACTCTGTAATTAACATGCTCAGAAGGTTTCCCTTCAGCTAATCATCTGTGGCCCTGGAAGTATCATTCCATAACCAGGAACACAGCTCTGGAGTTTGAGCTCAGTTACCTTTACTGTTTTTAATGACACAGAACTTATCACTAGTCTCAAGTTAAAGGATTTCTGGGGGAAAAAAACTCATTAGATTCACAATGAATGCTTCAAAATTTGGGAAAAATTCCCACTAGTAAGGAATTCAGTCTGGAAGGACCTCTAAAAAGCATTCCAACAAGCCAGCTGTCCATGCTATCTTTTTTTTCAGCCCTCCTCACAGCAGATACAAACAAAGTGTGTTTCAGTGGAGTTTTATGTCTGATTACTTTTTCTTACCGACACCAGCTGAGCTTTCTCGCCTTGGTGCCCCACACTGTGAGGCTCCTGGTTACCAAATGCGACTGTACTCATTTTCACAGATGCTCCAGCGCGGAGAGGGCCTTGGCAGAGGCGCTGAGGGCAGCACTACGGCTTGTCCGGCCGGCTCAGCTGGGGCCGGCCCACAGAAGGCGGCGGGGCCGGTGAAGGGCCTGGAGCAGCGTCTGAGGGAGCCGGGGGCATTCAGCCTGGGCGCATCTTATCGCTCTCCACAGCCCCCTGAAATGAGGTCCAGGTGGGGGTCGGCCTCTTCTCCCAGGTAAACAGGAGACAAGAGGACAGTCTAAGCTGCCTCAGGGGAGGTTTACTTTGGACTTTAAGAAGAATTTCTTTACAGGAAGGACAATTAGATATTGGAACGGACTTCCCAGGGAGGTGGTGGAGTCACCGTCCCTGGGGGTGTTTAAGGAAAGCTAAGACGCGCCATGGTACAGTTGATAACCGCTGTCTTTGGTTACTGGCTGGGCGGGATAACCCCGGGGCTCGTTCCAGGCCCCACCCGCTCGGTGTTACCGCGAAGATGGCGGCGCCCCGCCAACAGCGCGCGCCTCCGAGGTTCTCGCGAGAGCTGGCGCGAGCCCGCGCCTGGTTTGAAGCCGCGCCTGGTTTGAAGCCGCGCCCGGGTGGCGCGGCCGTTGTGAGGGGCTGGTCCGCGGACTCTGCCGGGAACCTCCGCCCGCGGGCCCCGCATGGCTATGGGCGCCAGAAAGCTGCTGCACGTCCGGGAGGCCTTCCAGCTGGCCCAGAAACCTCACCAGAACCACGCGAAGCTCGTGGTGGCTCTGAAGAGCACCTACGCTCAGGTACAGCTGCCCCTGGGCCGGGGGTGCTGGGTCCGCTCCGCCGCTCCCTCAGGGCCGGCATCCTCCGCCGCTGTGCTCCCCTGAAGCGAGCCCCGCCGCTTAAAAAAACACCGCGAACGACAAAGCCTCCCAAGCCAGCCGCTCCGTTACTCCACGCAGTTGGCTCCTGCGAACGCGGCTGGTGTTGATGGTGCTGCTGGGAGGTGTTTGGATCCGCGAGGTGTAGGTGTGACACAGGACAGCACAGGTGGGGGTGTCGATTGCCGTCCTGAAACCTGCGGGCACGTAAATATAAACAGGCTGCAGCCCAATGGTCGGGACGTGCCTGCTGCACAGTTAAAGCAAAACACTCAGTGAGGAGCGCACGGCAGTGGGTGTGCCCAGACTTGAAAGCCTTTAAAAATTTAAATAGAGAGTGTCAGTTGTAAGTCCATTTATTTTATTTTTTTCTGTGGTACGGCTTTTAAAAGATAAGCCGAGTAGTTATCTTTTGTTGTGGTCTATTTTTTTTCCCCAGTTGGATGATAAAGAAGACTTTCATGAAAAATTCATTAATTACCTCAAGTATGCCATGATAATATACAGGCGGGAACCAGCAGTGGAGCAAGTGATCAATTTTGCGGCTAAATTTGTTACTTCATTCTATCAGACTGAGAAAGAAGATGGTAGTGAGGAGGATGAAGAAGATAATTTACTTCTGAATTATGTGTTTAATTTTCTGCTTGAGGTACAGTAATGCCAATTATTAAATCTTTAACATAACAAACTGAAACTTCCTGTAGTGGGGAAAATTTGCTGATGCTTGAGATGCTACTTAGAAACTAGAAATTAGAAAGTGAAAGCATGGCAAAAATAGTGCCTTGTGAGTAACACCAGCCCCCACTTTCCCCACCCCAGAAACCCCACCACACCCCACAAAATAACCTAACAACTGGATTACAGAAGTTAGGCTTTTGTGAAAATGTGAACTGTTCTCTTATTAGATGTGTCACTGTAGGCTTTACTATAGGTGCATTTATAAGCATGAAATTGTGCAAATGAATTTATACTGTTTCTTTCATAACAAAAGTATCGAAAGATCTTACATACAAGTAGCTTGATATATGTATTACTCCTTTCTGTTTATTGGAAGTGTTACATAGAAAGATCAACGGTTCCAATAATACGAAAAGAGAATTACATTTTCCCAAATGTAGTGTTTTGTCATGGAAAGATTATTGATTAAGCCAACATCACTAGTCATCATTGCTAATGTCTTTTTTTTCTTCTAATGTTTTATGGAAGCAGTGCAGTAAATTGGCTAGTATAGAGTGGTAAACATTCTGCTTCATTTGTGAAGGCATTGCTGATTTTCTCAAGAGCCACTGGTACAGGCCATGGGCCATAACTGCTTTCCAGTTCTATGGCTTTTTGATCTTATTAAAAATGAAATTAGAGGAGAACCTTTTGAAACATAGAAATGCATATTTCTTTTATTCCATAAAATATTAGTTTCCATGGGTGTATTAAGAGCTTTATGTTGGAAATGTGAAAACTGTGATTGTAAGAAGACTTTTTTTTTTTTTTTCCTTGTCCCAAGTCTCACAAGGCAAATAGTCATGCAGTAAGGTTTCGAACATGTCAGCTTGTTAATAAGATTTTGGGTAACATGCCAGAGAATGCCCAGATTGATGATGACTTATTTGATAAAATTAATGAAGCTATGCTGATTAGACTTAAAGATAAATTTTCGAATGTGAGAATTCAAGCTGTCTTGGCCCTATCGAGACTTCAAGATCCTAAGGATGAGAACTGTCCAGTTGTTAATAGTAAGTAGTAATGGTCGTCTTCTTTTGTCTAAGAACACTTGCTGATTTACATTACTTGAAAGCATTTTTAAGCTTTTTTTTTTTAAAGCATTGAGTAAATGAATGTTAGAGTATTCTTGTAATCATTCATAAACTGTGGCACTCTTTACTAGAGGAGGTTGTAGATGCAAGAGGTCCATACATTCCAAGGGGAAAGACAGAACTGCTTGAAGGAGAGATCTACTAGACAATCATTGGGCTCAGGCTGGTCTGTGAACCAAATTTAGAAGTAGGATGATGAAAATAAGATGTTGCAAACTGGAGTGGAGGTGTGATATGTGTTTGTTTAGTTCTTGTGCTGTAAGGAACCCTTGGTATTATTAGTTGAATTGAAATAGTACAAAAACTCTTAGAGATAGTAAAGAAAAACTATTACCATCTCAAATTGCGATCACTTTCTATAAGAGATCAGCATCTCTGAAGCACAGGTGTCTTGACGCTGTGGATTTCTTTGTGTATAGTATGATTCTTGACTTAAGCTTCTGCTTCCATTGCCTCTAGGTAGACAGTGTAGGTTTGTATGGGCACAGCTGTTATGTAGATTGTGCCCTGATTAAACTTTATGTACTATCTCTTGTGAAGAGTGAGTTAGTTGGGGCTTTCTGTTGTTAGGGTCACTTTGAAGTTTTATTTTCCAGGTATTTGTTTTACAGGTTGCTTGTTTAGGAGTACATAAAGTTTATAGTTAATCATTGTCTCACAGAGCAAGAAAATGAACTCATGTATACCCCGAGTAAATTAAATTCATAGTAGCTTTTAATTTTGAAGAAGGGTCAAAATACAATAAAAAAAGTTATGTGAGCGATTTACTGTGTAGCTTTTGGTAGGCTTAATGGAGATTGCAGTTTTTCCATTTATAGGAAAATTTAAGCATCTACCTCAAAGGCAACGACGATGTACAGCTAGTTAATAGAGGTCTTGAAGAGCCAACATTTGGAAACCATTTTTTTCACTAGTAAATGGCAAAATGGTTATTTATGGGTGGGATCTTGAGTAGCAATTTTTGGAGTTACTAACTGGGGTTCCTACTTATGATTGTAGACGTTGTTTCTTTTGAGATTGCAGCTCAACATGTAATTGCCATAAAATCTTTGGGTTGTGACTCTGAATTTGATTTCTAAATTATCAGCTTTGCAGGGGCAGGAAAGGGATTTTATTAACTGCTTGTTGGTTGGTTTTTTTTTTTTTTTTGTGGGTTGTGTTTTTTTTTTTATTGTTTAGTTAGTATTTTCTGGTTTTCTCTAATGTTTCAAACTTTTATGAAGACATTATTATGACCATTTTGTTTTTAGTTTACAACACATTGCTTGAAAATGATTCAAACTCAGAGGTGAGACGTGCAGTGCTGTCATGCATTGCTCCATCAGCAAGGACTTTGCCAGTAATTGTAGGCCGCACTATGGATGTGAAAGAAGCTGTCAGGAAGCTGGCATATGAGGTAAATTGGATCACTTAACATTAATTTCAAAGGCTGACTTAAAAGATTCAAAGCCTTTTTCCTGTATTTCGCTGGTTAAACACTAAGAACAGTTAGGTAACTTATGTTCATTTACAAAAGTTTTGAAGGGGAGTGATTTAATACAAGTTTTCTAATTAAAACCCCTGAACTTGACTGCAGAACTTGCTTAATCGAAATTACTTTTTTGGTAGAACTTGTCTCTTGAGAATCAGATAGTAAAATTATAAATTATGTATGCAGTCTGTTGTTTTCTATGTATGCATTTTGTGATGTTTGTGAAGCAAATTTTCTTATCTGTTATTACCTAATGGATTTTAGGTAAAGATAGGATCACAGCAGGAGTCAAAAATTGCTTATTTTTTTATTCCAGTTTTGAGAAGTATAAACTATTGCTGATGTGTACATGTAGCATAAAGGCAAGAAGGTGTGCTAGCATGTCTGTTTCTTACGCAGGCGTCTTAGGCAAGGTCTTGAAATAAAATGTTCAATTTTTTCACACAGTACCATCTTTTGCTCTTTCTTAGGTTAAATTATGTTTAACTGAATCTCTGTGTTATTAGGCTTTAAGAAAAGTACATACTTCAACAGTTAATTGCAGGTATTTATTGCTCTTGGTGCTTTAAAGAGAGGTGTTGTATCACACAGAGCTGATGAGTTTCTCAGCTAGATGTTAAATTATTGTTTATTTTATTTTACATTTTCTTCCATCTGCTTGTTAATGTATTGGTACTGTGCCAATGGTATAGGTATTACAGGCTTTATTGACTTAGGATTTCTGTGGATGATAAAACTGAGAGTAGTTAATGGATTCTGTTATCATTTGTAGAAATGTATTTTTATTTCTTAATTCTTTTCTAGGTTTTGGCAGAAAAAGTTCACATGAGAGCTCTGTCAATAGCCCAGAGAGTAAAATTGTTGCAACAAGGACTTAATGACAGATCTGGTAAGAGCTAATTTTTTCAACATCTTAATACAAATGTTTGAGAGAATACTTTCTAATCTGTTGGTGCAATTTATATGGAAGTTGTGATGGCAATAATAAAAGCTTAGAGGGAGTAATATGAGGTACCGGGGAATGTCTAGGGACATGGAATCTGCTTGCTGCTTTGGTTTTCCAGTCCCCTTACAGTGGACAAACCAGAAAAGGATTTCATTTAACTAGCTTGAATTTTCTTTTAATGAATCTCTGATTAACCCTTATGCATTTCATCATGAAGCAGCTTTATTATTTTTAATGTCTTCTGTAATTTATCACTGTATACAAAGGGCCATTCAGAATGTACCTATAATTGTGTGTGGTGTCATTACCAAATGATCAGAGCTCACGTACATCTGAGCGAGACCATTTTGGCCTGCCTACATAGAACACATTGCAATAGCAGCAATTATATACCTGAATTTCACAACAAAAGCTGCCACTTTTAGTAAATGCTGATGTGTAATTCATATACTTTGTTTGGAAAGTCTGTACTAAGCCCTGTGAATTTTACTCTGAGAATTTTACTTGTTGAATGATATGCTGCTTCGGAATTGTGAGAATTATGATCTATCTGGATATTCATAGAAAAGGAAGCTAAAGTACTGTGTTTATTTGTAACTAGTGCTCTTCAAGGTGTGTCACACATATATGTGTTTTTATTGATCTTTCTTTTTGGCTAGTTGGAGATCATGTTACTGTGTTCTTGGCAGGAAGGGGAGAGAGAATCGTCAGAGTGCTTTCTTACACTGTATAGACCTACGCTTAAAAAGAAGCCTTCATTCTGTATAAGTTTGAGTTAGCACTTTGCCACAGCTACACTGAACTGTTCTGTAATGGTCTTATGAAGTTTGTTCTGTTTTTGAAGTCCAACACTGAAAAAACCCATGTTGTGATTTGCTATTTCTTATCAATATGTTAGTTTGCTGTTTGACTTAACTAGTTGCTGCTTGTCTGCTGGTTGCTATCTGCCCCCCTGCCTTCCAGTATTGCTTGGTCTTTACAGATACTTCTTTTTCTTCAGGTGAATGTGTTTCTGTTTTAGTAATCTTTTCAGACTGGGGAGGAAGCTACCTTTCCTAATTTTTCTTGTGATCCTTCATTTGTCAGGAACAAGGATTTGTTGTCTTCCCTTAGAGAAAATACAGGCTTCTACGTGGCCTGTTTTTCAATGACATTGAGGTGTTCAACATGAAAAAGTACCTTCTTCTATGACCCAGAACAGATGCTTTCTCTGTTAGTGTCAATCTCTTCCTTAGGGTGATTCTGCCTCCCAGCTCTTTTTGTTGACACCTAAAATCACAACAGAAAACATCTGCCGGGATAAGAATATTGACTGATGTAATGGATATCACATATCATGTGCTGTTTGCTGTGTAAAATGAGCTTATGTTCCAAAAGTGGTGTGCCATTGGTATTCTTGTTAAACTGTTGGGTTTTTTCTTTTTTTAAGGTAAGATTAAGAGTAACTGTAGAACTTCTTTGCAAAAAGACTTCTATAGAAAAATGTTTTGTGAAATTATGTTGAAAACTTTTATTTTTTGACCTGTGTGTTTTAAACCATTTCAATTCCTGTATTATTAGATGCTGTTAAGGAGGTAATGAAGAAGAAGCTACTTCAAGCCTGGTTACAATTCACTGAAGGGGATGTTTTAGAATTGCTTCATCGACTGGATGTAGAAAACTGCCCTGAAGTGGCCATCCCAGTACTAAATGCCATGTTTTCATTATCTCCACTTTGTGATGTTGTTCAGGAGTGTAAAAACCTTGACAGCAGGTATACAGAGCATTTTTTATTTCCAAAAGATGAATATTTTGCTTAACAATATAAAAGATTATATCTAAAAGGGGGAGCAGAGTAATTAGGGCCTGTAATAAGAGTGATCTTGTGGTGTAAGCTGTGATGTCTTCCTGGTGTTTGTGTGCTTAAGTGTTTTGGATATACTTGTTTTGTTTTTAAAAAGATCTGTGGTCACTGGCTGAAAATGATTGTGCCCAGATAAGCAGCTCTAGTTTACACCTACAACTCTGATTGCCTCTTTTTTTTTTTTTTTTCATTTCTTTCTCCCTGTCAGTAATGCTTCTGGTCTTTGTCACACATTTCCTACTCCTCTTTGATTTCTCTCCATGTTTTTTGCTGAGAGTCAGCACAGTTTGGGGCTGGTTCAGTTATCCATGAACTGTTTGGAGAATCAGTCAGAATAGAATTACTGGCCTTGTGTGACAGTTGTGTTTTGGAGGTATTTTACTTGTTTTTAAGAGCTTGACAGAATTTAGTATCTTAGTCTTCTTTCCCTGTGTTCATTTGTGGTAGAATTTGACTGAGTTCCTAAGCCTTGAGGAAGATAGTGTGATGAATATTAAGATCCATAAAGCAAAAATGAAGAGGGGAAGAAAACCACAAGTTTAAGTTGCAGGAAATTGCTAAGGGGGGCAAAAAGGTATGAGAAGAAATGGCTTGAGTTATTTGAGGCAATGAGAGTGGAATGAAGAGTGGTAGGATGATAAAATTAAATGACAAATTGTCACTGATTAAAAAGTGATAACAAAATCTTACTCTGTGTTTTAGGAGTAAATGCATAATATCATCATAAGAAGTGTTTGCATTCTAGTAGCATGACAGATGTTTTGAAATTAGTAGATGCTATATGCATTGCCCTCCAAAGCTATAGATATGGGCCTGTTTGACTTTAAAAGCATCAATAATGGTGAAATAACTTTCTTAGAGCCTCTGGAAATGTGTCAATATCTTAAGAGGTTCAAAGGAGAACTTACATATAGTTATGGACTTCTCAATCTGAGTTTTCTATACAAAATGAGGCTTCCATTCTGAAAAACTGGGCTATCTGAGAAGTTTTTAAAGTAGTAGATGTGTTAGACTAATGACAATCCGAGAACTAAGTTAACCCCATTATGAGCTGAATAATTAATTTATGGAAAGTACTAGGGTGTCTCTTGTACGATGTTTCTGACTATAACTTGAGTGATGCAGTATCGATATGATAAATGGTTAGATTTTTGAAGTTCTGTGATTTCTGTTTGTTAAATTTACTTCTAAAATAAAGACATGTCAGATTAATGAGAAGACAGCAAATGATCAGTTTTCATCTACATGTTGCATGGGTTTTTTTGGCTAGTTTGTTTGTTTTGGGTGTGAGGGACCTAAACGAAAACCAAAATCATTGATAGTTTGCAAGTAAGATGGAATTCAAGGGAGTGAAAAGTACCACTGCAGTGATACTGTCCTTTCTGTTTTGAGGTGGAATTAATGCAGAATTTAATGTTCTGCTTCTGAAAACAAAAATTGCCATGCTTGTCATGGAAAAGACTATGAATCTAAAAAAGAGGGGGGGTTCTTTGACTAGTAAATGGAGGATGAGCTTACAGAGATGCTGAGGCAGTTGTGTTACTTTTTGCTTTTGACATACTATGACTGCTACTCAAATGCTGTGTGAAGGTCTTGTATAAGGAATGGAAGAAACAATTCATAGACAGAAGCTTAGAAATATTTTTAATGCAGTTGTTGTATTTCTGCTGATTAATGGTGTTTAGTTTTCCAGACTGTACAATGATAACAATGTTTCCTGTAGTTAAAAGTACCTGGATGGTTGCTCTAGGAGATCCAAAGGGTTGAGCAGGATGTTTCTGCAAACTGATATGAACAGCCTTGAGTTATAATACTGAGAAGGACTATGTAGTGAGAGATTAGGGGGCTCTTTGTCCTCAAGAGAGGAAGTTTTTTGGTCAATCTCTTAAGTACTTCTGTGGGGATTGCCTTTGGCAGGATTTTATTTTCATCTTAGGAAGTAATCTTTATTTCTAATTTTATAATATTTCTGGACACTTTTTGTCTTTGACCCTGTTTTATTTATCTCTTTGTATTTGTTGGTTTATTTTTGTTTAGAAAACTGATTCCTCTAGAAGACTTAACAGCTGAGAATGTGTTACATTGGAGATGTCTTTGTGAATATCTAAAATCAAAAGGTGAAGAAGGTGAAGACTTACTAGAGCAGATGTTGCCAGAACCAGCTATATATGCAGATTATTTATTAAGGTACATTGCATTTAAAAATAAATCTCTTGCCAGTAAAGTAGATTTTATTTTTTTTAAAGCAGAGAATATTTCTTTTATTCAAACTGTTCAGGTGTCCTCCAGATTCAAAGTTATGCTTGAACAGTGATTTTGATTTTTCTTCCCTTTTTTAAAAAGACTTGAGAGCATTTACTTCTTTTAAACAAAACCTGTGAACGATAAATTTATAGCCTAAAAACGTTTGGAATGCCCTTTCTCCTGAACTATCAGCAAGATATGGACTGTTAGATCAAAAGCATATAATTGTTATTTAAGATAAAATCATTGTTCTGTTATATGCAATTATCCTTTGTGCACCTATTGTTACCAAGGTGACTCTGTGTTTGTGAAGAGTTTTCAGAAAGTATTGGTTTCTGCAGGCTCTAAAAATCTTCTTTCATTGTTGTAATTTTCATGAATAAAGTAAAGTTTGGCTGCTGTCCCCAGATGAAGGAGTTTTGAAATGGAAACGTCCTTCTTTTTGCCTGCTCAGGCAGGCATACTTCCTGAAACCTTCTGTTTGAAAACAGTGACAGAGCTGCTAAATGATCCAGTTACAAAACATTTATTTCCTTCGGGTGGTGCAGGAGGGTGGAAATGAATGTTTTGTTAAGTAAATCTTTTTACCCAAGTGAAGAGTGATAAATTTCTTCTAATTTTTTCTTGGTGGGGATTCCTTAGTCTTAACATAAATTTTGACAGGAATTTATGTTTATGGGCACGGAGAATACTGAGAGTTCTTAGCTGAGGTATTGTACTTGTGAAACATAGTGAAGCTTCCTGAAATGATTATAAATCACATCTGCTGAAAAAAGTTGTATAGATAGATGTTTCCAGTTAAAAAAAACACATACTATTTTCTCATTTTACCGGATGTAATATACTAGTAGTACTTACAGAAATCATTGCTACTTTTCAGTGGTGAACATGTTAACATGTTTCATAAACATTTAATAAATGAAGCATCTGTACTTCCTTAACCTTGAAATGTGTATCCAGTCTGGTGGATGTAAATTTATTAATTCATAATTAATTTAACAGTCCGTAAAATATTTATTCTCAACAAAATTTGTTCTTCAAGAGAACATTTTTTCTCTTTCCATGCCATCTTACCCAAAATGGCTTCAAGTTACCTTCCTCCTCAGGGTGAGGCTGAGTACAGTTAGTTAGGTGTACTAGAACTTGTTTAGGGTTATCAACTGATAAACCATTCATTGTTGAGCTGTACCACCAGTAGTTTCAGGCAAGATTTGCAATTCTGCAGTCCTCTGGTGTACGGTGCACAACTGTGTGTGCACTGTGAGAGTATCAGAAGCAGCAAGAAAATGCAAGTCACTGGTACTTAGCTTGCAGTCCTGCATTTTTTTCCTGCAATTAGTTATTTCACTGTTATCTGGTGCCGGTGACATTACCGTTAAGTGATCAGAAACACTTAACATTTTCATTTTAGATGTCCTAACTTTGAAGAAATTTTTAAAATTTGCTAAAATAATGAGCTGTTGCAGAAAAGTATCTGCAAAGTTGTGGCAGAAAAAAGCTGCTTTTTCACAGCTCATATCAATTTGAATTATATTTTATTACATTCTACTCATTGAATTTTTTACGTACGCTTCACTACAGATTTTCTGAACATGCATAACTCTCATTGATACATTGTTGATAAAAGAAGAATTCTAGAAAAAGAAAGAAATGAAACAAACTCATTACGCTTTCCATGCTATATGGCTGAGTATGTATAACAGATTGTTCTTCTGGGATGACATACTTGATCATGTCCACTTGCATGATTTTCTTGTATGTTGTCTTGCAGGCAATATAACACTTAGTACCCTAATATGCAGAAAAATAATAAGAAAAATGGCACATCTATGTATTTATTCCTAAAATGCTGCCTTTATGTGTTGTTGCTGAATTGAAATTACACATACAAGCATTTCTTACTCTTTAATGTTCACAAAAGGGATGGGTGCTTTTTTTAATGAATTGCATTATTTTAAAACTGTAAATCATTTGGTATAAATAACTTTCTGAAAATATTGATCTAGGAAAAGAATATGAACATGAATTTTTAAGGTTTGTAACTAATGTAACCACTTGTTTATACAGGACAAGAAAATGACGGGATTTTTTGGTGGGGAGAGAGGAGTGGTTTTAGGTACTTGGTTTTAATTTGTTTGGGTTGGGTTCTCTTTTGTTGTTGTTGTTGTTTTTAACTGTACAGCAGTGTTTCTGAATGTAAATGTATCTTATCTGTCTGGATTCAGTTATCTCCAAAATATGCCAGTTCTTACTGAGGAACAAAAAGAAGATTTTAACTGTTTTGAAAACATGATGACAAAAGAATTTATAGGCCAGCAACTGATTCTGATCATTGGCTGCATGGATACCATGGAAGAGGGAGGAAGGTAAACTTAAATACCGAATCTGTGTTATTAAGCTTATGACACTCGTGCCTGTGCACGGGTGTAGAACCTCTGGGAAAATAACCTGATCAATCAGACAAAATGCAGTTCTAAGGCTAGCTGAAAAAAAAAAAAAAGGGCAGTTTCTCTAATGGAATTAGTCCTTAAATTGTGCCAAAAACTGTCTGCTTACTTTTATGGAAAAGTAAATTTTAATGGAGATTAAACATTGCTTGTGCATTGTATTGTGCAACTTCAGTTGTTCTCATAAAGTATTCTTGAGATTATGAAGTTACAAGACTGTTTATTTGGAACATAGTATATAAAAAATAAAAGGAGAAAAATGGATTACTTTGCAACAGACGACTTGTAGCAAGTAGCCTGATTGTTTCGTCCATTTTTAAGCCATGTTCTCCTAAGGCCTAAAGGGTCATAGATGCCAAGCTGTATTGGACCATGTTAACGGAATCATTCCTATAATTTGAATGGCCTTTTGTTGTGAAGTAAGAAGAGAGAATAAATTTGGAAATTCATACCATCACAGGCATTTTGTGAAAAACTGCAGTCATGATAATACAAACACAGCAGTAATTTCAGACTCTCAGTGGAATGCGTATATGTGTGCCACATTGATAGGGTAATTTAACTTGTAATTTCTTTTTAGTTTTCAACCAGATAATATCTGTGAAAGCATTCTACAGTATTGATTCTCTTTTCTTCTGGTGTGACTTTTCTTTGGACTGTAGTACACCTGATTAAAAAGTTTAGCATTTTCTAATCAAGAAAAATCAGGTAAAATTGGGAAAAGACAAACATTGCTAAGTAAGAAAATATATTTAGCAGTTAATATAGCTATGGAGAAGTTTCTTTCATAATGTATTGTAAAGTTTCCGTCACACCGTCTCAAAGCTGGTAAGATTAACTCTTGTGTGTTCCATTTTCTTGAATAAGCAAATACTGTTTTTTTTTCTCTAATGCAGAAAGCATCTGTTAGTTATTTTACAAAAGATTCTCATTCTACCTGCAACTTCTGCAGCACTTACACCTCTGCTTGTTGAGAGATTGCTCAGTATTATTAAGGATGATGACAGAAGGATTCAAATTGTAAGTAATTCTAAAAGCTTATTGTTTTCTAGGCTCTGACTTCCCATAAATCAAACAGCTTTTATGAAACTTTGTAACAGAAATATTTGGATTTAGAATATTTTAGCTTGCAAAAGCATTTGTATCTTCCCCTGATTTTGTGGTTTTCTAGGGATCTGCAGAGATTTTATGGTGTTGTAAGTGTAATCTTCAAACTAGGAAAGTGTTACACTTCAGTAGCCTTTTCCAGGGTACTTTATTGTATTAGATTCAAAGTGTTTTGACTAAAATGTTCAAAGTGAGAACAATGCAGGTTTTCTAGTTTCGTATTTCTCTTCTGTCCTGGCAGCTCAGATAGGTACGAAAAAGCCATATAAAGGAAAGTATTTTATATAGTAGTCTCCTTAAATGTAGTACAATTGTTTAAACCTGACTCTGGAAAAGTGGACCCTTGATTTTGCTCAGATCTCTTACATGAACTCTGGACTTAAGGACTGAGATCACTTTTGGAAAAACCCCAACCCAAAGGGTAAAACTAGGATATAGGTTTGTTCTATGGTTACTATGGTAATGGCAGCATTATTGTACAATAGTAATGATAAATGTGTGAATTTCTAATATTTTTGTGAGATTAACTGAATCAATAAACTGAGGTGATCTGATCCAAAATAAATTAAGACTATCTGGTCTCATTCAGTCTTTAGTTCTTGTATTTCATCTCATTTTGTATTTACATAATGGGTCTGACTTGAAGGAAAACTCCTAACCCATTGAAAACCTTTCAGCCTAGTTCTGTGTGCATATTTAGCTTGAAATTAAATACTTACATTGCTTCTTCTACTTCATATGATGATTTATAGACCTAAAATGATGATATTCTTAGTTGTATTTTGATTGAAGTAGTATCAGATGAAAAACCTTGCTTTTGTTACCAGTAATTCTTTTTAAAGCCTGTGTTTAGATCTAGAGGAGAGACATAATGCCAGGGAACTGTTGGAATAGAAACAGCTGAACTTAATAGATAATGTGGTCTTCTCATTCTTTGCTTTTCCAGCTGAATGGGAGAAAACACCAGACTCATGGTCACAATATTGTCGAATTGAGGGTTTATTTGCAGGAAATATGAGCTGTTGAGAGAAGCTGCACAGATGTGCAATACTTTTTCAACATAGTATTTTAAATTCGGAAAAGTTAAGTGCTTAGCATGTGACACCTGAACTGAAATTAATGGCACTAATACACTGCTTGTAACAACAGATTGCAGAAATTATTTCTGAGGTTCGTGAGCCAATTGTTGCAGTCGACCAGCCTGTTGATGCTGCTGAAATAAGAAAGAGGGAGCTTAAGGTAAGCTTGTTAACAAGAAAAATATTTTTTTAAGCTTATCCGTCTAGAGTTTTATGTAGTAGGGTATTATTGGCTAATGTCAATAGTGTAATGTTGGCGAATACCATGAAGGTTATTATATTAATTTCTTTTTTCTTTGTATTTCAGTTGGCTGAGATAAAAGTGAAACTTTTTGAAGCAAAACAAGCTTTGGAAGAATGCATTACTCAGCAGGATTTTAATAGAGCATCAGTATTAAAAGAGCAAATAACTGAGTTGGAACACACAAAAAATGATCTGATAAAAGCAGCAGAGCAACCTGAAATTAAAGAAATGCGTGTGGAGAAGGTATCTTCCTTTCTTGTATTTCTAAGTGCTGGTTATGATTTAACATTTATTCTTAGTTTTAAAAGTGTAGCTTGGCCTTGTCTCATCTACATTTTTAAAATTGAAAACACACATATATGGTATTAGTATTCTCTTTCTACAAGTATAGAACCTGATTATATGCTCTAGCAAAAAATGAATTGTAGTTAAACTGTTCTTTTGTCCTTGAATAACTAAAGTATTCTAAAAGGGTCTTATTCTTACTCCTTTTACTCTTAACTAGCTGAAAGTATGGAAAGGAATCTATTTTCATAATAGTTTGTAGACATACAGTGATTAATATTCTTGCACAACAAATGTGTAGTGGACAGGAAATGTTTATTTAGGCAGGGACAAGTTATGATTAATGTCCACATTTTCTTATTATATGTGCCTTTTGTATTGATACCTTTTTCTCTTTTCCCTGACCCACTTGAAGAGTGATTCTGAAACACTGTTGAAGTGTCTGATGATGTGCCATGAGCTTCTGAAGGTCATGTCCCTTTCTAAAGGAATCGGTCCAACCATGAATGAAATCATTCAATCTCTGGTATGTAGGAATAAAAAAACCTGTCTACATTACAATGAAAATGGATACATCAAAGCTGGCCCTTGGATGCTGGCAGGATGGTTTGTGATTATTTCACAATCACTGTGCTGTATCTGTAGTGCTGTGCTTGGTGCTTTTAAGCCTTCCAAGAACCCAATGTCTTGGAGTGCAGATAATGCTGCTCTGAGCATCTATGCCAGAACTGGTTGTGGCAGAGAGATACTGAAATACCACAGGAATATGATAAATATTTGACTAATGTATGACAGTGATGGACAGGGCTAAGTTATACTATGCCAAGTGGGGTGCTTAGATATCTGCTTGCTGCCCTTAATTACTTGGATTTTCTATCAGCCAAAGTTCTAAGACCTCAAATAGAGAACTTTCAACATTTTTGTTTGTTTGTTTCGGCTTTGTTTTACTGTTTGTTTCTAGTCTAAAGCTTTTTATCTCAGAAAGACTGGAACTCATATAGACCTTTCTCTCTTTCTATCCATGTACAAGGAAGGATTCCCCCCTCACTCCTCTCTGTTTTCTTAGCACCTTTGAAGAGCAAAATATTTTTGTATGGAAAAATAAGGCGGTGGCATTATTGGCATCTTGTAGTTTACAGGATATACTTCCTAGTTTCCATTGTGAATCCTATGGATTTTAAGATGAACATTCCTAAATATCAGGCTTTTAACTGTTACTGAGCATGCAGAAAAAAAAATGGAAAAAAGTAATATGCCATTGTATGAATAGTGCACCCACATCAGAATACTCCATGCAATTCTGATCTGTTTAGGAAGTTTATACTTGAAGTTTATATTGGGAGTAGTCAAGAGCAAGGCAGTAAGGAAAAGTACAGAATGACTTCTATGGAAGAATGTCTAAATAGGTTACCTCTTTGTAATCTGTTTGAGGGGATTTAAAGGCTGGGGCTTGAGAGAGGGCAGAAATGGCAAGACATTGGAGAGAGTGAGTAAGGATTGGTTGATACCCCATAAACGTATCCATTAACAAGCTCAAAACAAAGGAATTGCTTCTTCACCTAATATATAATCCATGGAATTCGTATTACAGTGTGTGCGTGGCGAACACGGGGACAAATATCAAGGAAGACTGGGCAAATTCAAGAAGAATAAATATTATGATTAGGCACATAGGAACAGCCTTGTAGCTCTGGTGTCTCTCAAGACAAGAATTCTTAGGAAGTATCTATTTAGTCTTTTTATGTAGTACTTCATAGGAATTTGCATTTGACCTTCTGATAAGGAGAAAATGGACCAGCTGACCTTGGAATGGGAATTCTTAGAATTCAGCCTGCGAAGAAAATTACTTAAATGTAGTGTAACCACACCTGATTTGTTGTAGATGTATAGAAGTATTCTTAGAAATCCTAATTAGTGTTGTGTATCCCAGGAACATTTTTTTTTCCAATTTGGTCTTTCTTTAATTTTCACATTTGTTGTTTATCCCTCTTTTCTTTGTCCAAGACCCTGCTTTTGTATTGATGTTCCTGCTGGATTTTCATGTATAAAGTGATTTTGGATACTTAGTTGTGTTTTTTTTTTAAATATGAACTCCTTAAGAAGTGCAAAAGTATAAAAAGATGCCATTGTAGTGTTCACACTGTATTTAGCCTGGCTTTTCTGTTGTGTGGATTTTTACAGTTGTCTTCTCAAAACTATTCCGAGTACATCGAAGTGGCATCTATATTTGGTAACTTGGGTATTGTTTCTCTGCAACAGTGTTAATATCTTTTATGAAGAAATGTGCAGGTTTGTTGTTGTGCGTTGTTTTTTTATTTCAAGAAGTAATCAACTCCATTTTGTTTGAAAACAAATATTTATTAAAAACAGCCACAAAGGAAAAGTCATGTGACTTCTGCCATTACTTTATTGCTGATTTCAAGCAGTATACTCAATCTGCTTCTGTTTATATCTAGATAAACAGAGTGTTTGGTAGTTGCCACTTTCCAAACCTAATTATTTTTCTAAACTAAATTATTTTCAGGGTAACCACATTTTAGTAGTCAGTTTTTTATTGTCAATTTATGTATTTCAACTATAAAGTCTAATATTATTGTTTTCAGATACTTCCTGGCATAACTAATGTCCATCCAGCTGTGAGAAATATGGCAGTTCTGTGTTTGGGTTGCTGTACCCTTCAGAACAAAGAATTTGCCCAACAGCAGCTTCCATTGCTGTTACAGGTAAAATGATTGGAAATGCAATTATGGTCTTTGTGACTTGGTAAATAAAACTAGTCTTGTGTCTGTAACAAGCTATTACATATAGTGATGCTCTTTGAGAACCAGTGATTCCTGATTTCCTGAAGATCTGGATCTGGAGAGCCTGGTTTCATGTAGGTTTTTCTGATGTCTAATAATATTCCATCTTACATTTTATCTTGGTATTAGCATGCCTTTCCTTTGTAAGGTCACCTGTTGTCTCGAAAGTTTCTAGGAATTCCTTATCTGTAAGGTCTCACTTTCTCTTCGAAATCTGGTTGAAATCAGTCATGTATTTGTGTTACTCAATATAGAAAAGAGGAGTTATGGGACTCTCTAAGCCTTCCTTGGGAAACCAAACTTAAAAAGCGGCTGTGATTGTTTTCACATTTCTGTTACATATGTACCTGTGATCTTGAGTGTTTGATGTAATTTCTGAATTTTTTTTTTTATGGATTAAGAAAGAGTTGTTAAGTAGAGAATGAAGCAATATTAAACCCAACAAACACGGCCAAACATCTGTGGATATTGAACGTGTTAAATGCATTTCCCATCATCTCCTGCATATCCCATCCTTGTGGTAAATGTTCTGATGCTGAGCTAATGATATCAAAGATGACACTTGTTAACTTTTTTGATCCTGGCTTTGAGAGTCATGTAGGTGGCCACTGTACTTTATTAAGGGTGTGTTCATGTAGACACTCGAGAAATGACAGCAGATGTTGAGCGGAGACGCTCAGCTAAGACAAGGTAGTAGAGCAGTCAGTCACCCTAGTAGGAGAACTTTGGGTTCCTAAGAAGTTAGCATGTATTACTGTTTTTAATTTACCTTTCAGTATGTCTCAATAAAAAAAAGAAAAATTTGCTTATGAAGGATTTCAGTTGTTTTAGTAACTTAGATTTTAGACTTAGGTAATTATTCTGTAGGTACTAAACCCCATAGTCTTTTATTAGGCTATCAGGTGCAGGGTGTTGGACTACACATATCTAGAATCTCTAGGTTGCCCTACCCATAAGGTATGGTTTTATTTGAATGCTAATTTGAACTATGATACATACAGTAACCTATGCAACTTTGACTTCTATTGCTATCTTGCTCTCTGTTGTCTTTTGAAATACTGTTGATTTTAATTTAGCTGTACTTTTTTAAGGTGTATTTCTGTAGTACCTGACACTCTGTAACTACCACAGGCAAACAGTCTTTGTTTGTCCAGTGTCTCTTTACAAGTTGAACAATAAATTTACAACTCACACATGCATGCTCACTCTTGAGAGTGAAATTCAATTGATTTTATGTAATGCAAATTGCATAGATAACTTGATAAATTATTTCTTAGAGTGTATTATAAATTCAGGTTTAAACTTGTATCACACCTTCCTAAAGTGAGAAAGTAGTCTCAAGTACTATAAAAAGTTTCCCGAATTAATAATCTTCTTAAACCAAAAAAAGTCTTATGCTGAATTTTAATATTGGTGGTCTGCTAGAAGTTGATGTATGTATTTTCTTCATTAAACCTAGGTTTTACAAATAGATAATATAAAGGTAAAGATCAGTGCTTTAAAGGCAATCTTTGATCAACTAATGCTGTTTGGAATTGAGCCTTTTAAAACCAGAAGAGGCAATGACTCTCAAAGTGAAAGTGCACACATCAGAACTGAAAATGGTGAGGATGAAAGCAGAACAATAGAGGAGGAAGAGGAGACTGCCACAATTCACAGCCTTCTGAAGTTACTTTCTGGTTTCTTAGACAGTGAGGTAAGGTTTACTATAGAACTTGCCTTAGTTTTGTTTTAAAATTGTTTTTGTGGATGGCTTACCAGCCCATTAGGTTGTATGTGAATATTATTGATGCATAATTGAAATTAATGGTCTAATATTAAAATAGTTGTCCTAGAAAATGACTACAAGTTTGTCACTGATACAGACTAACAGTACTCTAGAGCTGGCTTTGAAATCTGTGCAGGTGCAAATACATGAACGCAGAGAATTGATTAGCAAGACAGGATGTAGCCTATTACTAGAAAGTATTAGTGAAAAACACTGTGGTTTGTGCGTTGTTTGTGATGAGTTCTGTCTCCAGATTTCAGAACTTAGGACAGAAGCTGCAGAAGGAATCGCCAAACTGATGTTCTCTGGGAGGCTGATCAGTGCCAAGCTCCTTTCTCGCCTTGTTTTGTTGTGGTATAATCCCGTGACTGAAGAGGATACTCGGCTTCGACACTGTCTAGGAGTATTCTTCCCTTTATTTGCTTATGCAAATAGGTAATGGCCTTTGTAATTTTTGATGTGACAATACACATTGATCTAGCAGCTTTCGGAACCTTTTTGGTGTTGCACAAGTAGAAATTGCACAAACGCAAATTAGACCTAGAGGTCTAATTCGGCCTTCTATGCCTATTTCTTTGAAAGTACATAATCTCACCCTGTGACTATTCTGAGGATTTCCTGTTAATCCCTTTTACTCCTGTGGCCTTCCACTTTTTCTTTCCTAAGACTATAAGTGAAACTGTTCTCCAAGATACTGAATAAAATACTAGTTTAAAAAGATGTGCTTTACTTATTTATGCTGTTTTGCACTACAGGTAGGCTTTGAAGTGTCACTAAAAAGTAGCTAGCAGGAATGCTTCAAAAGAAAATAATCTGTGCCCAGCAGATATCAAAGCAGAGGCTGGTGGGTTGTGGTTTGGAGTTTGTTTTTATTTTGGTTTCGAACCAAAGAATACTCGAATTTTAAATTCACAGCAGATTCAAAATCTTCTGTTCATTTTGGTAGTGGACAAAGGAGGTAGAGAGCCTATGTAAGGGAATAGGACCTTAAACAGCAATTCTCACCTCCTTTCACCTGCTGAACAAAAAAGTTTAACTTGCTTTTCAGTTGCTATTAGTGGTTTTAGTGAGTTAAACAGAGTCTTTATTTGCTTTTTTTTTTATAGTTAAGTTTTAATTTAGGTGTATTATATGTTACCTATTTTTCAAACCAAATTGAATTAAATTTTTGTGGCCACATTAAGAGGAATAGTTCAAATGGAAGTTGTTTGGAGAGGCAAAAATCCCTAACAAATGTATTTTGGCTGTTGTCAGGAAAAAAAAAGAAAAACACAGTCTCCTCCAGAATGCGGTTTTCCCTACTTAAGTTCTTTTGAAAATAAGTGACAGAAAAACTAATTTTGTATGGTTCCAGTATTCTGATATGAAGTAATGAATTTAAGCTTTAAACATTGATAATATTTTACTTGTGAATGTTGTCTTCTGATGCTGGGAATTTCTTTTTTTTAATTTTTTTAATACTTATTAGAGTATTAATGATTACCCACCTGAATAAGTCTGTGTATTTCCAAGTCATTTGCAAGTGAGGCAACTTCTGCCACCTCATAGATTATCTCTGTCTTGGTGTATGTTTTAAGCAAAAATCAGAAAAATCAGTGGAGAAATAAATCCTTAAGCCTTAGTCTGGCTAACTGATTGCAAATCTGTTTAGTTAGGAAACTCATTTATCTTCTGTCTCAAAACATTATCTTTGTCCTGGATCATAAATTATCCATTTTAAGATGAATAATTTAGTGTTTTCAGTTACCAATATTGTATGTTTAGAAGATAATTATTAAATCTCATGTGTAATCAAGACTGCAAAATTGCCATTCAGAAAAGGTAATAAGTGAGATTTGGCTGAGGTTCATTTCTAATTTTGGTACTGATCTCTTACTGAATTTAAAATTTCCATTTGTTTTCTGGGTACTGCTCTGTTAACCATCTGGTCACAGATATAATCAAGAGGCTTACTTTCTAAAATGAAATATTTGAATTCTGAGGAGAAAATGTTGATGCTGGCTTTTTAAAATAATCTGTCATGTCAGGAGAGTGACATAGCATGCTTTAACAGGGACAAGATCCTGTAACCAGTGAACAGTTCTTATTTGTGGAAATTTTTCTAAACTGTTAAAGTCTCTGGCAGCCTAGGAGGAGAAACTTCTGCCTGGTGCCTTTAGGTTACTAGACTTTTTTTAACTTTACTTTTAATTTACAGGAAATAGTCTGAATGATACTTCAGTTATGCCAATCTAAAGCCTTAAAGCTGCTGCTGAAAGGGAGAGTTCTTGGTTGTGTTCTTTTTGTAGTGCTCAAAAGGTCTTCTTTGATTCAGTAATCCAACAGCAAACAATCTACTATTTTGAAATTATTTGCTTTCTTAGTTTTCTCCTGTCGTTATTTTGGGTTCAAACAGGAAGTTAATACCAGAAACAACAAGGACTTCACTTCAACTAGTACCTTGCACTTTTCGACACCTTACCTTTTAAATTTTGACAAATCTTGTGGAACTACACTTTTAGAAAACTTGCTGCAGAACCAAGTGCAACATGATTTGTAGGGCTTGCTTGGCATGACTTACGAACTCTTCTGAGAAAAAACAGGAGTATTTCTTTCAAAAGTCTTGTTAGCCACTGCATATTTTTTTTGCCAGACTTCCTTGCTGAAAGCTACCCTCAAAGAAAAATGCTAGCAGGAAGGAGGAATGAACAGAAGACAAGATTAATCTAAAAAAAAAAGATTTAGAGTAATGTATTTATGTAAATGTATTCTCTTGTCCCTTATGAGCAGGTATGTCTGTATATATCAGTTAGGTTTTCAGTATTAAGAATGAATGTTCAAACTCTTCAGAGGAAGGAAGTGTTACTTAAAACTTGGTTGAAATACCATGTGCTAAAACTTTAATTGGCTCTGTGAAGCAATCTTGTGCTATCTTGATCTTGCTGGCTGTTGCTACTTAGGTTGGCGGCTCCCCCTTTGCCTTGACTGATGTAATGGGCCGGTGAACTTTCATCATGGAAGAGAAAACAGTTTTGTCTTGTTAAGCCACTAATAATTTGATTCCATTGAAACAGGTCTAACCAGGAATGCTTTGAAGAAGCTTATCTTCCAACTCTGCAAACACTGTTAAATGCTCCTGCAACGTCACCTTTGGCTGAAGTAGATGCCAGTAATGTTTCTGAACTGTTGGTGGACCTGATGAGACCAAGTGGACTGAAACTTCAGTCTAAGTCTCAGGACTATCAGGTACAGTATGTTAAACTGTAGGGAAAATAGCATTTGTGTCTGGAGATTAAGAAGTGCCACCCCTTGCTTACTGCTGCCTATCTGGGTCTCAGATTCTCAGTGCCAGCAGCTGGATTAAATGAGCAACTGCTCAGGCAATGACATCTTTTAGCTTGACACTAGCCCTCCCAAATCTCCCCACCCTCATAAAATTAAAAAATGCTAGTAGGACCTTGCATCATGCCTAATTGTCTGTTCTGGGAAAAGTATTTATAAAAATCATTTGGTGTATGACTGAAAATACTGCATTTTAGGAAAATGTTTACTCTGCAAATGTCAACCCCTTAAATCAGAATGTTCTTACTGCTGTCTCTTGTAAATAGTTCACAACAAAATGTCTGATATCTAATTTCTTTGCTTTACAGGAGTTAACAGTGCATGACAGCTTGGCCATGAAAATTTGCAATGAAATCCTGACAGACCCAACTGCACCAGAAGTCCGTATTTATGCAAAAGCTTTAAATTCACTAGAACTCAGTAATTCTTCCACAGAGAATCTTCTGGTGTTGCTCAATGAGGTTCTAGAGGTAGTACATAAAACCCATCTTTGAAAATTAATTTTTGAGTCATTTACAAAATTAGCTGATATCACTGCATAAAACATAGATAGTATAACCAGGGTGGAACAGTGTGCCCAATTTGATACATTGCAGTACAGTAAGATCTTTTGATAACTGTGATGTAGTTTATTTTTTTAAGTTAAAATAAAATTCAGTGTTAAGTCTTTTGCCGTTTTGATGGTTTATATATAGTTAATTATTAACAGCTGAAATTTTGTACCTAAACTTAACAATGTAATTGGAAGATCATTAGGCAACATGAAAAGGGTGCTTGATTTAAGATGAAGTGGGAAGGGATTGATTACAAGGTTTTTTACTTTGGTGCTTTGATTAAGAAGGAAAAAAAGCAAAATTTGGGAGTGTGACAGATGAACATCCTGGTATGTAGAAATGGAATGCTGAATCCACTATGGGTATATCACCCAGAGGTAGATATACTCCAAGTCCAGTTGCTGTAATGTTTTTCAGGTTTCCTTTAAAAAAAATCATTAAAAATGAAAAAAATGAGGGATTTCAGTGCCTGATGTTGGTGGAGAAGGTTTATACTTTGTTTGACTGATAATTTTCATGTCACACATTCCATCCTTTGTCCAGTAAATTTAACTAATCCCATAAGCAGGTAAATTGAATTAATGAAATAGTTGTAAAATTACATAGCATGTAATATTAAATATCTGTTCTCCAGAAAGTGAAAGATAAACTCTGTCAAAGAGCTGTTGAGAAGATCAAGATGAACTTGACTAAGAACCCAAATGTGGGCAAAAATCATTCTGGAAACACTGAGGAAACAGGTCTCTCTGAAAGGACACAGGACACTGACATCACATTGCCTGAAAATAGTGTTCACAATGAAGAAGGTAATTCAGGAGAGGTGTAGTACAGCAGCAGGTGTATTACAGTTCAGTGAATTGTTCAGATGCTATGAAAATAAGTTTGTTTTTCTTCATTAAATTAACATTCTTTTTGAGAAAACAGGAAAAGGTAACATATACCAAATATGCACACAATGTAAGATATTTGTACTTATGTGTTTTCCATTTTGTGTTGCTTTTTGCCCAGATTCTGTCATATTACTCTGGTATGAATAGTGCTGTATTCTGCATCTTAAGCTCTGCTCTGAAGCGCCTTCTTTTTACCAAAAACAGTATTAAAATGTTTTGTTTTAAATGTTTGGCACACTCCTCTGCCTTCTAAATACTGATGCTGAGTAACTCATCTTTAGAATGTGATTTGCAAACTTGGAAGAAGAAACAAGTGCTGTGTGGGGTTTCTAGACTTTGCAGTTACCGTGCCTGTGGTGCTTCAGGCTGTGTTACCAAAGGATAGAGCTGATACCTTCAGTGTTGACACCAGTCTGTCCTTTTTGCCAGCTCATCTGTTGGAACCCTGTTTGTTTCTATTGCTGATTAAGTGCTTGAAGTGAACGTGGTTGGAAGGCTTTGCACATACTGCGCATGTGCTGGGGGCTCAGAAAGTCGAGTATTTTATTCAACAGAAAAGCAATTGGATGAAACTTGTGAGGTTTGCTTGGAGCAGCAAAGCAGAAGTACTGATATGGAGCTGTTTTTTAAGCAGATCATGTGCTTTTTTTTAACATTTCTTTATGTTTTTAGTGGGTTATTTAAAGGCTTTAATATGTTTTTTCTGGAATTGTCAAATAGTTTAACTTCTTCTGTCTTCTATGTTTATGTCTTCAAATATTTCTTGGATGGGAAGTTGGAAGTATGCTTTTGAGCAAATAGTTGCAATGTTTTTGGCTAACATCTGATAATGCTTTTTGGTATGAATTTTTCCTTCCTCCCTCATGCCTTTCTTGTAAATTGGAATGACACTGGCTAGTTTCCAGTCAGCAGGGACCTCTCCAAACTCCCAAGACTTCTGGTAGATGATTGACAAGGAGTCTTGCCATAACATCCATTAGCTGAGCGACATTTAAAGCTTCCTGCTAACCTTAATATCTAGTTTCTGGCTTAAAGAAAAAGTGGGGTTAGATTATGTGGCTTTTTTATGTAACAGCCACAATTTAAAATACCAGTAGTTAAGATAATTGACTTTTAATTTATAACTCTACATGTGCTATTCCGTTTAACAGAAAACGGTACAGATGCTCTTCGTACTCCAGTTAATGAAGTTAAAGAAACCACAAAATTAAAATCCACAAGAAACAAAACTGGCAAAGGTATGCTGGCTTTTAATAAAATAATTTCATACTAACTTTTTGTGAATGTATAGATATAAAAGCCATTCGTACTCTGTTACAGTTTTTACAATTTATTTGTTAAAAGACTAAAGTAGTCTGTTCTATGGAAATTTTTGTGCTGTTAGCCTCACCTAAATAACACAGATTTAAAAAAAAAAGAAAAAAGACCAACTGCAGAATTTCCAGATAACCTGGTCACAGCCACTTACAGTAACAAACGGGTGTTTCTGGGAGAAGTGGTAAACTGCGGGGGTTTTGTTGTTGCTTTTGTTTTGTGACCACATTCTGTCTATGCTGAGTGCATATTTCTGTGTTTCAATGCAATATCAATCACTGAAGAAAGATACAGAACTAGTTTAACAAAAGAAATGGTACTGTGATATGAAAAGAGACTTTTGCTTATAGGACAGCGGAAAGTGGCAGCAGAGGTGAGGTCTGTGAGCAGAAGAAAAACTGGCACAAGTGTAAAATCCAGTCACAAAAGGTAAATCCTTGGCTCTCCACCATCAAAACCATGATGTCTCTTCCAGCAAGGAGGTTTAATTCAAATGTTTTTCTTCCCCAAACTTGTACCTTTTGATGTCCTCTGTTCCTAAAACACAGATAAATATTTAAGAAAAAAAATTTCTTTGAAGTGGTGCTTTTGAAACAGTGACAGGATTTGTCAAAGAGCCTGTAGCATTTTTTTAGCATACCTTTAGTGTGTTGAGTCAACATATATTCTAGCTGACAAAAGTTAGATTCTGCTTTTTTAATCTGTTCTGTGGAGGAGTAAATGTTTTTTAATTTAAATTCTTTTTCCCGCTCCACAGTTTTGTTGCTTGGTTTCCAACATGTAGTTGATAAGAAATGACTTCTAGAAATGACCGAGAAGTGAATATAGACAATGGATTTCTTTCCTCACGATCTTGTAGGATATAAGCATTAAACCAGCGTTATCTTTGTAATTTTTAGCTGTGCTCACTTTTTCTCAAGCAAGTAATCCATACACTTTAGGGTGACCAGAGTCAATCCACTCCCTTTTGCCTATTTGGAATGTTTACTTTGATTTCACCTAATTTTTAGGAGTCATGCTTATTTTGCAACTTCGTACCACTTGGTTATCCTTCCTGATACTGCTATATCACTTGGAAAACACTTAACATATTCTCAAAAAATAAAAAGTTTATAATTGGTAAGAAGTACTTTTGCCCTTTAAGACCATGTTTCAAGATTGATAATATAAAAACTCTTCTGTTTGCTTAGTATTTTTGGCCTTACTTTTAAATATTCTGTATTTCAGTTGTGATGAAGTTCCAGAATCAGTCCCAGTGTCAAGTTCAAGGCCTCCAAGACGAGCAAAAACATTGGCACTTGAAAAAACAAGAATGAATCTTTCAAGACTTTTGAATGAGGAAGGGGACAACTGAAGACAAAAGGAGAGAGAGTGCCCTTTGCCAGTGCTGGTAGTTAACATCAGACTTGAAAAATAAGATTTTTTTTTTTCTTGTTAGTCATATTTAACTGTTTTTGTAGTTCTAGATTAGTTTTCTAAAAGTAATGCTTTGAATTAATTTCCCAGTATGCAGTTCATCCTTCATGTATTAAAAACATACGAAAATATTACCTGAAAAAAACATAGATTTTTTTTCTTTTACTTATAGAGAATGCTGCTTCTTATCTGCAGAGAAAAGTTGCTGTTGGTTCTAAGTAGTTGATAGTTAAACCTGTTTTGATACTTAACATTAGCAGAGGGTTTGACTTGTAGTGGTTACTTGTGATGGCAGCAATTTTGAATGTACCTCTCTCTATGGCACCCACTTCCTTCTTTTATAAGGTTTTATAGCAGTATAACCTGGTCAGCATATGCACATATTTACTGTTCATGTTAATGTAAACCGGAGCTGATCATGCTTGTAAATTCTGCTTCCTGTCCACTCTGTTAAAAAATGTCAAAGCAGTAAAACTAAGTAACTGATACTATGAACTGAACTCTGGAATCCTACTGTCTTGACCGTATTATATAAAATCAGTGAATTACATTTAAAAAAGCATAAAAATATTTGTGGTAAGGAAAGGAATATTTTAAGTACAGAAAGGAAAAAAAATACTTTAGGGTCTGTGTTCTGTTTTTTTAAAGTAGCATCCAACTGTGATTTCTTTTTAGCTTTGAAGTTCAATACCTTTTTCTAATGACATATCTAGGAATGGTCGTGAGTTCTGCAGGACAAGAGAAGATTAAACTGCACGTAGTAGTTGCTGGCGGTTGAGCAGATTCCCTCTGGGGACAGAAACACTTGGTCAGTCACGTCTGTCTGTGTTCTGTTATGGATAATTTTGGAGGCAGTCGGAAAAATCTCATGTCAATTGCTTGATGCACATCTTAACTACTGATGCCAAATGCAGCTTTCTAAGGAACTTACATTTAAAATAGGTAAATATACTATAAATTATCTTCGTTAATTCTCAGAAATGACTTAGGGACACAAGTGAAACAAGTGAAAAGTAGAATTCCCAAAGTGTAATGTCCAAATTATTGTGCTGTTTCCAAGCTTGCATATAGGAAACAGACAGGATTGTGTTGCTTTTCCTCTATTGCAGTTTTTGTTGAAAACCTGTCAGACTGCAAAATGCCACAACATACTTTTCTGCTGATACTTGTTATTCGGAAGCTTCTGTAATAAATTATTTATACTTGTCATTTTAAATGGAATTTTGAGGTCCTGAACTTCCTCTTCTCAAATCCCTAAATTGGTTTGTAGGGCGAGTTTGTGTACATGCAAGCACTTGAGATCAGAGATTCTCTGTCCCCTTGAATGCTGCTTGGACATAGTTAAATGGGCAAAGTATATAGTTCAGTGTTTCTCAGCTGATTGTCAATCAGAGCTTCCCTGGGGCTTTAAAGTGTGGGGGTTTTATTTTTATTTTATTTTAGTTAAAAGTTCTCTCATCCTCCCTCTCTTGAGTGGTTTACCCTTCAACCACTAATACACTTTCAACAGCTGGTGCCTGAATTACCTGTAGGTGCTCTGCTGTGGATGTGGCTTCACTGATGTGTGTTAACAGAAGACAAGACTTTGCCCAAATGGAGATGCCTGGGCCGGTGTGGGGCTGTAGTGCTTGCCCTGTGGGGAGAGGCTGGGGGTCTGGGCTTCTTCAGACTGCAGGTGTTGGGAGGATCCACAGGTACCTGCAAGGAGTCTGGTGAAGAGATGGAATTGGGCTCTTTGTTGCTTATGGTGGTGGGAAGATAAAAACAACAGGTATGAATTGAAACTCAGACCAGAATATAAGGTGACAAAAGCAGTGGAATAGGTTAACTGCTGAAGAGGCTGTATAGGCTCTGTCCTAGTTTAGGACACGACTGGGTGAAGTCCTCACAACTGTCTGCCTTTTAGCAGGATTGCAGCTGTGGATCTTCCTGATGTGCTTCTATGTCTGATTTACCCTGTGCTCCTTTCAGGCTAGAAACCTGACCAGCAATTGGCACTGAATTTCCCGCCCCTCTGGGCAATGTGCCTGCCAGCTCCCTGTAAAGGGCCTTCTGTGCAATAGAAGCCTTTCACTGGTCACTCTCCCAGGCTGAAGGGTGAGTGCTGCACCGAGAACATTTCTTTTTCTAGTGTTTTCTGTCTGACTTAGAGCAGGGGCTGGTGAGCTTGGAAAAAAAGCCTGAAAAAAGACTCCCATCAGTGTGATTCAAAGAATAATAATTAATAGTTAACAAAAGTAGGCTGCTGCTTGGGGCTGAGGGAGACAAGTCCAAAAGAGAAAGGTTCTGGTTTTTACTGTGTCTTTGAAATGAGAAAATCCACATGTCATCTCCTACTGTGGGCACAGGAACAAGATACCAGCTACATCGGCTCCAATGCTTGTAAAACTCTGATGTCCTTCCCCAGTTCTTACTGTTCCCTGGGCTTTGGTGGGGCTCCACTGAAGTCAGTGCCTCTCCCCTGGGAAGTTTAATTCTCCTTTTGGCTTTCTTGCCACATAGAATCCACATGCATTAAATAGTTGAGATACACAGAGACCCTCTAGGCAGTGCAGTGTGATGATAAATGTTTATTCTTCCAATCATGTTCTGCACTGTGTGATTCTTCAGTGCCTCAATATCCTGTTAGGATCTTGGGAGATTTACCAGAATTTGTAACAACCTTTTTATTTCATTTGCTGGATTGTACCTGCAAACCAAGAAACCTCTGTAACGAGGAACTGCATCTTCACTTTAAGGTGAGTCCTTCAAACATTTGTTTTATAAAATACAGTGTCTTCCAAGGACATTTCCTTCTGGAAGATTAGTTCTTGGCAAGTAAAGGACAGACAACCTATTGTGAAGTTGAATTAAGAAACATCTACTCTAGCTATTGAATGTATGACTCCAGAAAAGAGAAATATATCATATGGTTTTATTCTAACACTTTTTTATAGCTCTATTAGTAATAAAGTTTTGATGAATGAAGTACATGAACCTTGCTAAAGATCAGCTATGCATGGAATGTCTACAATGTAGTCAGCTACAACCATTTACTACTTCTTTGAGTAGAGTTTAAAATTTTGATTTTACATTGCATTTCCAAAGTACACAGAAAAAATGAAATAGGAAGAGCATTTACATCCATTTTAATTGGTGGCAGGCATGAATTCATAAAAACAAATGGGGAAGAAAGACCATTTAGCAGAAACCTCAAAAAGTGCAGATACAGATTTGTTGACTGACAATCTTTCACGAGATTCTCCGGCAGGCTTGGTCTTTCCTTTAGACATTACAGTCATTAAACACTGTCACAGAGAAGTTCTCAAGGTAAGTGAAGATGAAAGCATACTGCAGAAACAAACTGGTGCTTCCATATATTTCAATCCATTGGTAAAGGAGATCTCATATAATTTACCTTTGTACTGCTTTGCTTTGAGGTAGTCGGTCTCCACTGTTACAGATTTGTTTGAATTATTACCATAAATCTTTACATGGTGACCTATGCCACAGCTTACATAATATATTAACTTTCGTGCACAAAAATAAAATTGGGAAATAATTAAATTTTAAGAACATAGAAAAATCACAATACTATTAAAGGGGAACATCCAATTCTGATATAAATTTGTACTGCAAGAATTTCATGATGGTCAGATGTGAAACTTTGTATTTAAAAAAGAAAAAGTACATGAAACTGAATAATGCTAGTAGTATATAAAGCCAAATCACACAAGATCATTTCAAGATCAATGTAATAAATGCTTATTATTTAGCAGAAGAAAAAAATCAGGAACAATGTACAAAATAATAGTGCAAGAACAGCTGCAACCTATTTGTTCTCATCAGTTTTGAGATTTTGGTTAAAAACTTTACAGCTGGCGAGAGATGCTGCTGAAAAACTCAGATTCCACTCAGTGGGCTGATTAAGGCACGTCTTTATGGACTTCAAATGTTCATTTTCTGTGTTCATGTCTATTGAATTCTGCGGCTCCGAGACTTTCACTTGTAGTGTGCTGTGAGAAAAGAAGTGGGGGTAGGAGAGGGGGGGGGAAAAAATGAGAAAAAGTTTAGTACACTTTCTTCTTCCCCTGTGAACAAGCTGGTTAAGAGGCAAGATGAGGTGGTGGCAGATTGTGTATTCTGGTGGGCGTTTTTGTGGTGGTGGTAGTGGGTTTTTTTAAAGTTGTTTTACTGCACTATGTTCCAGAAACACAGATTAGGTCCTGACTGTCCTGTGCTCTGTGTTGTAAAGTAGATCGGACTTGTGATTGCTGAGCCCACAACAACTGGCAGAGCCCCTCCCAGCTCAGTCTTCTGCTCACAGTTCCTTGCAGAAGTGCAGTAAGTGTTTTGCAGGCTGAATCTGCTTAAATCATCTCCAGCTGGCACTGCACGGGCATAGAGTAGGACCAGGGCAAGAGTTTGGGGTTTGTTTTTTTGCTGACAGCGTTCACCTGGTACAGCCATGAAAGACTAACATATAGATAGTATTTTGTTTCAAATCTAGGAAAATAAGTAATACAAAAAGGGAAAGAAACCAGACCTTTGCAGAGGTCACTAAGCAGACTAGGACAGATGTGTGGGTTAAATCATCGAATGGTTTGGGTTGGAAAGGACCTTTAAAAACTATCTTATCCAGCCCCCCGAAATGGGCAGGGACATCCTCAACTAGATCAAGATGCTCAGAGCCCAGTCCCACTTGGCCTTGAACGTTTTCAGGGATGGGGCATCTACCACCTCTCTGGGCAACCTGTTCCAGTGTTTCACCATCTTCATCATCAAGAATGTCTTCCTTAATATATAAAGCACACTCAGATGACAACTCTAATTTCAAGCCTCTCCATGCCTAACTTTTTTTTTTCTTTAAACACTGTCTACCTCCTGAACTGATTTACCCCTTGTGTGCAATTCATTGTTTTTCACCATCCTTTTCAAAGATTTCAAGAATGATACAAAGTTGAAAATGTTTCTTATTACTGAGATATTAAAAATAACACTGTAAGTGGCATAATTAGGAGTAGGAGGTAATCACCATGCTAAAAACTACCTAAACACAGTTTCCTATCAAAGGGTGTGCAGAGTAGCTGAGGACAGTCAGTACAGGACTATAACCTAAAACTATCCTTGCATTACTCAAATACCACTGACTGACTGATCAAATCTTTTCCTATGTCATGGCAAGAGGGAAAGACAGCTTATGTAGCAGCTAAAGCAACAATTTGCTGTTACGTTTCATAGATGATCTGAAACACGATTTTAACTCTTACATTTTAATGTAAGCTCTCTGTGCGGCTTGTGTGCCTTTCTGACATGGCAGTGAAACAGGCATTTCCCATTTCCTAAACCTAGTTCTCTATCCTCTGTAACTGGCGTATGGCTCCCATTCCCTGCGTTTCCTTGTGTCATTTTCTGGCCTCTATCTTTTCTCATTTTTGCCTTGTACCCTTTTCCTCTGATTACTCTGATCTTTTCCTTCCTGTAGGAAATGGAGTGCAAGCATAGGTGATGGAGAAGACTTCAGTCAGCAAGGTTACTTTCTTGAACTTAAAACCTCTTCAGACTTGAATATGTGCCCTCAGAAACTCAAAGCCTTTTCATACAACCATGGGATGGAGTGCGTATGTGAGATGGTGTTAAGGCTGACTTCTCAAGTTAGCAGCTTTGCTAACGCTTACTGATTTTTGCGCTCTTCAGCCAGGTAGCAAAACATAAACTACTAACAACTAGTCAGTAGCTACTGCAGAGACAGGGCAGGAATGATGTTGTTTGGCTTTAGGTTTTTTGAGGGTTGGGGTGTTTTGGTTTGTGGTGTTTTTTTGTTGGGTTTTATTTTTAGTTCATTTTTTTTTGTGGTGGTTTTTATCTGAAAGGAACATAAATGCCTCAGTAATCAAGAAATTGCAAACTATGAAGTAGTATATACCCACAAAGTGCTTTAAAGAACAGTATTTCTACTGTGTTTAAAGCAGTAGATAGATAAACCCTGTTTAATGCTGGGAAAAAGCCAGACAGAAAAACGTAAAGGTTTGGGCTTCTTACGTGATCTGGCATGTTACTTCTGTCTATAAACTAGGAACTGTGCCAAGGTGGTATGGTCCATTCTCCAAACAACACTGCTGGTGGTAACACAGTGTATACCAGGATTTGGTGGAATTTGGACTGCCATTCCCTCCCATGAAAATGCTGAGTGCTGCAATAGTATTAAACAACACTTTGACTAGTCAGCTCTGTGAAGGACTGTCTTACTCTTTGTCTTTTAGGTTTTTTACAGGTTTCTGTACTGTGTGTAAAAGGCTGGACTGAATTTTTAAAACTAGACTGGAAGTATATGCTGCTAAGTGTCATGCAGTGATTTATTTACCTCTCACAGTAGTAGTCTAGGAAGCTCAAGACTTTGCTTTTGAAAAGAAAAATAGGAATGTGTTATTTTTTTTTTCAGTTCCCCAGTATAGGTAACAGCAACACAAAGCTTAAGTATTTTCTAGTCTTCCATCTCGCTTTTACATATAGTGATTTATTTTCTAGTTCTTGATGTAACAAAGAAACTATTTAAATAATACTTTTAAATCAGAGAATGTAATTAAAGGAATAAAGTTAAACAGAGGCAGTTAAATTTCTCCAGCCAAATCCAGCAATAGATCTGCTCTAAATTTTACTCCGCTCTGCTTGAAAAAGCTTCACAGTGCATTAAGCCTTCTCTTAAAAGAAAGAGATGTTACACACAGCAATCTTCCTCTCAGGAAGAACTGCAGGTTGTAGCCTGGTGCTACCAGAAGCCACAAAGCCTGTTTCAGCAGAGTATGGAATTAGGCTGTAGAGTATCCCTACTCTACATCTCCCTGGAGTTCTGTGTACCAACACTAGTAAGATGGAGGTCTCTAACATCCAATACAACAGGCATTTATTGATCTTACATAGCGGTCTCTAAAAGGGTTAGACAGAAGTTAGTTCTGAGCCATCTGTTTACCATTCCAGCAACAATCATCTGTTTTGTTTTTATTCACTTGGGACTGACTCAGTTAATCTGTTTCTGTGCATGTGATTTTTGGAAGTCAGCTACAGGTGCTTCTGTGACATGGAACACAAACTCCAGCCAAGGCATATCCAATAGCTTTGTTTTTTAGGGAATTAGAAGACAGGCCAACTGTGCTAAAAGCCCAGTCAAAAAGAAGAAAACAGTATCCATTTTTTCATAATTCTTTGTATGACAAACTTGTGAGGTTTCTTAAAAACTAAAATGTTTTTCTCCATCTTTAATTACACTACCCTCTACTAGCCCTTGTCTCTAGCTACCCTTGAAGAGCTGGTAACATACTTACTCCTTTATTTGAAAGATTTCATATTTCACCATGTATAATAAATGATCGTGATCACTCTTGCTTCTTCTTAGAAAGAGAGAAAAGAATATATATGTGACTATACCTTTTAATCTGAAACAAGAAATCTAAAAAATGCAAGCTGAGAACACCCTCCTGTGCTCTTGGCTCTCTTTGGATGCTGCTGCACACTCAACCAGTGGACCTAGAGAATAGTCAGTGATGACTCCAGGTTTTTTTGTGTGTGTTGCAACTCTCAAGTTCCCAGATCACCAGTACTGAATCACCTCTGAATTTACCATCTTTCAACAGTGCTGAAGAAAAAGTTAATTGCCTGTGTTATTCTGCCAAATCACAGCAGCCAGATCCAAGTGATGCTGATGGACTCTGAACTGTCTCCCTGGCTAACCAGACAGCCCTGTCTGTAGTTAAGTTTCCAGGCTTGCTAGGGCCTAAAAAGATCATCTCTCCCCCCAAAATTTTCCTCCTATCATTAAAGCAAAATGAATTAAAGAGAAAGGTCTTTGAATTCAACCTTCCACTAAAACAAGCAAGAAGTGGTGTTGCCATGCTCATAACTGCTAAAGAAAACCCTGCTCTTTTCTACAAATACAAATATTTTTAAAAGAATTGTTCATTTCTTTCTTTAGTTTTACCGAAATCATTGTGCTAATAGAAATACTGATTTTTAATAGCAGGATGGAGAGCAACACCAGAGAAATTGATAGGCAGCCAGGCACAAAATGAAAACAATTTTCTTTGAGCTGCATCTTTTCAGTGCAGTTTGGAGCCATATTCTTCAGGTAAACCAGTAATTTGGCACCTGGTCCATGAAAATGATAAAGTTAAAAAAGACCTGGCTAGCTCAAGTCCATACATTTGCTGAGTTAATCTGTCTATGACATGTCATGACATGTTGAAAAAAAGTAGGAAAAAGGGAATAGGGAAAAATGTCTCTTCTCTGTTAGATGACCCTTCAGCACTTCCCATGAGATGACCATTGCTGCTGTCTCTCTGTATGCTGTAAAACAGCTGTGAAAGTATCGCTGTAGGGTTCTGTTTCTCTAAATCTTGTGCAACACTTACAGATAAAAAGGTCTCCTTCAGAACCAGCTGAGAGCAAGTTCAGACTGGTTCTCATACCCTCCTGTCTGACAAAAATTCTGCAACCTGCACTTGTTAAATGCCACCATCAGTGATGCGCAAACTGATAGGTTGGAAAGTGTAAGAGCACCCATCATACACAGCACTGATTTGAGGCTTTTACAGGTTTTATAGAACTGTGTAACTTCAGCAGCATGAATTTTTTTTCTCTCTGTACAAACTACTCAAACATTTCCCAGAAAAGGGAATAGTAGAATACATCAGGTTAAAATCTACAATGACTATAGTAGTCTCAGCATGATTTTCAACAGAGATTGATTTGATAATACAACATATATTGAAAAGAAAGTAAACTAAGCATGCGGAGTCTGATTGTTTCTAAAATTTAAACTCATCTCTCCACACTGCCAAAATTCAACAACAAAGGAATATACAATAAAAAATTTTACTGTCTTATTTCCATTTATCAAATGGATTCTCACTGTAATAAGAAACAATATTTTTCAGCTGAGTGGATGGAATCCCATTTGGAAATCTGAGAAATGCATGCCCTGGAAATCGATAAAAGCAAGCTGAGGAGAAAAGCACTATTCGGGAAGTCGTAAAAATTAGACATAGGAGCTGGGCTTAACACAGCTGGAGCATTAAGACAAATAAAACAGTACAGAGTACCAAGACAGGAGGTGAACAGAATGGAGACAAAAAGATAGGGATGGAAGTCAGAACCAGCCATAATCCCAGACTGAAATTTTGGTGGAAAGTTTATTTTGCTCTTCAGACTAACTCAGAAGTGTTTCCTTGGTCTGAGGTAAAAAAAAGGAGAGGGGAAGAAAATAGGAATGAAATACAAAACATAGAAAGGGAGCTAAAAGAGGAAAGTAGGAACTTGAGCGCACTTGTGCCACATCAGTGAAAGACGATTACTTACTGGTAGCTATTTCCTGAATCTAGATATTGAGATGTCCACACACTGTTCAAGCTTTAAGTTTGACTTGCACAGAGACAAAATTACATAGCATCACTAATCACTAGTACTTATCTTCAAAGAACCCAGCACAACAGGAAAACCAAACAGCAGGTGGTTGCATTTTCAGGTAAACTTGAGGCAAGTGGAATGGATGGCAACAGGTTCAGAGTGCATTTACAGAAATAACATGACTTTCTCCCCCAAACTAGTCAGCCTCAGAAAATGTTCTCACTTTCTTACACATAACTGATCACAGGCAACATAAAAGGTTTAAATTGCAATTTCATTGCAGAAATCATGAAACAAAGTTTTTTTTTAAAAGAGTAAATTAATCAGACCTGTGCAGCCCTGGAATTACAAAGCTCCATCCCCAAAATACAGGACAGATTGGAATATATGTTGACAAGTACAGGCAACATTCCTGCCCCCTTTTAAAGCTGTAATTATTTAAAGCAGCCTGACTGAAAAAGCTATGTAGAACAGTGATCTTTTTGACAAGAATCACCATGTTTTGTGGTAATATAGGCAATTTAGCAGTCCACTGAAGGCACAAGGTTCTTCAAGTCCAATGAGGGAAAATACTAATATAAGCTGTCACTGAAGAGGGTGTGAAGAAGTCATAAAATTTTAAGGCATAATTTACTAGTGATGATGGTATGTAATCTGTTAAAGAAAAAAAAACAAACTATTATCTCAAATTGTTCATAGCACCACTGTCTTAAAATATCTTGGAAACAAAAAGCAGCTAAGAGTCTCACAGTTGTAAGGAAGCATCATTCATTTTATGATAGACAGAATGAATTCTTAGCATCTAGTGAAACAAGTCTGCCTCTGATCATCAGTTCCATGAAAGAAAACTACCTAATTTCCAGTCATTACTAGAAACTAGCAAATAAATTTAAAAAAAAAAAACACAACCAAACACCTGTGGTGCATATGAGTACTGCTGTATTTGCATTAGAAACATACTACAACAGAAAAAAGGTTTTGCTATCTTTATTCTACCTAATCCCAATTAAAAATGGTTTTGAACGGGGCACAATAAGACAAAGGCTGGAGGTTCAGAACTACATACGCTGCTGGTTCAAGGCTGTTCTCAGAGGAAGCAGAGGCCACCATCTCAGTGGTGTGATGAATGCAGCTGTGGAAATCTTGTCATTTAAGCTCAAATCTTTAATTCATAATAGTTTTTCGACATTATAAATGCAATTATGTTATGGAGAGAGAGCATCTCAGAAACATGATGAGACAGTCCCTGGGTGGTTTATAGCCCACCAGACTTCTGAATTAAGGAAGGTCAAACAGCAATTTGCAAATAAGTAATTTCCTTTTCTGAGATTTCTACTACTTAAATATAATTTAAAACCAGCTGTGAGTAGTAAACTGATAAATAGGAAATGTCAGCAACAAACATGATACACAAGAGAATTTCTTCAAACACACATCTCTAGAACTTTAAACTAGAAAGACAGGTAGCAACAACCACCACAATTTTAAGAACTGATACTCTAAATTTTTTTAACTTAAAAAATAAATTGTTATTACTGAATTCTTTGAAATTTATCCTAAGTTGCCTAATAAAAGTACTGAACCCTAATTCTAAGTACTTTTTTTCCCACTAAAATTTACTCTCCATTCAAAATGGAAAACTTTACACACAAATAAGAGAGCACAATCTAAGTGAGAATAAGATTTTTTTTTTAATTAAGAAAACAGTCATAAGGCATTCTTACAGCTTCTAGACAAGAATTTTTCAGCTAGGCTTCCATTTCATGGACAGGGAAATAATCCACTGTTTGAAGCAAGATTTCAACAGTTTGAAATAAGACAACTTTGAGGGCAAACCTGGGTCAGTAAAATATCAAGTATAATCTCTGCATATTTGTGAAATCCATACCTTAGGTAATAGGAACCTGTGACAAGGTCCATCTAAAAAGACTGACTTCTCTAAGCATCGTAATTTTCATGTAGTGCATGTATTTTAATATGAAATGTGAAAGTCTCATTATTCTCATTCATAGGACCTCAATTTAGAAATAGGCTACCCTGAGCTACAAAGTGAAAACCAAGAATAAGAATACATACATAAGACCTGCTTGGAGAAACGTGAATTTAGTCACATTATTCACTGATGGCCCTATGATAAAAGACAGACGCACAGATTCCTTTTGTGGATGCCAGAAGTGGAGACAGAAAGGAGCACGTGGCAGTAAATGAAGGATGGAGAGCAGGTGAGCTGGCACAGCCACTGAAAAGAAAGTTTGTGAAACTCTTATCCAAGTTTAATTTTTGGTAAGGAACCAAAAAGCTGAATGCAGGCATAAGTCAGGTGAATTTCTGCTGCTGAAAGAACAAATCAAATAGTATTATCTGTCAGATTGACAAAACCAAACAAAAGAATACACAAAAAAGCACCTTGCCTAGGTCTCCATAAATCAGGACCTTTCTCACTAAAGGTTTACATCAGGTTTACAAAGGTTGACACAGCAAGAGATACCCTTATTGGTGCTCTAAAGAAATTGAATAATCTAAACAGCCTACTGACATCTAGAACATGAAAGGAATCAGCGTCAGAAAATGGTTATGAAAACCGTTTTTCAGTTACGAAAAAATCCAAATAAACAAAAATTGCTTCACCTGTTCTAAGAGAACAGAATGTGTAAGTTGCCATATGGAAATACAAACAGTAACTTGTCTAGAGTTATAAAGCATCCAGAGATGCTGTCCCAAAAGCATGGAGCTAGGAAGACAAAATGTTTAAACATCCTGATCTTGGAAAAAACATGTATCTTTACATTGTAGGAAGAAAATTAAGTTATGTGGTCTTCAATAAGAAAAAAATCGATTAAAAAGTAGGTATGGCTATTTACAAAGGTTTTTCAGTACCTGGGTTTGAAGAAATTGTGACAAAGGCTCATTGACATCTTGCTCATGGTATTATAATTCTCTTACTGGGTGTAAGAGATAGTGTGGACCAGCAAAAGTACACAGTAAGACAAGTGGTAAAAAACAAAACAGGAGTAAAACTGAGCTGCACTCATCTGCTGCAGAGCATCCATTGGCACTCACCAACTTACAGCCTGGCATAAAAGGAAAGCTGCTGCGTGATCTGAGAATCAATTAAAATTTGGTACTAAGGGAAAGCAAAGTATGAAGAGAGGATGCAGATGGATGTGGAACAAGCAGAGTGTAATAGCCTGAGCGGTCTGAACACCGTTTCAGACATGTCTCTGAATAAACTAAATGAAGAAGAGCAATGGTGTGGAATAAACAGCAGCTCAGCAGAGACTGCAGCGCTGCACCAGTGCAGGTTGGGCACTTCTGTAACAGGCTGGGGCAGCTACTGGGGATCACATGAAGCACAACGCAGTGCTTTATTCCTGAAAAAATACAAGTAAGTATTCTGATATCCAAAAAGCAGTGGGATAGCTAACATTAGAAGACAGCCAATGGCAATGGAGTCATTTTCATTACAGGAGCTCAACCAACATGAAGTGGCTTGACATCCTGTTTGGGCTCATCAACCTCCATGAAAAGGTATGCACACCTCCTGTGCTTCCATGACATAGGAAAAAAGGTGGGAAACTGCAGGAACAACATAGATCATCTGACTTATTAAAGTGAGTAATTAATAAAAAAAGTTCATGAAAAATCACACATAGAGAATGAAAGACACAGTGAGCATATAGATGAGAAAACAAGTCATCAGCTGAAAGCTGGCAATCCAACAAAGGGAAAAAAATAATATGGAGGAGATATGAAAACTGCAGCAATTCAAGATGATACCTTACACATTGAAATGAGAAGATGGAGAGAGGTGTGTCTCAAGAACAGCAGGGACACTGCAACCAATCAAAACATCGAGTCCTAACAGCCTGGTTAGGAATAATGTGGAGTGCATTTCAATTATTGCTAAGTTACAGTAACAGTTAATTATTGCTAAGTTACAGTAACTTCCAACTTTTACTAGCAGTGAAATAATATTTTCTAGCTTTTTATAAAGCACTATTAAAAAACCGCTGTGAACAACAAAGTAATTAAAAAATTCCAATCTTCTCAATTGGGATCTCAGTCTAGGTTCTATTTGCAGTATTTCAAAGAAGTGATTTTCTCCTAAAATCATCCCTTAGAAAGGTTCAGAGTTCTTTGGTAGCACACATCTCTTACGAACATATTCAGGTACAGGTCTATAAATCACACATTGCATATAATTGTACCTGGTAAAACCCCTAATTTCAAACATTTTCTCTTGTGTTTTATTTTAAAACATCTAATAACATCTTTTAAATAACTATGAAGTAAACATTGTTAATGAGCACTCCATAAGCTTTCTTCACTAGATTACACACCCAAGAACACCATCCTATTTTATATTACACTGAAAACATGAAGCACGACACCACCTCAATTACCACCACGGGCAAATGAGCCAAGCTGTGATGTTGTGGTGTGTGCATGTGAATGCAAAACGCTGCTCTTAAAGTCTTGAGCTTCCCATATAAAGCAATTTCCATTGAGATGCATCCATCTAATTAGTTGTTGATCACTGTACAATATCTGTCTTAATTAGAACCTGAAGGCTGTCAACAGCTTTCAGAAACACTCCGTTATGCTTGGGAACACCCAAGATTCAAGGCCATTTTAGAGGGCCTTTTTTTTTTTTTCACGCTGACCACAGGAAACCCCAGAGGAAAAAAGCCTTATTATTAGAAAATGGTGTCCTTAAAATATAACAAAAATCTTACTTGTATTAATATCCAGTTACCAAATGAACACAAGGAAGAAGGAACATAAAAAATGAAATATGATTTCTAACACCAAACATTAACCTACATTTGAAACAAAATTTCAGGTAAGTTAACAAGATTTAGCACCACTCTCTACAGCCCTTCAAACAAATGTTTGGGCTTTCTCCTAAAATACTTTAAAATAACAAAAACATTTCTGTTAGTCTCAAAGCTTATAAGGCACAACTGTGTAATTATAACAAAATTAAAGGATGCTGCTAGCAAAAGGATAAACAGTGAATAAATATGCAGCATTATATTTGGCTTGAAAATCTGGAGAGGATTTCAAATTGTCAAAGGTCAGACTAAAACTATCCTTTGATGAGTGAAAGAGGAATTATGGGAGGAAAATCTACCCAAGAATTCATGCAAACAGTGCAGTCATTTAAATTTCCCCCCTTGATTCTAGACTCAGAATCTGCACTTTTTGAATGTAACTAACTGAAGATTCTAGGATAAGACACTTTACAAAGATTTGATGAAAGAAAAAAAGCAGCACTAGCTTTAGTATATAAACAATAGAGGAATGCAAATTAAGGCACAGTACACAGGCCTTTATGAACTGTGAACTGAAGCACCTTTCTTGAACAGGACTACTTTCCCAGAGCTCAACACCAAAATGTGGAATTGTCTCAGTGTAATTAACCTGCTCTGTGACTGTCAGGTTACATAAATACTGAATTTACAAGTTACATCTTCACAGGCTGTGTTGATTGACCTCTATCCTTTCCTGTCTAACAGCAACCAAAGCTCTGCTTTAAGGCCATAAACTCTTAACAGAAGAGAGGACTTAAAAAAGGGTCTGGCCTTGTCAGATTTTCAGAAGTGCTGAGCAGGCCCTGGAAGGCTGCTATTGTCTCTTCTAAGAGAAAGACTGAAACAGAAAGACAGAAGCTCGTCTATATTCATATAGTATTACGAGTTCCCTGAAGAAAGCTGAAAAATTTACCCATTTCCTCAGGACTGAGGACACATAGGAGAGCATGAATTTCTTCAGTTTTTGAATCTATAAAATTAAAAGAAGATAACAAAACAATATTGAATAAAATGATGAAAAAAAAGGCCCAACTTGAGTATCAACTCCACAAAAGTTTAATGATCATAGGACTAAACTACAGACATTTTTCTCACAGGTAAGGGAAACTAAAGATTTCAGAGTTGATTTCTTTGAAAGAAACGTACTGTTCAAAGAAGCAAAAGTAAAAATCCTTAGCTCAGAACCCTCAAAAGAATGAGGAACAGCATACCCTAAGGCAATATGTAGATACCCACAGTTTAAAACTAAACAGCACCCAAAACTTTTAGCCCCCACAGCAGATCACATGATGTGATAAGAGGGAAGAAAGATTGTATGTAATTGTATTTGGCAAGCAGAATTCCAGAGTGTAAAACAAAATGGAGCATTAAACTGTGGTATTGGAGTTGCATTCTGGGGAATGAGGCAGACCATTAAGTTCATTAAATGACTCAGGATTTATTACACTTGTATAGTCAACTATATATCAAGTCTATCTTTCTGCTTTTATGCATGTGCATTAAAAATGGCCCACTTATGAGAACAGCCATTCATTTCATACTCTTCCTGCATTTCTGTTAATGTTCTTACTTTGTTTAATGTCTGCCTGTGAAAAAGTAACTTCTTGTCTGGCAACTACAGATATGAAAATTTCTATCTGCTTACTCTGCATCACAGGTGACATTTATTTTAGAGCCAAGTAACCCTCTCATGAAAAGCCTTTGTGAAAAGAGCTTTCTCAAAATTAACAGATTTAATGACACTATGCCTCTTTTGCACTTTACCTAACCTAATATTTTAAATTTCTCCTTCACTGGGATTGTCGAATATGCTCCTTCACAAAAGAGAAAGCTGAACAGCCGTGCTAAGACAACCATATTTCTCACTAGACCATTGGTGTGAGACTGTCTTTCACAGTGATAGGGAAGCCATACCCATTTGTAGCCTTATCACTCCTGGACTGCACTACTGTATGACAAATAAGCAACAATACTGGAATATTAAAGTCATACTAATATAGATGTGTAAAAAACAGTCCACAAAATTTTCCCTCTCAATTTGAAGAAAATTTATGGTAATGGAAGTCAAGCTTAAGACTTGTGTCTGTAAGATAAATATGTTATTTTATATGCACAACAAAGAGACTGACTCCCAAAGTTTCATAGTTAAGATTCTTAACTCTTGCAGTCAACTTTGAAATTATTATAAAAATTAGCAAATTCTCATTTCAAGTACTGCACTAACTTGACTTCATTAAGACGGCATTTAAAAACCGCATTCAAATATAATGGAAAATTAAAATTGAAAATTCATATTCTCTGCCAACAAACCCAACAGCTTTCTGTTCTAAAAATTCAGACTACTTGCAGAAAAGCCAAAATGTAAGGGAGAGAGTGGAAAAGTTAATTTGAGATGAAATAAAAATCCTAACTTCAGGGAATTGGAATTGATTTTTAAAAGTTTTTCTGTGCAAACACGCACCCTGGTATGAAGGGCAAGTGATGAGGCAGGTGAAGTCAGCACAGCGATGCAGTACCGCCTGCTGTTGTAGGATGCCCCCAGCCTCCTTTGCACGTGGGTTAAGTCCACAACCTCTGAAACAGATTTTTAAACTATTCACTACATTTTAAGATCCTAAAATTGAGTATTATGTACCAGTTTTTTTGTTGGATAATAGTTTCTCTTATTTTAGCTTGTTTTTCTTGAAGCTGTTAGGCCCAGTCCAAACCACGTGAATGTGACTTTGAGCGTCCCAAGGTAACACAGTGAACCATTCTCATGAAAAGAAAACATAAATGCTTTGCTAAAGACATCCTTATGTAATTTTCTTTGCCATCACAGAGAATAATAGTGTTTCCGTGTTGCTGAAAGAAATTAAAATGGCCAGAACATAGATTTACAGTAAAAGGGAACTGCTCCTCAACACATCAAAGGCATTGTTGAAAAAACAGCCCAGAAGTCAAGTAGTAACAAACCTCATATGGACCAGTGTATCTACCAGCCACCTTATCTTGAACACAACAGGCAATGTGAAAGAGTGATTAACTCTCTTCTGTTGCTACAAGGACTACAAGGTTGCTTGATATTACCTTGACCAGTAAGAACTCAATTCCTTTATTCCCACTCTCACATGACAACGAGAACTGAGTATACATAAAAATTTGGTAACAACATTCTGCCTACCTGCCACAAAGCTTCACAATAAACAGCATCACAACCTCTCTCTTTCAAGAACATTCAGTAAGACCCCCAGATCAGTAAGACTTGAAGAAAACCTTAAATATTAACCATAAATGTGTATATAACAACATTTCAAGCATGACAACAGAACAATGATATAGTTTATGATACCACATCAACAAAAATACAATCCAAAAAACATATGAACAAATAATGATGTTTTCATATGCATTAAACTTCCAGATGCAGGAATTATGTTTGAAGTCACATGCATGCACTGCTAGAAATCATGTTCCATCTTTTTGGGCAGTAGCTGTACTCTAGACAAAGAATGTTTGAATGATTTCCTCGGCTGGTGCGGAGAGTACACAATGTTGAATCAACCTTTCTATATCAGAGAATCCTCTGATGTTGCAACAGTACCCCTAAAAAAGATTTGGGGTTACAAGGGTGGAGAAAATTCAAGAATCATCATTCTTTGTCTTTTAACATTTCCTTTATCAATGAACTTTCTGTCATATCCTTTCTAAAGACAATGGTTGATATGAGAAACTATGAGCAAAAGGGAAAAAAACAAAAACTGTAAATGAAATAATGTAAAATATCAAAATAGTTATCAGATTTACTGAAGATCCGAAACTACAGGAGGAAAGTTATCAGGTAAATAAAATTGAGTCCCAATTAAAACTAACATGAGACCAATCACAGTAATATGTCTTACACTGCCATAGAACAAAACGTTTACAGATAAATATAATTGGAATGCAACATTTTCTCAATGAGTTACAAGTATGAGAGAGCTCTTTCTTCATTTGCAAAACAGAAACAGATATATGCTACCCTTTCCTTTTCTAGTTCTGTTTTTTCACAGCAATCTTGTGTCAAGGTTCGAACTTCTCCAAAAGTTATTTATGTTGAGCTTGGCCCTAAACCAGTGAATTAAAATACAAAATAGTAGTCTAAAGATAAAAAATGCTGTTCTTCAGAAAAGCAGGGTTACACCGAATGAGCTTAACATGGAGAATTCTGTATTACCACATGAAGTACAAAAAAAATAAAGAATACAAGACCCATAATATGGTTTATAATACAATTTAAATTAACTTTTTAATTTATTATCAGAGATCCTTTCCTACAGTCTAGAATACAAAGGGGAACCTAATATTTTGCTCTGATATTTTGAACAGGGTTTTTTTGGGGGGGGCAATATATTAAATTAGCTAATACAACATTGTTTCTACAAGTGAAAACTTCTGCAGTAATTTAAATCACATTGCAGAAGTTTTAATTGGTGAATATTTCATGCCTTAGTTATTTTGTTGAGATGAGTTGGGACTTCTGTTTAAGGAGATCTTTTCACTCAACAGAAGAAACAATAGTACCCTCTTTTTGAGTAATATAATGGCCTTTCTGAGATCGTGGTTGTACTAAAATGTATAATAAATATTTACTTTAAAAATTGATTCAATTTCACACTAGCCTAAAAAGATTCCAAGCCAAGGTATTCAGCACAGTAACTGTATATTGTACTTGTCAAGAATAATTTTGCATTTTAAATTGTTCTGTAAGGATTCAATGTGCAAATCCCTTGGAGTCAGCAGATTTCATTTGGCATTAAATGGACACTAAAACAGATCTCTGAATGAATAGTTCTCAAAGTACAAAGTACTATCTTTTACTGTATAATTATAAAACTATTACAGATTTGTAACAGAAATAATTCAATGACTTTTTTTTTAAAAACACCTATGTGTCAATAACACCAAATTTATGCCTCATTTTATAATTTACCCTTCCTCACAATATGAGAAACTACACAATGGAATGAAATTCTGTTCCCTTTGAAATCAATAGCTAGTTGTGATTGACTTCAGAATGTCAGAACTTGATTTCTTGTCTGTTAGTTAGCTTACTGAAGCTGAAAGAGTGGTATAAAATATTATATACATTTTAAAATTGCACTTTCTGCATTATTTGGATGTTATACAATGCTTAATTTCATGACTACTCTGAAATCAAAATGAATGACATGCAATTAGAAAAAAACTCCCAAAGTGTTTAGTTGTTTGACTTCTGCAATTCTCTAAGATTTCGATTTTAAGATGAAGGGGGGAACAGGAACTTACCTACTTGGTACTTTGGGTAATAAGGTGCCATTTGTCCACTACTGCATGATTGTCTCTTATGCCTTTTTCTTAAATTTGTATCAGTGGTCTCCCATTGTGGACTTTTTCTTTTGTTTATTCTGATAAGAACTTCAGAACTATCAGCAGGATTATCGTCCTGGTTTACACCACTACTGTGAAACTGGTCATCCAGCCTTTCAGTCACTTTAGAAGAATTAGATCCTTTAGATGTTTCCATTTCATTTTCTTGTTTCTTTAATGCATTTTGCTTAGTAGAATGGGACCTTAAAAGAGGATGTCTTTTTTCTTCCATATAGGCCTGAGCGCTTTTACTGTCAACAGCTTCAGGAGAATAAATGACATTATTTAACTTAAATGAATTGTGCTGCTCAATATGGTTGATTTTTCTCAGAAATATCCTACAGTCTTTAAAGGTTTTGGCTTTCAAAGTATTTTGAAACAGTTTATCTTGGCTTTGTTCTTTTCTAACATTTTGCTGGCAACAAATTGTTCCATTTGTCTCTGAATGTGACTTAAGTATATTTGCTAAACCAGGATGCAGGTTAAAGTCAGAAGATCCCATCATCTGTTGAACAAATGCATCTCTGGCATCATCTGCAGTTGGCAAGAGACTATTCCGAGACTCTACCAAAGTCTGAGTGGGCTGGATTTCTACCATACTTTTTTCCTGGAGCTTGGGTGTTTCATCATTAGTTTCCCCACTTGTACTTTTAAACAACTGACTTTGGCAAAATAACTGCAAATTTTTCTTTTTTGATTTCCAGCCTCCAGGAGCTGGATTATAGAGCTTTTTTGTTTGTCCCCATCTATCACGCTGCAACTTCTTAAATTCATTTCTTTTTAATCTGGCTAATGTGAAATTACTTTTCATGCTTAAGACTGGAGACCTCACCATGTTATGTAACATTTGCAATTTCCCTGCTGGTTTTGAGGGGGAGGATAGTGCAAACTTTTTAAAGTGCTTTCTGAAAGGGCAAGTACTAAGATTAGACTGTTTAGTTTCTGTCTTTATCTCTCTGGTACTAACTACTTCTAAGGGATTGCGAGCATTTGCCTTTCTCACTAGAGAGAGAGACTGTGTTTCTGTGGTTTGCATAAACCAGGTGCAGAGTTCATTCATATTACACTTTTTCTGGAAAAGCATTTTTATAGGCGATGTTTCAAGTTCTACAAGGCAGGAGTCTAAAGGGTTTGACATTTCAGTATTACAGTCTTGTTCAATGGGATCCCTTTTTTCACATACACATTTATCAAACTCACTTCCCCCCACACGCAACCAGGTATTAGTTATCTGTTCAAATCTATTATTTAGTTCTTCCAACAAAGTGTCACTTGAAGTGGAAGTAGGCCACCACCTGAGAGAGGGATTGGATGAAAATATGGGATCTGATGATACTTCATTAATGGGCCCAAGTTCATCATCCTTAAGATCCTTTTTAGCATTTCCTGAATTTCTCAGTTCTGAGGTATCTTTGGATGCTGTGCTTTGATTTGATTGCGCATGTTTTTCCTTTCGCTCTTTAGCTTTTTTCAAGTGAAGTTTGTATGATTTATGTAGTAAGGCACTTCTGCAAGTAAATGCACTGGAAGATGCTAATGAATGTAAAAAATGCAGCGAGGGTTTTCTGTCCCTAGCAGAATGTCTTGAAGGAATTTCACATTTTCTTGACACCGGTGTAGTAACATTGTGTGATCCATCCTCTCTCGAATCTTTCTGCATGTTCTTTGCTTGACCCATACTATTGCACAGCTGATTTCTTCTCTCCTGTGCTATGTTTTTTTCTAACACATTCTGCTGTTGTAAAGGAGGCAAACCATTGCTAATGCTCACTTTTCTTTCCTGAGGTGAAAGTCTACTAACAGTCACTAAGATGCCAGAAATTTTTACTTTTGCTGGTCTACCAGGTTTTCGAACGGTGGTTAATGGTTTCTTTATCTGCCGTATAACATTGCTGCAAGGATGTGGTGATGCTGGGTTACTCTTGATAGGTCTGACATAGTCATAACCAGAGACCTCCTTTTCAGCAGAAGGATTCTGTAAGGCTTTTACTATTTCAGTCAAAGCATTTCCAGGTTCTGCATTGTGCCTTACTTTGCTGGGGTCATTGGTAAAATCAGAATTACTATGTTGTGTGGACAGCATGCTGATTGCATTTAGGTTACCTTCAGAGACATGTCTCTTAGTTCTTCTTGACCTTCCAAAAACAACTGTCACTGTAATATTTTTGTTGCTGTTAGCTTCTTCTATTACTGCTGCATCAGACTTGATGCTTTTACCACCACTGCTAAGTTCAGGCCTAGGTTTTGTGCTTTCAGTCATATCAATTTTTGGTTTTGGAGGCCGTCCAATAGGTCTTTTAACCTGCTTAACTACTTGAGGACCTATTTTCTTTGGTCTACCAGGTTTTCTTTTTAAAACTGATTCACTGCTACTGCTTGATTTCTCCACAACTTCATCATTTTTTTCTAAGTCATTCAAGTTCATTTGACCAGCTGGACAAGAGCTTGTAATTGCGTCTGCGTAAACACAACTTGACCCCTCCTTGGTATCATTTTCACTGCAATCGCAATCCTTGACAAGGACTGCATGAGAAAGATCTGTGGCCTGTTTGTCTAACAAAGTGTTTGCATGTCCTTGAAACAAACAAAGATCTGTGCTTCCTTTAGGAGATGCAGCTGCAGATGTCAACGTATATTTGACTCCTTCATGGCTATTAACCTCTGAGACAAACATAAGCTTAATAGGACTAGAGTAGTTTAAGGGAGATGAGAGCTCCCCGGCTTCAGACGTCCCATGCAAGTCCCCATTACTGGAATGTGAGCTAGATGAATTAAAGGTTAGAGATTTCAAAAGGCTGTCATTAATTTCTTGATCTAGAACCATTTCTTGTTTGCTTGTTGTGACACAAATTGCTTTGATTTTACTGCTGCTTGGCACATGGGAATGTGGAAGAAAGCTTTGTCCTGTGCATCCCATTTCACTCAGAGTGAAAGGTAAACCCCTTCTAGTAGCAGGGTTCATAACCTGGTCGTAAGCATTATCCTCTGATTTTTGGCTTATTTTGTAACTATCCAAGAACGGGTTGTTAGTCTTTTTGGCTAAGTTTAATGTATCTTCTAAACGCTCCACTACAACTTGCAGATTTGTGTCTCTCATAATTTTGCTTATGTCACTGCATCTTTCAGCATGAACATCTTTATTTATTTTCATTTTTCCCAAACTTTCTAAAGACTTTTTTGCACCGGATGACTTTCTAAACATGATATTGTTCGTTACATACACTGAGTACCATCCAGAAGGCACAATGCTACGTTTAGTTCTGCCTAAGATTTCATTACTCTCATCCTTTAGAGAAATCTGACCAGTCTCTTTTAAGGTTGTGCCATCAGCTTGTGTATTTGGGAGTTTTGCCTGGCTGGTTGCAATAGAACTATTTTCTGAAAGAACCAGAAAGCCAGAGCTGGTTTGAAAATTAGTAAGAGGTAGTTTGAAAGACTCTGTTTGGTGTACTGGAAAGCACATTGGTTTGGTTTGGCAATTCACACATGGATTACTTTCAAGATGTTGCAAAGCCTCGTCTTCTATCACAGTAAAACTATGTCTTTTACTTGAACGTATTTTATCGAATTTTTTTGTAGATTTCTTCACATTTCTCTCAGAAATTGACTTTTTCCTTACAAGACTTTCATCAAGACTTGCAAGCTCCCTCTTGATTTGCAAAGACTGTCGTCGAATGACTGGTGAATCAGGAGAATTATACGTTGCAAATAAAGTTTCCTGACGCTTACGAAATCTTGTCTGGATAATTTTATTTTCCATTTGTTTATCATGTTGGCGAAGTAATTCCATAAAGCTGTAATCACTTGCTTTGGCATTATGCAAGAGAGACGTTATGAAGTCTCCTAATTTGACATCATTTTCTGGTGCCCTGTCACTGCTAGAAAGTTTTACAAGATTTGTTGCTATATCTGTAGTGTCTATTGATTTCAGCTTTTCATTAATGCGGTCCATTAAATCTTGAAAAATGGCAGAATGTTCACCTTGCTCAGACTTCTCAGAATTCATATAATCATCACTGCCTTCCTGGCCCGTCAATATCCAGGTTCCATCTGAACATTTGGTCTCTTTTCCTTTGCATGTTTTACCTCCGTATTCAAATTCTCCTTTGCTTCCTTCAGCTGGCAAGAGGGATGGAGGCTGGTTAATGGATATTTCGAACTTGCTGTTGTCTAAAGTCGGAAAATCCATAACCGATCCTTCGGATGATTCAAATTCTCTACTGTGCACAGGTGACAGTGGAGGCGGTGATGGGCTGCGAGATCTGTTTGAGTTTTTAATGCTGCTTAAGAGATCACAGTCCTTCGCTGAATACGTACATGCTGCTGCTTTCACAGAATGCCTGTTATAATTTTGCAATTGGTCAGCACAATACTTAGGAGAACTACATGCTTTGTTCACCACTGTCTTAATACATCCAATCGCTACAGCTTGGCACGACAAAGAATGGAAATCTTTAATACAAACAGAGAGAGGCGGTAAACAAGTGTTTGGCCTTTGATTTTGTAAACAGCACCTTTTTGTCAGCACATGTCCATCGCAATTGCAAAATGAAACGTGAACATCCTCTTCAGGAAGGGAACTGGGAGTTTCAGAGTGGACAAAATGTGTTTGCTTGCAACTGCAAACTATAGGAACATTTTCATCTTGTATTAAGAATTTTAACATAGCCAAAGTCTGTTGCCAGTGATATGAACAAAAAGACTCCAAAACTTTGTTTAATGCTGATTTTCCTTTCTCCAAATTAGATGTTTCCTCTGAATTAGCATCAGCTGTTGAGCTTGAACTGAAAATGAAAACAAATCAAAACAAAATATAAATTACAGTAAAACACCACATCTAATGTTTGTTATACTGGTTAAACTCAAACCTAAACCCCTGAAGTTTACAAAACAGTTCTGCTCTGTTTGCACTATTCAATCACACTTGCAAGTGACACTAATAATGATGTGCACCTTATCTTATCAGTGATAGCACTACCATTAAGAAAAATAATCAGGAAGAAATGAGGGGTAAAAAAGAACTTTCCTGGTCCAAACTATATATATAGTTACAATAATGTTAACTTTCTGATATTTCAAACTATCTTAGCCACTAGTGAAGGAAAATCTCACCAAGAACCTGGCGAGCTTGGATATTACTCCCATTTCACTAACTGAAGCACAGAGAAGGTCAAGGTTGTGGTAGAAGAAAGAATGAATCCATCTCTCCTGAATCCCACTCTTAGATATTTAAATATCCAAGTCTATTGAGTGCTCTTCAGGATACACTTAAAGATATTTCTAAGGACCTTTTTCATTTCTAGATTTAATTTTTAAGGATACCTAATAAGCAAACAAAAAATGGGAAAAACAGCCACTTGCTACTGTTACTGTTTTTTGAAGGTAAAAGTTTCCCTTCTAGTTTTCAAATAAACTGCAGTGGTGCATGACAGGCTCTTCGTTGCAATATATTACATACACACACACGTGCACACACACACACGGATTCCTTCATTAAACAGAAACAGATATAATCACCACTGGAATAAAAAACTTCTGTGATAAATATCCTTTAAATCTCAAATACAGCATAGGCCTATGTCTAGATAAGACTTCTGAGCAGTTGTTCTCAAAGATATTAACTAACAATAACTTATAAAATACTACCTTAACTAACTATTTAATCAATTTCTTATAAATTATTAAAACTAACATCACTACTTACCTAATCAATCATTTATATTGAAAAGCTGAAAATTTTCCATGGTAGAAATTAATACAGGTATTTCTTCAATTAAATACAAAATCCTTATGCTGGATAGCAACTATCAACAGATAGTTACCACATAGTTCAAATGTTTTACTGAAACCAACTGCATGAGCAGAAAATGTTAGAAGAATTCTGTTTTAGAAAAGTATGTATAATTTAAACATATCACCAAACTCTGAACATGACACTAACTTTTTCCCCTATTATCCTCTGTAATTTTTTTTGTATTTAAGCCTATACTTTGAAGAAATTTCAGTTTGATTTGGTTTTCAACTATATTGATCAATGAACAAACATATTTAAAATTTAATGTGCTGTATTTACACAAAGTTACCTATTCATTAACACATACCCAAAATTATTGCATCAATGATATCTTTTAGCTTTACGTTATTACATACAAATTCGTATTTTTATTGTCCTACACAGATTTTATAAAGTTTAGAGCTTAAAACCAGCCAACACTACATAATAATTTGTGTTTTTTCCTTCTGTAATATTCAGTATAAAGTGGTCTATATTCAAAATCAAGCATCTAGATGATACTAACTTGTAAAAGTGCAAGATAATTGTGACAGTATTAGTTGAAATTGCGATTATGTTTAAACAGAAATAATTAAGTCTTGAAAAAAAATCCTCTTTGTACCTGCAATCTAAAGTAAAATCAGCATTATTCAAGGGAATGTCATTGTCAGAATTGAACTGGTTTTGAAATACCACTACTGATACTCCAACAAATTCAGGAGTCACAAGGTGTTGAAATGTATCAATATTTGTGAAAATAAAGCTTATTCTAGTAATACAATACAGGATAAAAGCTAATTGCCCTCCCCACCACCATGACTTTAATTAGACAATGTTTTGAAAGGCCAAATTGAAAAAAAATTAACATAGCACCAGGTCTTCGTCTTCAATATTTCGTTTGTAAATCAGAGTTATTTTGTTAAGTACTAATTTGCTAAAAGGATAGCTGTAGTACAGTCTTTTCTAGACTGAATCTCTGAACAGATACCTTTTTGTCTGTCTAGACTTGCAAGGTATGCCTGTAGTTTCACTGGAGAGCTTGGAGAGGATCTGTATCCATAACTGCTATTTAAAGTCTGCTCAGCGGTGAAAGGTACTTCTGGAGCCCTACAACCTTCTTAAAGTCAGTAACTAGAATTTCCATAGGCCTCAAAACTGTTTTGAATTTACTATGTGGAGATCATCTCGTTGTATAAAGTAATATCCTGGTTATCACAGACATTCCTCCAAAACCATTTCTTTCCTGGCTATCTACCCTTGTGTGACACCTGTAATTTGCTTTCCCTTAGCATAAGTTAGTTTCTAAAGCTGACAGACAACTTAATTTCACCTATTCTATTGCAAAAATACCACATTCGAAATGATCTTCCAAGATTGTGAAAACACATCAAGCCCTTCCTCAGTCACCAGCTGGGAGCAGAGTTCGCTACACACACCAGTTCAACCATTAAAGCAACATGTTTTCCTTGAGGGGTCTTTCTGAAGAGATGTCAATATATTTAAACAGATTGATTTTTAGTAGCTTTTCAATAAAACTATGGAATTATACTTCAGTTTCCTATAATTCCATCCTATAGCCCTTTAAATTTGTGTTGTCATGCTGTAGTTTAGACAATCCTCAGGATAAAAGGCTGGAACAATAATTTCATAGGAAGAAGAACTACCACTTTCACAACTGCACGCTTCCTTCACAGAACCGTCTTACAATTCCTCCAAACCACAAAAAGATGGCTGGAGAGAGTGGGCAGGAAACAGAGGATCAATGCACACTGCTCCCCCAGCACCTCTGGGCAACACACCACCCAAGACAAAGGCTAAGTATGGCATGACACTATTTCCTGTCCGGAGGACAGGGTAGTTAACAGCACAGAGTGGGGACTGACTGGAGTCCAAAACTGGCATGAAGGCAGCAATGTGATGAGATTAGTTACCGGCCTTTCAACATATAATTTTACGTATAAAAGAAGTAAAACTTTGCCTCTTCCACAAAAACTATCAGGAAAGAGCTCTACCAGAGGACTCCCAAAAGAGGCCCTTCCCCAGAGGTCTGTCCTCTGTGGTCTCAGCCAGAGATAAGATAGATCAATCTAGCAAGTTCTTGACAGACTGGGAACAGGAACAAAACTGGAACAGAACATACTTTCAAGTACTCATACAATCATCATAAACTATTATAAAAATATAAATCTGTCTTATAGAAATGTTTGTTTTCTGACTTTGCTAAATAAATAAATACCTCAAAGAAGCTATATGTTATCTAAAATACATAGTTTTTAGCTGCAGACTAAAAGGGCTAATTGTTAGAAATTTAGTTCTCTGAATTTCTTCTCATTAAGGAGCAATGACTCAGTTCTGAGAAAAAAAACCATCCTTCCTTAAAGCTACTATTTCTGATTAAATTCTCATAGTAAGTTAGTCATTGTGCTTAATTTCTATAGTTCTTGATCTTATGCCACTGCTAATAAATGTGTGCCTCGGAATAAGTCAAATAAGTCAGTGTACAGGTTTTTTTTTCTTTTTTTTTTTTTTTTTTACTGAATGAGCAAATCAATCACACATCAGTGTTGTAAATTTATGTGCAAAAGCATTGAAGTGCTTTACTACAAATTACAACGTAGAAACACGTTAACTAAACAATTAAATTCATACAATCAGATTTAGGAATATAACAACACAAAGAAGAAACAGAATTACAGTACATTTACAACACAAGACAAATACATGGAATTCATTAGAAAATATTGTAATAAATAATTCATGAATTATAGTGCAATTGATTTATGCATAAATATAACTAATTGCCTAAAAATCAGTTGTTAACAAAAATCTGTCAAAAATCAAGGCAGCCACAGAGTTTTACTAAATTACTGCGACAATGGAAATACTGCAATTAAAAAACAAATACAAGTATTTGTACTGTAAACAACTAAAAAAATCAGTCTCACTAAAGTTAATATACAATTTAATATAAAATTGTCATTAGCTACCAGAAATGGTTTAAACAGCTTTACTGAGCAGTAGTTCTAAAAACAGAGGCACTGTTTTTTAATATAAAATACTTGAGAAACATTCAAATAAGTAGAAAGCATGTAGGGCTTGCTTTCGCCTTCATTTAAAATTCTGCTGAAACAGGAATTTTCAGAAATTGTCAATTACTAAGTAGTGACTGGTAACTGAATTTATAAAACAGTTCAAAATGTATAACTTAAATGACATTTAATGAAATACATAGGGGTTGGGGAAGGAGAATTTACACATTTCCCTGCCTTTCCTTAGTTGTGTAATTAAAGGTTAGCCTAATAAGTAGAAACAAATAATTCTGTTCCTTTAAACACTTACAGGTTGAGTATCATCTATAAACTATCAAAAAATATTTTAATTACTATTTCTGACCAAAAAATAAATACAAGTACTAAAATGTTGAAAATTAATTATAATATTACATACAAAACTACTGAGTACTGTTAAGTCAATAGTAAAATGATCCCTGATTTTATGAATCCTGTTAAATTTTTGGTCAGGTCATCTTTTAAATGATATAAAAAGAGCACTGTTACTTGCCTTCAATATAAAGTTCTGACTCAAATTCTAACATTGTCTCAGGAGTAGAAAACATCAGTATGGTATAAATATTGGGCAATGCATTGAAGCCCCAGATTTTTGCAAGTAAAACTGTATAAAGACAGATGTTGAAACATTTAGGGTTTTTTCAACTGCATTTTTCAGTGGGGATATAGTCACAAATTAATCCTTCTGGCCCTCACAAAATATGGCTTAATTCTTTTAAAATGAAAGATGACCCTGACATCTGCTCTTCTGCAAACTCCTTATCAGGTACAATTCTGCTTAAAATCTTAGAATCATAGAATATGCTGAGTTGGAAGGGACCCACCAGGATCATCGAGTCCAACTCCTGGCCCTGCACAGGACACCCCAAGAATCACACCATGTGCCTGAGAGATTCATTCTGTAATATGCAAGTAAACCTTAATGTCTGAAGGAGATTCAGTATAGATCTGAGAGACCAAAGAACTGAGATACTGGTTGTGCAGTTTCAAAAGATTATTCTGTTTTAAAATGGAAATTGTTAATTTTTAGTAGCATTAATAGATATGGGCTAGATTTTGCCATCAGCAGTATGTTCTCCACTGACTTTAATAGCAAGTTCGTCTATAAATAAAATTACCTGATGTGGCCCATATGTATCTAAAGTACCAATTCATTTATACAATTAACCCATACACGTGCAAATTTAAGTGGAGAAAAAAATGGGTGCACATGTACCACATGTATAAGAGTTGGAGAAAAGTCTTTTTCTATGCCAGATTAGATGTATATGGAAAAAATTACATGTTGAGAGAAAAAGGGCATTGATGTTCAGTAGCGAATGTATGAAGCAAGCCCCCATTCATATGTAGACATATACGTTTGATATTACATAAAAAAAATTGTGATAAAAAGTCCAATGTGAATAATTTGAAATTCATGTAAAAACTGCAATATGAAGGTAATTGGTCTCCCTTAAATTCTATTAAAAGTTACGTATTTAAAATGAACTGACTTTTAACTACCAAATTTATAAAGAATTTATATTATTGAAAGTTCAAAACAGCTTCACTGTTTAATATTTGTATTTCTATCAAGACCCTGAACTGCAAATTTGGTTATTAGCAAAATGATAATGTAAGTTGGTATTCATTTTGATAAACTGAAAATGTTTTGAAATGTCACAGCAGCAAATACATTACAGTTACAGTGAGGTTTTTCAATAGGAGTGTGACACAATCCTTAAATAAGTTTTAAGTAGTCATAACATCAACTAACCAGCACGTTTAAACAAAAAACCAAACAAACCCAAACCATTCTCAAGCTCATTCTGTGCACATTATGAACATGCTCTAAGTTGCATTCCAACTTTCTCTTTAAACCTTACAAGTTACCTTAATTGTCAAACTAAAAAAGGAAAATTATGTTAAAGTTTAAATTATTTTATGCTCTTAGTATTCCATCTTATTCCATACTTAATAATTCTATAACTACAGTAATTTCTCAGATTTCATAAGTGTACACTTTGTAAACACCGATTTCTTTCTAAGCCAACAACAAAATTTTCTTAAAATGATAAAAAAATGCAGTTTATACCTGCTAAACACACATTTTTAGTAATGAAATGTTTTTCTTACTTGTATTGGATATTTAAGTAACAAGGAACTTTTTTCTTTCACAGAATATACTATATCCTACTAATACTTCACAAATCCACTTCCTTGTAAGGAACTAGCTTTTTTTTTTAAAATCCATTGCTTTGTATAATCTGAGTTACTTACAATTCATCACAAGTATTCTGTGAACTATAAAAGTCTGTTAACCCTTGGTTGCGTATTTCCATAATAAGATGGATAATTGAATGGGTAAAGTGGTTCTTCACCAATTAAAAATTATGCTTCACATGACAAATACTTCTTTTCCCAAAACATCTTTATGCTATTGACTACTAAATAAAACCTGAATCTTTTCACCTATTTATACAAGGATTATATTAAATACACACTATCAGAATTAAGTGAGCAACTCTATAATTCTGTCCACAGTGAAAACCCTGAATAAAACTATTTTTCAAAAGGCATGTATGTGGTTTTTGAACTGTAAAATTTCACGTCTTCTGTCAGAGTGAGCATATGTATTTCTCACAGAGTGTGTGTATACAGACATACATACACACACACAAAACAATTCGCTAACAATTACTCTACACAGGCTTGCTACTATTTTTGCAGCTGCCAGTCCCTGAATCTGTCATATTAAATAAGCCAGTATCTGGTAAGCGGAGTTTCTTCTTCGGTGGAGTCTTCAATGTTCCAGATCTTTCTTTTACTTTATATTCTAAAGTGCTGTGAGGTACCCCATAAATTCCTTGTGCTTTGGAAACACTCATTTTCCCACTCATTACCATTGCAATTGCTTCTTCCATTATTTCATGATCATATTGCCGATAGCGGCCACGTTTTTTTCTTGGTTGCTTATTATCTTTACGATCCAAACTATCTTCTGTATTTTCTGAGGTTCCATCTACTGTCCCATTCTTAGCATTAAGACACAAAGGAGAGAGGTCCCCATGCAGAAAGTAGGAGTCAACACTTGAGTGAGTTACAGGTCCAGAACATTCAATTTTGTTCTGTTTAGGGAGGATATTTTTCAATTTTTGAAGAGCTGATCCTTCTAAGACTGAGGAGGTTTTAGAAACGTGGTACATAACATCCAGAAGACCAGCAGTATCAGACTGTGGTTTGGACACAGAACTTATTCTTAGCTGAGGAATTTTTAATTGTACAGTAGGACTTGAAGTTTCATATTGTAGATTTTCACTTTTTTCTTTAAACTGAGTGACCATTCTCTGTAGAGTTAACTGGTGGAGGTAACTGGAAGCTGTTGGGAATTTTAATTCTGAGGTTTCAAGTAGACTGAGTTTACTTTTTTCTGTGCGCTCTGCTTGAGCTCTTGCCCACAAGGCTACTTTTTGTAGGACTGCACAAGTTTCTTTACTGTCTTTAAATGAATAACTATCATTGAAATCTCGAGTTTTATTTTTAAAAGGTGCAGGCTTTCCTGCTGGTAAGGCTTCTAAGTGGAGAAGTAAAGTTTTTTGAGGTATGCCATAAAGTATGCCTGCTTTATTTATGTCCAGTGCTCCAGACTGAATGTCTTTCAAAGCTTTTGAGAGCAAACCATCTGCAAACTCAGCACTTCTTTCCACATAGTCCTCTCTGTTTCTGTGTAGTCTCCTGGATGGATGGAATGAAACGATGGTAAACTGATGTATGAGAGACTCTCACACAGCTATGGAAGGGAAGGGTCCACTCCTTTATTATACTCCTTGCTTCGGTAACATCACTGCTTCTGATACTTTTTAGCCTTTGAGATGTGGTAGTTAAATGATTATCCTAGCAAAATGTTACAGTTCTGGTAGGACAGTGCATCAAAAATCATACGGTGGCTTCTACAGCAGCCCTTCCAAGAACTTTATATCCTAGCTCAGTATTTGATAATAGTCTCATGTGCTTGTTATATTCCCTTGTTCACATGCTTGCAGAGCAACACTGTTATAATTTTAATTATACAATTAACGTTCCGTTAAATACCCAAATCCTGAAGGAGTTTTTGTTAGTAGAAACGTGACGTTACCGCTAAACAAGTAATAAAAGAGTCAACCCCCTCATAGAAAATTTGCAGCAATAAGTACATAACTACACACGAACATCCCAGACTTACACAAAACTAGGCTTTCTACAACAGTAAGATAAAGTGCTGTAGTTAACAATCAAGTCCATTTTCGCAAAATAAGACACAGGTTTAAAAACTTCTAGTCACTACTTACAGCTCACTAATTACAAAGTCATATTCACTTCCAAACTTCTTTGTATGAGCAAGTTAATAAAATGCACTTTTACATCATTCAATAAATACTGCTACTGTAGTCCTGTTTGTAGTAAGTTATTTGGTAAGACGTACAGGTGACAAAAAGGGTCCTGCTATGGCTAGTGGATGGGAGGATGTCAAGATCATAAAATCCAACAAAACAATGCATTTCACTAATTTTGTGGTAGCTTTCAGCAGATGCAAGAAGACTTTCCGTGCTGAATAAAGAAATTTAACCGTTTGCCACCACACACCATAGTCAGAACCATGATGTAAGTTTAAGTATGATGATTAAGAGCTCTCTCTCACGCGCTTGCTCTCTCTCTTATTAAGGAGTATTATAGATAATTGTCATTTAACTTGTTCATGTTAGTTGAAGAACGTTTTACATCTAATTATTAACATGGTCACTTTTGTCCAAAATTGAAGTTTCCTAAATAAACTCTAAAAGAATTATTTACATTTTCTTCTACTGTTCTATTACTTTTAATGTGCTATGTAATCAATTTTCAGGTAAATTTTAGTAACATGAACTAAAGTTTGGTGATTGTTCTGATAACTTTTCTTTAAACAGAAAAAAAGGAAAAAGACAAATGAAACATATGATATATACATAGACACACACTTATGAGTGACAAAAATTCTTTTGAAAGCAAAATAGGAACCACATGTGTGTGCCAGTATATACAAGTATGTTATGAACATAAAACCTGACCAGAGAAGAGAAACCCGGATTGCCTTTTAGATAAGCCAAAGAGAGTCCTAAACGTTGCTTACCCAGACACTGAGTTTTCAGAACACAATGGATCATATTTTGGTTCTTCCAACCTTGCATTTTTCTTTGTAGAGAGATCTAGCACTCCATCCCCTGCAAAGAACGAGCAGTGATGATAACAGTGGTTTAAGGAAGATCTCAGAGATTTTGGTAGCAAGTATTTTTTACCTACGGCACAATTTTCAAGCAGCTACTTTATCTTGTAAAAATTTCTGACGCCGTATTCCATTAACAACATCAGCCATCAGCAAATGATTTTGTATATTTGATTTGTAACACAAGTTTTTTAAAATTAAGAAAAAATAAAAAATAAACCCATTCAAAAATAGTAAAATTAAAAGAACCTGTATTAAACAGAAACATGACTGCCTTCCTAAAAATCACACATGTACTGATATTGCAGTTTACTTTCCAGGCAACCAAAACAATGCACTTGGTATTACTATAATTATTCATATTTACATACTGTAAACAAACAAGTCTGATGCTTAACTTAAAACCAACCTAACTAAATCCTAGGCTTACAGGATAATTCAGGTTAATAAGGACCTCAGGAGGCCTCTAGACCAACCTCCTGCTCAGAGCAGTCAGCTCTGAGGTCAGACCAGGTAACTGGATAAGCAGGTAGCACCCCTGGGAAGCAAGTTTGAGCCCAGTAAAGAATTTTAAGAAAATGAGACCCCTGCCATTAAAGGTTCTAACAGTTTATTTATAGATATTCCTCCTGCTGCCTCCACATACATACAATATTGAAATCGGAAACATGGAAAGACCTAAATAAACTGGTGTGGGAATCTGGTCTGTTAAGTCACAGGTAAATGCTAAATTCAGGATTTATAATTGGTTGTTAAAGTCTAAGTAGTACTGAAATAGAAAAACATACTTTTAAAAAACACTCAGGAAACTAATTAGCAGTTGAAATGCTCCTTTTAGTTAAAAGCTTTATTTTAAAAAAAATCAATCGTATTTAAATTATAGTTAAATCCCCTAAATGTATTTAATTTCATACCTTTCTTCCTTGGTGCTCTGTTTCAAACTTGGTCTGTTTTGTGTGCCTGAGCTCTGCAAATTCAATTTTGAGTTTCAACATGCAGCTCAACATTCAACTCTACAATCACCCTTATACTACCCCTTATTACATTTTCAGTGTCATTTTCATGTTACTGTCTATTATTTCTAAAGTATCAATCAACTGTATATATTTTTCTACAGCCTCAGATGCAGACATGAAGCACTGACTGAAGAACCCAAATGCCAACAGCTGAATAAGAAATCAGGAAAATTGTTTGGGTACCTCTCCTTTATACCAATAATGCAAAGAAATAGAGTTCTGTGTAATAATCAAATCCAGCTATTTGTTTTGGACTGCTTTCTGACTGTTCTTCTGCAACTATTTCCCAATACTTGAAGAAGGGTAGGGAAGAAAAAGTAACACCACAAGTGAACATTAGGGTAAAAATATTTTTAAATAGGCTGTGTCAAAGATGCTACTTTTCTCCTGAATACATTCCTTTCAAAGTCTTCCTTAGCCCTAAGAAAGTTAAAGGAAGGACTAATGTAATAATCTTCATTTCCAATCTTTCAGAATGGGCTTTGACAACACAAGGCTAGCAATAAGTTGAAAAATGATTAAAAAGAGCACAGTACTGAAAATGCAGGCTTCTGAAACAAAAAATTAGATATATTTTAGGCCTCTAAAGGGTAAGGAAAACTGAAGTAATTTCCGATTCAAGACAGTTGGTTCATCCAACCGAGCAAATGCATTCATAAGTACACGATACTTCCCTGAAGACAATGCTTTATGGGAAGGTGATACTCAGTAAAAAGAACCATACAAGAAATCTGATGTACGTACAAAATACCAGATAAAGTCACTGCACCCCAGCTTTTTATTCAGTGATTTCATCTGAATTTAAAAACAAACCAAAAAGAAAAAAACTAAAACAAACCACAAACTTCACAAAAACCTACCTACAACTTGTAGAGCATTTGCTACATAGCATTAAGACAATGAAATCCTACCTAACTAAACGAATGTATGTACATATACACAGTAGAAATGTTTACTTTGGTACAAACTTGTTATTTGAAAGGTGGGAGTCGTTTTCTCTAAATTGAGAACTTTCTATTATTTCTTATCAAATCACTCTAAACAGGTATTAAAGCAAGAATTCTGGACAGGAACTGAATGATATCAGGAACAGAAAAACCACTCTCTAAAGTGGTTTTAACCACTATCTGCTTAACAGGATTTAAATGAAAAGAGTTCAACTGTGAGGATCCATCAAAGCAATGTACAAATTTGAACTTCCTCCTCTCTTATTGTCATTTCATTTGGAAATTCCTAACAGGAATTACAAATAACAAATGGTAAAAAGAGTTGCATGACAGTTAAGAGAGACTACTAAGAAGGGAATCATAGTATAGCTTTTACAAGTCTCCAGACTGAAGAAGTATACGTTAGGCACAGAAGTATATATTTTTAAAAATATATCCCATTAAAACCCTTCATAATTCCCTACTGTAAGCACATGACACTTCATTATAAACAAGCTTTCTTCAGACAAATACAGAAGTGAGAGTTAGGTAGAATAATAATACATAGTCCCTGAAGAAAGCTGGTTGAAATAACTTTTTCATTAATTTTTACACATAGAACACAATGCAAATAAAAAGAGGAAGCTTTTTTCTTCTTGATCTTATTTGCTTGTCTTGCCATCACTACAGTGATAAGTTGAAATAACTCAAAACTGATATGTTCATGGGAAACATGGAGCACAACACAACTTTCCTGGTAGGCAAGATATTCAAGCTACCTTTCTCCAGCTACAGTCTTATTTCACCAGCAGCTCTAAATTTCACGTTTATCATCTGCAAAGTACTCTAGCAAACACAGAATCTACAGCATCTTACATAGTTTACTGTGTAACTTGTATACTGTGGGTGCTAAACACCGATTTTAGCCTCAGCTGTTTCACTGATAATGCACATTTCTAAACTTGTTCTTTAGCCTCGCTGTAAAAATAACTCAAATATTAAAAACCTCACATTTAAATATCTCAATTTCTCTATACTTTAAGTTTTTCTTAGACAAAAGATTAATGGATTTTCAAATAGCTGAGGGTGGCAGCAGAACTTTCGTCCTGTCCCTGCCCTGTTCACCACCCTCTGCCTTCCCTTTCATTCCTCAAAGATTTATTTGGGATCAGCAACCACCATAACCTGTCTTTGGGGACTTTGCTCCCTCACAGACATTTAAAACTAGTTGTTTATAACTAGCTGTTGAAGTAAGCCACAGGCAATAGTGCTGGTATCAGGAAAGTATTTTTTATTGCCCTTGAAAAAGAAATGTGCCTCAACCTGGCCAATTATAAATCTCTAAAATCTGTAATTCATCCATAGCAGAAGTATGTCAAAGCACAACAGGTATTTTCTCAGGATTTAATCTGCACAAGGTATTTAACTAAACCCTGGCATGAACTGGTTTTGCCAGTGACCACACAGAATAAAAGCAGGAATTCTACTATTTCTTCATGCTTTTGCTGTCAAACAGAAAGGATCCTTGAAATTTAACCTATAATAGGTATATTTAGCATGAGAAATCCATGTCAGATTTCCCTGCCCCAAGGATGTGTCATCTAATTAAAGACTGCATCATTAGGCACACACTTACCAGATCTGCTCTCATTCTGACAATGTATATTAAAAAAACACACAAAACAAAAACCAAACACAAACTAAACCCAAAGTAGTTAGTTCTGCCTTCTTTCAACTTTTTTAGTATGGTATGTGACAAACAGGTCAACTTTTCCCTTTCGTCTGCAGCATTACAGGATTAACACAGATCCTTGTATCTGTAAAAGACAAAAGCTGCTTTTGCCACTGCTTTCAGCTGCACAGGACAGACACAACCCCTCCTGAAAACTGCTGCTAATCCAAATCTAGTTCAAAGTCCAAAAGGCTCAAATGATTACACTGTTATCAGTTTTGGATAGCAATATTCCTTGAAGCAAAGAAATTATTTCCTTTATGTAAATGATAGTGAGACACACTTTATTTCTCTAGCTTTACTCTCAATTAAGAAGCTGCACTCAACTACAATTATTAAGGTATGAAGTATGGAAATTTCCTCCCAAATTAACCTTCCCTTTCCATGATTCTAATCAGCCTGTATTTAAGAATCGAAGCATCCAAGGGCTGATGCAGACTGAGTGACATTTGCTCGCTGAAGTCCTTGCATCTTTCTTGCTTTTCTCAGGTTTCTTAACAGAATCACTGTTACCTGTGACAGCCACAGGTGAGCTGACAGAGTCAGTATTCCAAAACTGAAATTCCAATACCACTAATTTAACACAGGCACTCAGAAATGAAAATATTTATCTGCTAACACAAACTATGAAAAATGTTTCTAGAAAGAATGTGGGGGTTTTTTGTCGTCTGTTGTGTTTTTTAACACAGTTCTCTCACAACATTTTTCCTGGTGTTTAAAGGAAAACGTATGAATTTTATTTCAGTGTTAAGTTGATGCAATACCAATTTTCCTTCAATGTTTTTTTAAACACATAGGATAATTTTTTTTCTCCTGTATACTGATGACTACTTTGGAAAGACAAAACATATATTTGACATGAACAGTTATTTTTTAAGGGAGTAAGATGCCATACAGCAATAAATGACAGCAAAACACAAATTAGCAGATACAGAAATTTACCTTGCTGAGTATTCTGTTCTTGAGTTCGATTCACAGTGAGGTCTAGAGGGCTATCTTGTTCTTCCTGAAGGGAGTTTTCCGTTTGGTTCATTTGGACACTTTTACACATCAGACTTGGTTCAAATGATGAACCATTTCTGTTCTCTTGAATTTTGCTACTTTTTGAAATGTACTCAATCGCAAACTGACGGATCATTTTTTTCATTAATTCCTGAGCAACTAGGGGAATGTTAGGATCACAGTTCTGAGGAAGATCTAGGAATAAAAAAACACAGGCAGCAGATTAAGAGTCAAGCTTAATTATTTTCTTGTAATAAATACTTCCTATAATCACACAAATGTGTATAATAAATACATGTGTAATGAACATAATAATTCAGATGTCTAATAATTTTTTCTTATGAGCATTCCTAAGTGGAGGTCATCTGGAAAAACATGTTTAGCACACGTCGGTGATCTTTACGTATTCCTTTATCACAGCATGCAAGTAAGACTATGTGGGTTGCGTTACTTATGGGAGTCAGAATATGCATTTATTGCTGGCAAAAAAGTTGAATTTTCATTTAAAGACTGTTTTCAATTTAGAAAATAAAGAATTTTCAATAAAAACAGTGAAAGTTAAATGAGCTGTGAATTAATACAGAAAGAAGTTACTTTCAAAGAACAACCATAACAAAAATAGTGCATAATGAAGTGCCGTTCAATAGATTAGTTCTTTTCACAGCACAGAACACTTGGACTTGAGGAACTATTTAAAAATAAAAAAAAGAAAAAAAGATTTTTTTCACTTTCATATTAGATTATAATACCTACCACTGTAGTTGAGTATTATAAGGATTGAAATGTCAGAACTCATGATGCTTCTTAAAATGTCCCATACAATTTGAGGTAGTATGAGCAATTGAGCACAAAAATAAAGTTGTAAATTTTTATTGTAAAATCTTACAGGATTATAAGATATTTCCAAAGTGCTACCAATAAAAACACTTGCAAGAAAAGCTTGATTTCCTATTCTAAACTGGGTGTACTCTATTTTTTGTGTAGGTGACAGTCCCATGGAAAGTAGTATTTCATTTTAGAAACAAAAAAACAATAAAAGGATCAAATATGAGGTATCTATGACTTTAGTGTTATCTGTCAGCTAAAAAGAAGTTAAAACCTCTTATTAACAAACATAGCTGAAACCACATTTGTGAATCACCAAAAAGAATCCCAATGGAAGCACTAGAAAAAAACAAAGTTAAGGATGTGTAACTTAGCACAAATAACCTGTGTTACTGCATTGATGACAGCAATACTTCATTTCCCAAGACAAGCAAGATTGCCCATGCTCAGAGATCTCTGTTCTTCCTTGAAGTGGCAGTGGTAGTACTGACTTCACTGTCCCACTCTTCCTTCTGTCCTTCAACTCTATACACACCCCCCAAATATCCTTTTCAATGTTTTAGGCACCACCCATCCTTGAGTTCATAAGTAATGAGTGAAATAGTTTTCAATCAGGAAGGGACAGGGATTTAAAAGTAAGTGTGAATGTGATACAGAATTAGCTTGTAGGTCAGTTTTCATTGCCTGAAATAAATACAGAAGGACATGGTTCTGTACCCACTGGGATACTGAAGTTAGTCTAAAACAGGTAAAACAGAAGATAAATTGAGTTTGATTTTCAAGGAAGTGGAGAAACTGAAAGGCCTGGATAGGGGAGATGTTTGCATGCCAAGTGTTCATTTCCTAATAGGATAGTTTGGAGGATCACACAGCGTATTTGCTCAAGCATTTTATGGCAATGAAGCTTTATCTATCTACAAGCAAGAGAGTGACTGCTGACACTGATCAAAGAACACTGCTCAAGTTTAGGATGAATGTGTAGAAGATACTTTGCTTGTTTGTTTCACATTTATTCAAAACATACCATTTTGAGATTTTCACCAACAGAGCATTGCCAGGAATTACAAACAGCACCTATGAGATCTGCAGTCTAAGGCACACAAGAAGGCAGCTGACCACTCAGACGCTTCCTGTGAAGACCTGTTGGCTGGCCTCTCAGTAGTGCTGCAGGAGGTACGGTGAAGCTCCAAGATTTCCAAAGACTGACTACATACTAGACACCTTGGCTTCAGGAGAACTTATCCAAGGCATAACAAAACAAGTCTGCTTATGGTTAAAGCTCTTCTGACAACCCTACAAAGAGAACTCTACCACAATACCTAAAATTGACAGGCGTTTCTGGAAGAGAGGTATGAAGTAAAAATCTAAATGATGGAGAAAAGAGACATATCTCCCTGCCATGTAACATCCAAGTATAGGTACTCTTCATTTATATTGTTATTTCCTGATCCTAAATAATGAATAAGAAAGTTCAACTGTAATTTTATCATCCTAGAGACACACAAGTAAAGAAAAAAATTCAAGACACTGAAGCAGTCGGGCAATAGGTATAAAAGTGCTAATGTATATGAAAAATATAACAAAAGAATAAGGAAAGTTAAGAGAGAAAATGGAATAACCAAATTATCTAAGAACAAAAGTGTTTGCGTGACAGGGGAATGGTAATTCTAGACAATGAAAACTAGCTTAAATAACTTAGCTTAAAAAAACCCCACCAAAATAAACCCAAACACAGGCAAACAAAAATCTGACAGCCTATAATCAAGAAACTCATATAAAATTAATTATAGAAAACATTATTATGACATGTATAATAATATACTCACACTATTATACTAGATATCTAGTATGGAATGACCCCACTTATACAGAGAAACTATTTTTTGGCATGCACCCAAGAAAAACTACTTTGATGACTTCTGGATAACAGGGGACCATCACTGCAAACGGGATAGAGTTATTTTAAAGGCACAGGATGTAACAAACACAACACCACAGGGTGCACAGAACACCTCCCATTAGCCAGAAAACAAAAAAGCCTGGAACAAATTTCTCATTATTAATCATCATCCCCTGCATCAATTATTATAAAACTGCAAGACAAAACTAATTCAGAACTTTCAAGTTTCTATTGCCTTTCTACTCCAGTTTAGACTATTCACACCGGTAATAGTCAAGCATATATTGCTTTTAGACACTTGAAGAAGCCAGCTTTTCCATTAGGAGTAAAGTCACCTTTTGACCTAGTTGGAATAACAAAGGAATTTTTTTTTTTTTGTTCTTAGAACATGTTCTTTAGTTTTAATATTTTTTCTAATAATTTCCAGACATTCCCTACGGAAAAATAAATGCATCAGAATTTCTCATATATTCAAATGCTACAGCTATCGGCAGCTTACACATTTTAAGTAAATTTACTCTAAAAAGGTAATACAGAAGTTGGCGTGTGTATGTATCTCTGAGCATATGATGTGAAAGATGTGCTCCAGGGGTGCATCTGAAGTGCTCTTGTTACTAATGCACATTCAGTTTATAGGGTTAGACTCAGGTAGTCTGAGATTAACTGCTATAAATGCAAATGGTGTTGCTATCACATTGACAGTTCTATAATGTGAATGGTAAATCATGTTGGAAGTACCTTGGGAGGTTGCAGTAAAGCTGCTTGTTCAAAGCAGGGTCAACTATGAAGTCAAATCAGGTTTCTCTTGATTTTATCTGGTTTAGGTCTGGAGTACTTCCATGGATGGAGACTGTACAACCTCGCTGGGTGGCATGTTACGCTGCTTGCCTGGTCTCATTTTTCCTTACATAAAAAAGAACCTCTCAATTCAACTTGTCTGTAATCTGTCATTATTCTGCTATGCACCACTGTAAAGCCTTTGACCCTGTCATAGATTCACAGAGTACCCTGGGTTGGAAAGGACCCACAAGGATCACTGAGTCCAATACCTGGCCCTGCACAGGACACCCCAAGAATCACACCAGGTGCCTGAGAGTATTGTCCAAATGCTTCTTGAACTCTGTCAGGCTTGGTGCTGTGATCACTGCCCGGAGGAACCCCTTCCAGTGCCCAACCACCCTCTGGGGGAAGAACCTTTTTACTAATGTTGAAACTAAACATCCCCTGACACAACTTCAGGCCAATCCCTTGGGTCCTGTCATTGTTCACCACAGAAAAGAGATCAGTGCCTGTCCCTCCTCTTCCCCTGATGAGGAAGTTGTAAGTGCAGTAAGGTCTCACCTCAGGCTCCTCTTCTCCAGGCTGAACAGACCAAGTGCCCTCAGCTGTTCCTCATATGGCTTCCCCTCAAGGCCCTTCACCATCTCTGTTGTCCTCCTTTGAACACTAAGAGCTTAATGTCTTTCTTATATTGCGTTGCCCAAAACTGCATACAACATCCAAGGTGAGGCCGCCCCAGTGCAGAGCAGAGCAGGACAATCCCCTCCCTCACCCAGCTGGTGCTGCTTTGCCCGATGCCCCCCAGGACAGGGCTGGCCCTCCTGGCTGCCAGGGCACTGCAGACTCAGATTCAACTTGCCATTGACCAGGACCCCCAGGTCCCTTTCCATGGCACTGCTTGCCAACATCTCATTCCCCAGTCTGTACATACATTCAGCTGCTGGAAATCCGCTCTTGATCTACTATTATTAATGCTGGTTTGCCTCCTGATGGACAACGAAGCTGTGGATGCTTAACTAGATGCTTAACCTCTCCTTTGAGGGAGAGGTCTTAAAGTATTTTGAAGTTAAAAATAATTTCCCACAGCTCTCCAAATGATATAGAACACAAGTGAGTGCTGTTAGATTTCAAAGGAAAGAAGAAAGTTATACAGTTTCATAACAATATTTTTTCTACACACCATAAATTCCTTGGTGGGGAGGGGAGGCGGGGGGAAGACTAAAAGGCAGCTTTTGCATGTTTTATCAATATAACACTCAAGTTACCAAAAGATTATGCACTTTAAGTGTGTTGTATGAAGTCTAATTACTTGCATTCAATGGCTGTAAGTCTTATTATTATACAAGTATGCAATGAAAACAGACCTGGACCATCTCTCTTACAAGAACATGGAGCTGGGCCTGTTCAGCCTCAGGAAGAGATGACTGAGAGGGAACCTCATCCATGTCTATCAGTATCTGAAGAGTGTCAAGAGGATGGAGCCAGGCTCTTTTCAGTGGTGCCAGGCAATAGGACAAGAAGCAACAGGCAGAAATTGATGCACAGGAAGTTGCACCTAAATATAAGGAAGAGCTTCTTTACTGTGCAGGTAACTGTGCACTGAACAGATTGCCCAGAGACGCTGCAGAGTCTCCCTCACTGGAGATACTCAAGTACCACCTGGATGCAATCCTGTGCCATGTGCTGTGGGATGACCCTGCTTGAGCAGGGAGGCTGGACCAGATGACCCACTGTGGTCCTTTCCAACAATACCCATGCTATGATTCACAATGACAAAGTTCCATTACACATGAGAAAACTATAATTAGTCATAAAATTTTTAAATGTAATGAAACATACTTTGGGGCAAGAGAGATATTAGATCTCTGAACTTAGTATCACTACCAAAAATTTCTTAATTATTATCAGCAGATGGCACCAGATATAATTCGTATGACCTGAATAGTCATTATTCTAAGATATTTCATTAGGAGTCATGATTATAGCTGCTTAGAAAGTGTTAAATCTACATGCTTACATCTGTTTAATTTTTCACAGTTGATGTAAAACAAGGCAACTGTATTTAGTCCATGGATCTATTACTCTAAAGATTTGGAGCAAAAAGTAGCCCCGATGTTCCTCTAGGTTCTCTCAGACCACTGCAACCTCATGTTATTAGGAGAAAAAAAGGCTAAATGACACATTTGTACAATATAATTTAATATTTTCTGCTTGTGATTTTCAAAATTATAGTCAGAATGCAAGCGAAGACAGTAATAAACATCACATAATTATGACTAATTGCAATGATTTATTCTAATTCAAAGCTCACATTTAGGATTAATACTTTCTCAGTGTATGTGCTGCACCAGTTTATACCTATTCAAATCCATACTCTTAACTATTCCACACATTATGTACCATTATTAGACCGCAATGTACAATATAATGACTGATTTGACTGACAGTTCTGATTTACACATGTATTTGGTAGGACAATGAAGAAGGTGTTAAAAGCTCCCAAAACAGTGTTCTACAATAGTATCCTATTTCTTGAAAACTAGTATTTTTTCAGTAAAAAGTCAAACCAATTACTTAATTTTATTTCTGATTAAAAAAAAAAAAAAGCAGTGAAAAGCAGCAGGGAATCACAATCCCCCTTGTACCCCTTACAAGGTTGTTGTGCCAGTAGCAGGACTCAGAACACCTGGTTGCTTATCAATGTGTTCCCTGTATTCAGTCCCTCTTCCCTCTTTTCACAAAAAGGCCATGTTTTCTAGAACAACTCCACCTCAACAGCCACTAAACTGTACGAACAATATTCTTAACTCTACCCATAAAATTATTTAAGTCACTGTCAAATCACTGGCAAGTTAAAACCAGAATACAGCAATTTATTCTGAGCCATGTATCATGATTAGTTTAGTTAACTTGACTGATCAACAAACAGAAGAAATAAGGGCCAAGTCCACTGTGTTTTTCTGCCCTTGTAAACATTCCACGTTTTACCTTCCTCTACTCAGGCTGCAACTTTCACTACTCTATATACAGCAGTATCTCTAAGAATTTTCTTAGAATGTAGTTGAAAATGACCAAGAAATTCTGAGTCAGTGAAGACAGTAACACTGGCAGGCAGGTGGCCACTACAAAAGTATGCTCTACTTCCTTATGGAAGCAACTGAAACCCTGCTAAACATTCTTTCCTGATGAACTTTGAGAGGAATAGCAAAGCTGTCATACAGGCTTACTACACAAGCTATGTCAGAGCTCTCGGTGATAACACCAAACCTTCCAGATTTTGGAAGGCCAAAACAGATTTCTTAAAATTATTAATAAAAAGGAACTGTAGGTATTGGATGAAGTAGTGTGTACATCTCAAAACTACAACTCAGAAAGCAACATTTCTTCTTATAAGTCTGAGATTATGTGTGCAATATTACATTTTCATAGGTTTGTCAAATTACATATACGTTGTCCAAGAAGCACAACCAGTTTATGACAGCTATGCAACTGGGATAGAACAGAGCAGAGAACTCAAAGTTAAACTCGGGTATATGGTAACGGTATGGTGTAAGAAAGTCATATTCATGAATGGAAATATTTCAGAACATTAAATAGATACGCAGAAACTATTAATAAAGAACTTTTATAAAGCTTGCAGGGAAATTATTTTGGTGTGGGAAATGTGGCACTGAAGATACTTGACAGAGCAGCCAGAGAATCTGAAAAGACTCAAGTAATCCCAAACATTCTCCCTACAGTTTCGTGCCTTAATTCCTTAACTTCTGCAAAAGCTTCTCATATTTCAGTCTTCTCTTGGTGGATCATGTCCTGAAGGTAGAACCTGATTCATAACCATGAATGCATGTAAATGACTCTTTAATTTGTTTTTGTTTAAAGAGGTCACATTAATACTGCATGGAAAGATGAGCTTCTAAGAAAACACGTGGATTACTTGAAACCCAGAAAATTACTGGTCCATGAACAAAATGTCTGATCAAGCTCTTAAACAACCATGGTTCTGCTATATAACAAAGATCACATGTCACATTCTATAATATTCATAGGGAAAAAAAAGGCTAATATGTATTTTTTTAAAGCACACTGTTTTTTCATTAACAAAGGAAAGCAGTTGTATTTTAACCTCACGTAAGTGGAAAAGTATCACAGTCTACTCCACTTACACAACCAAAACAGTAAAGAGTTCTTCAGTTGGGAAGAAAGCATGTGGGTTTCAGACACACTGTTTAATGGGAGCAATCAATGTTTGAGGACAAGAATCGTTTTGGCTTTGTTGAGGCGTCTGCTGAGCACAGGACTTTTCTGCAGACAACTAACTACCAAAGTGGTCTTTCACTAACACATAATGAAGTTAAGCTCCTAATAGGTAGACACTGTCACTTACAGCATCTCAGGAGTTTACACATCTTGGCAGTAATTCTATCATCCCTTGTCCCAGATTCTACAGACAAGTTGTCATCTAGGAATGTCTGAAGGCTGTATGCTGCAGACAATGATTTAACATGGCTGTATGCTTCGAGATATTCTGAACTAGTTTCCCAGTAACAAAAAAAACCACCAAACCAAAATCACAACCAAATCCCCACCTTCCGCCAAACCACTCTGCAAACTAAAAAAATCCAGCCACATATAATTTGTTTGAAAATGAAAGGTTAATGAGGCCAACAAATGCAACACTCAAGTTTGCTCACTAGTCTTTGAAATTGTTCACAGAGGCCTACATGAAACCATGATAGTTATAATAGTATGAGAGTAGGTCATCTTGAGGAGTTTGCAATACAAGCGTCACTTCACTTTAAAGACAGCCAACCAAGAATTCTGATTTTTTTTTTTTTTACAACAAAAGCACATCCAGTTTCGTACCAGGTATAAGATTTGTTCCTTAGCAAAACAATTACTGGAAATGTTTTGATTCCTTTTTTCCTAGGTTGATAGATGAATGAAAAAACCTACAAAAATTCAGAAAGCAAGCGTGGGATTTTCTCTAGTAAACTCTTCATCCAGAAGAGTTACTTGAATACCTCATATATTGGTTTCACATGCCCTTTACAATTCTTTTTCTTTTTCACTTCCTGTAATTCGAACAACTTAAAAGTCTTTGCTAAAACCTGGACTGAAGCAATATTCTTAGAAAATTCCTAACCAAGAATAGAGAAGTCCTTCAAAGAATCAAAAAACAATTGTAAAAGGCTGGTTTTGTTTTTCAATAGACAAAACCTTTTTAAAGTAGCATTACTGATCTGGCAGATCAAAACACCTAAGGAAGATGCTAAAAGCCAAATGTTCTTTGTGAAGAACTTCACTTAAGTCATTCACTCCGCCAAGGTGAGGTCATGCCAAGTTTCACTTCTCCCATGATAAAAGTTCCTCTCAAGGAGAATCAAAGACAGCATCTCCAGCAGAAGCACAAAGCAGGCAAATGTTGGAAAACACTGCACACGTCAAGACCAAGAAGAGATCTGAGAAAGCAGAAATTTGAAGGAATTAAAATACCTTCCTAGGGAGATGCCATTCAATTGGGCCTGTGATGAAAATATAATAAGATTTTCAGAAGTAATGAGGTGCCAACTTCACTGGACATTTTATTTCAAATGGAAAATAGCTTGTTTCAAAGAAAGCCAAGGAACAAAATTCTGTTGCACGCAATATGAAGTTCTTTAAAGTGCAAAAAAGCAAAATGCAGACTGAGTAGACACACAGTACATAAACCCTGGGTTCAATGGCATAATACTCTGCCCTGCTACAGCAAGATAAAAGGGAGAAAACTACATATGCTTTTTTCTCCCACCTATGTGAAGGAAGAGAATGTGTCTAACTCTTTGTTAAAAGCAAGAGAGGGCTGACACCCTAGCCATAACTCAGCTATTCTGACACCCAAGTACACCCCAGGAAAAACTTGTGAAAATTGTAGTTACTCAGTAAAGCTTCATTCACATGTCTTCATTCACAGGCATCCAACGAAGAAAACTAGTATTTCTGCTACTGATGACAGTGAATAACCAAGTAACTTTCACGAATCAAGCTGACTTGTCAGTCACTTATGTACTGCTATAACTTGCTGAGTGTCAAAGAACAAGAATAGTCAAAGAATTAATGAGCTACTAAATGTTATATTTTGACTAGAAGTTTCAACCTCCAACTTGCGCAGCTTTTGCGCAAGATCCCAAATTCAATTTTTCAATCTGCAAAACACATTCTCTCACCTAAAACAGCATTTCTGCTGAAAACCAGAAAGGAGAATTTAAGAACAGAAAATGTTTAAATGCTTAAAATTCCTGAAAATGGCACCTGAAGTTGTCACGAAGAGGAAGTAGCAGCTCATGGCAAAAAAACCTCCAACAATACAGTTTAATGAACAGGGATTCAAGAGAATAACACAGAATGCAACAGGCCTGACAGGAATGGCAAGTAGGAAGAACAGCACTTCATTTGGTGATTCTAGCCAGCAAAGAAAAAGATTAGGGAAAACCAAAGGAATAAGGAAGAGAAAATAGCAGAAACATCTATCTCTGAAGATAAAAAAGAAATACTTCAGAATCAAAATCAACCCTGAATAATTTGATTAGTCTAGATTTCCACCATATTTCTTAATGTAAAAAACGTGCTTTTGTTACCTTTCTTTCGAAAGAGTGCATTTAGATAGTTTTCTGCTTGGCATTCAATCTTATCAGTGTTAGACTGGCCCTGAGATGACAGTTCCTCTGTAGGCGTTGACTGTGAAGAACCGATAACTGATGCACGATCCTAGAGAAGATATGAAGAACATAACATCTTTCAGAAGTTAGTCTGCTAGTAGTACAATATACAATTAAATTATTGAGCTATTGAATGCAATAAGTTTGATTTTAGTGGCTCTGTGTTGAGTCAAAAATGCAGAATTAACTTATCTGCAAATTTTAATTCTGATTCTTACTTTCATACAAAAGAATGGGTGTTGGGGAATAATGCTTAATATAATGTTCATACTTACACTGGCTGCTTCTTTGTGTAAATTACAAAAGGAACATTTCTCATCCATAGACCAGTCAGTTAGCTCTTCTGGCTCACAGTCTTAAAAGAAGAAAAGAAAACTAGATGTTTTAAACAAGTAAAAATGGATTTTGAAAACAAAATACACATCCTACAATTCTCTTAAGTAAATTCTGTCAAGTAATCTGGTACGTATTTACTGGTACAATGTATTCAGTAGTATTCAGTTCCTCAGATATTTCCAAAGTCTTGTCTGACTTCTACAACTCAACTTACAAATAGCGGATAGTACCTTTCTTAAAAGGTAAGGTGAACTCATGCAATTCAAATGATTACCGGTCATAATTACTGGAGGCATCTGAACACTGTAAGTAAAGCTCTGAGTTGCAGACATCATTCTTTTTAACAAAGTGTGCAAACTTGTAGTAAACTAAGTGAGGAATAAAGATATGGACTCCTCACCATTTGAGCTACATGAATTTTACTTAATATTTTAATTGATTTGATACCATCACTATAGGCAAACCCAAGCCCTATACTCCTTGTAGCACTTGATTTATCTAGAAAAACTAATTTTATATGTTTTATCAGAAAATGTACCTTGGTCTGAAGGGAATGTAGGACTTAAATTTGTATTGCCTATATCAAGTCCAGCCTTCTACTGAATGAAGACACATGATCTACTTTCATTAAACAAATTATTAAGCTTCATTTCAAAAATTAAGACATTTTCCACCAATACTCTTCTCAATCAGGAATTTCTTCAAAGCTTTTTCCAAATCAACCGTGTTAATAGTTAAACTTCTAATTTCTTGTTTAAAATTAATACACATGGCAAGTTACTCCGGTTTGCTCTTGTGGCAACACTATTCTTATACCCACTAACAATAACTTTTCAGGCATTTAGCACCTTGATGTATTTGCAGCAGATACCATTATCCCCTTTACAGTTCATTTTGCAGCTAATCTAGTTCACCTGGTTTTCTCTCATGAGATTCAGCTCCAACTTTTCCACACCAGTCTCACTTGAACACCTGTTTCCTGAACATGGGTGACCAAGATGTCAAGATGGTGTCTTTCACATTTACACCAGACTTCCTTAAACTGTAGGCAGTGCATTTCCCACACTATCCTAGTTATGCAGCAGTCTTTATCACTGCTGCAGCATCTTGGCAGGCGAAAACAAACATGATTAACTACAACACCAAGGTCCTCTCCATCTTGTTCATATCCAGTTCCTGCATTTACAATCTAAACAACTTTTTTGCCCTCCATTAATAATTACCAAGTATGTTTCCTCCTTTCCTCTGTACTACTAAATTACAATCACAGTTCTGTTAGGCAGGTTCTTGAGATTATCCTCTCTCAATAGCACATGATGGTAGGCTGACCTTGGCGGCCTGCCAACCCCAACCCAGTGATGTTCTCACTCCTCCTTCTCAACAGGGTAGGGGTGGGGAAATTAAGATGGTAACAGAGAATATGAAGAGGGAGAAAGTAGGATGAAAAAACTTGTGGGTCAAGATCAAGACAGGGAGATCACTTACTAATTACTGTTACAGGCACGTCAGACTCAACTTGGGGAAAATCAATTTCATTTATTGCCAATAAAAATACATTTGCATAATGAGAAAAGGAAAACACTGAACCACCTTACCACCCCTTCTTCCCAGGCTTCAGCTTCACTCCTTCATTCCTGACTCTTCTACCTCCTCCCCTACCCCAAACAGTGCAAGGAGGATGGGAAATGGGCTGCCCTCTGTTCAGAACAGTTCCTCTCTGCTGCTTGCTTCTCCTCATCTTTCCCTGGCAGCAGACTGGGGTCCATCCCACAGGCTACAGGCCTTCACAAACTCTTCCAGTGTCCTTCCCACAACTGCAGCTCTTCATGAACTGCTCTAGCATGTGTCTTTTCCACAGGGCACAGTCCTTCAGGAAGAGACCACTCCGCTGGCCCCCAGTTCCTGCCAGAAAACTGCTCCTGCTTGGGCTCCTGTCTGTGGGCTACAACTCCTGACAGAAGCCTGCTCCACATGGGCTCTCCATAGGCTGCAGGTTCTACTTGCTTCACCATGGTCCTCTCCATGGTCTGTAAGGGAATCTCTGCTCCAGTGCCTGTGTTTCCTAAGGCATCACCTGGAGCACCTCCTCTTCCCTCTTCCTTCTCTGACCTTGCTGTTTGCAGGGCTGTTTCCCACTGCCCCCTGTCCCCCACAACTGCTGAGCTTTTACTTTTTCTTAAAGATGTTATCACAGAGGCAGCACCAGAAATAAAATGAGTCTGGAAAAACTAGGTTCTTCAGCTGAGTACAAACACAACCCAAGTAAGCCCATATTATTACTAAAATCTAGTTTACTCAATCCTAAAATACTACTTTAGAACAGAATTTTTTATTAATGTGTTATATGCTTCTAGGGATGCAAACCAGCAGTTTTCACAAGTTGAACAGCTGATGACCAAAAACAGACATGAGATTTTTCTTGACTAGGCAGTAACAAGATACTGAGTTGTTTTTACTGAATTAATCTAGCTGTCGCAGCCTGTTAGAGCTATTCCTTTAAGATGTACACAGATAGAAAACCTCCACATTATTCCTTCAGAGCAAGTTCAGGGTTTTCCTTGTAACCATGAAAAATCTATGTACAGACCTTGGTATTCTACACATAACTCTAAGACAAGTTTTATATTTTCAGAGAAATTCTTCTGCCCTGAAATCCTGAATTTCTCTTTGTTAAAAGGCAAATTGAAGAGTGATTCTTGTGAATTGCCAAAAAAGCAAACCTTGAGAAACATCAGCTCTACATAACACTAACCTTACTCAAAGTAATATAAATCATGTAGGACATATATTAAGTATGCCAGTGCACTAAGCAAAACTGACATCAGATAGCAGATGTATACAAGATATATCAAATGCCAGACATTCGACAGTGAGGTCACCATCACAGGAAACACACTGAGATCAGTATTAAGTTTTTAAGTACAGATAGGCATCTCAGAAAGATCAGAGGCACAGATGGAACTTTAAGCAGAAAAAACTTTCCTTGGCTGCATTCAGTTGAGGATATGATGATCATCCTGCCCCATTTTATCTTGTGTGGGGTTGGATGATGAAAGATTTGCAGACAACCTAACGCTTGTCAGCCCATGAGAAAAAGTTGTTAAGACTGAGTGATAAGCATTTTAATACTAAACACAGCACAGATTATTACTTGAAACATTAAAACATCTAAGGTGTATCATGTTCCTTCACATTTTTAATTTCATAAACACTCAAATTTTATTAGATTTGTGTTTCTAATATAATAGCTCACTACTATAAATACTCCAGAACAACATAGGGAAAAACAAAATACACACTCAAACCTTTTATCCCGTAAAAAGAGCGGTTTTTTCCTGGCAGAGAAAGAACAATGAGAGCTGCTTTTCTCCCATAAGACACTGCTCCTACTCAGTGGTTAAGAGAATAGAACTCCAGCACATAATCCCCCAAAAAAGAAAGTACACACATACCAGCTGATTAGAGGAAAAGCTTCTAACAGTTCAGCTAAATATCCATAAGTAGAATGTAAAGAATAACAATTTACATGTGAATCTACTTAGCTGAATACGGGTATAAGCAAAGGATTAGAAAGCCCTAAAGATTCAATGACATAAGAAACCTCAGTTCAGACCATGACCAAGGTCAGATGCCAAGATACAGAACTTGACACCTTTGCAACCAGAAGCTGCATTATCAAAGAAGTCAGGGAAAAAACCTGATGTTGAATAATGGTGACAACAAGAGCCATTTAAGCAAGCCCAAAGTGAATCCTACATATACAAGAATTTCCAGATATGAAAGAAAGGTATTTTCTTTGAAATGCACAAAAACCTAGTACAACTGAAATGTACCTTTTACCACTTAAATTTGTCATTACAATTTATTATTTGCTCAATAACTTTGAGAGAATACAATACAATAATTTATCCTATAGATCAAATACTATTTCAATTCAGAACTAAGAAGGAAATCTATCAGTCATGTTCCATTTTATGAACATTATTCATTTTTTCCTGTTACAATAGATAAAGCCAACAATGTAGGAGAAAAAAAATGCTATTGTAGCCAAGTATTTCTGTGTATTTCATCTGATTCTCATACATTTCTGCACAAGAAAGCCACCTAATTTCTTGATGTATGTTTGAGGAAACAGCTTTGCTAATGAGGCACAACGTTGCATGTTGACAGTATTAGTTCAGTGGTTATGATGAGGAAAATGAACACCTTAAAAGATGCAGTGACTCAGGAACATTGTTACGTGTCTAAAATTTCAGGTTCTGCTTCTACTAGTCATAGTTTTAACCAAGGTAAATTACTTACTTTGTATCTCAGTTTCATTATCTGTAAAATGAAAAGCGGCACTTACAACAGTAGAAAGTTGTACAGATTTTAGTTGAGAGTTCCTTATACGAAAATTCAGACCTCAAATCAGAAATAGCATTTCATCCCACACTAATGATAAGGTTGACCTCTACTGTGCTATGTTTTGTACAAAAATTTCACACAGCATTACTGAAGTTACAGATGCTGTAACTATAAAAATGAACCAAAAACAGTACATCCCAACCGAGCACACCCTCTACCCCTTCTGCAGTTGCTCCAGAAATAAAATCAATTTTATAGGTGCACCAAACATTGAATAGGTTTTTAGCTGCTGAAAAAGTCTTGCACATTACTGACACACATTCTTAAATTGGAACTTGAAACTTTACATTTTAGACAAACACAAATTTAATTTGCAAGGTAAAGTCATGGGGGCATCAAATATCAAAAGATCTGCAAGCGATGAAAATTTCAGATTTTAAATAAGTAAGAGATTTTTCAACAGTGTGAGACAAATAAATTAAAACTTTTCCATAAGGCAGCTCAAATACATGCAGTCATAAACTCTAAAGGTGCAATAAAACATTTCATTGTGTAGTATATCAGGCTCCTTTAACTGTAGCACTTAGATTTCGGTCATCACTTCAGTATTTTCTGCCTTCTTACACAGAAGCAAAAAAATAAAAAAAAAAAATCAGTATAGTTTTTTAAAAAAAATGTGAAACCTTTGATGCAAAAAAACCCCCAAAAAACTTTCATCACTAATCAGTGTAAAGTCCATTACACACAACCGGGGTGGGGGGGAGGAAGAGATACTGTACACATAATGTTCTGTTCCCTTTTCAAATGTGCTTATCACAGCAGATGGAAGTACTCCTCAGGAAAACAAGCTTTAATCCAAATTTACACATTTCTTTAGTGTTTCTATGTCTTACTAGTGGCATGTTAGCTCAAGACAGGAAAAAAGGATTCTGAAAACCTCAATATAGTACTTCATGCTCTCCCCTTGAAAATGCTGTGTTATGCATATGATACAGGCCAAGGAACTTGCACATTATGAAGAGGACAAAATCATAACCAAGTTAAAGTAATCATTTCAAAAAACTGTTCTAAGCAAAGTATACAGTACGTGCCACTCCATCTCATATACTAGCACTACGTAAGTGACACACTTTACAATATCAGATAATGAATTGTAAAGAAATGAGATGAAACATTTTGAAGGTATGATAACAGGAAGAACTTTGTTTTAAGCCATAAAATTAACGTGACTAAACACTTCTTTCAACACTTCAAAACAACTTTTTACTGGATAGTCCTTATCTTGTCAAAGACAGATAAATCATTTTATACTTAACTAAGGACTGGGGTGTTATTGACAGCTATTCCAGTAAAGCCAAACCCATTTGGACTAAGGCTAGATCTTCTAAGGGTAATGGAAAAGATGTATATATATAACCACACATAAATATAGGTAAGACTTTATACACATAGATAAAAATTAAAAGTTTTATATATAGATATAAAACTCAAACTTTCTTGACCACTACAACTAGCAGCCACTACCTTCCTTTTCCTAGTTAACACCAATAGGAAGACGAACAGCTTGTCTTCCCTTTCTAAAAAATGTTCAAATACAAAATAGGAGAAGCAATAATTTAGAAGGGTAAATCTTTTTCATGAGAACAAACATTGGAAAGAAAAGCATAGGAAGATTTCCTTTTTAGAATTCAATTTATAGTTTAAACTACCTTAAGCTAAAAGAAAAACCAGAAAGTTAAGGTCATTGTTCTAAAAACTGGCTCATTTACCTTCAAATAAACTGAGGTCTCTTCGTAGCCTTGGTCCATAAAGCCCTTCTAAAATACTTTCAAAACCTGGAGACAAAAGAAACATTTAAAACAGTCAATCAAAAGTTTCTTCAAATAAAGCAAATTCAAGAGCACTGGCAACAAGCATTTTCAGATTCTGAGAGCAATCCCAAAAATTGTTACATTTATCACACAAATATTGACTTCTTCCACTATAGTACTACTCAACAGAATTAAAAGATAAAAATAAGACAAGGCAACTGCCATCTGCCCACAATCAGCCTATTAAGCCATGCCCCAACAACCTCATTAGACTTAAAATAACTACCACAGAATCTTAAAGGTGGGAGGATTACCCTCATAAGATCTGTATAGTGAAGTAGTCTCTCTCTTACACTGAGAATCAGACTCATGCATGGAGGGGGGTTGGGAAAGAAGATAAAAAAGGAAACCTTCAAAATCAGAAATTTCTCATTTATGATCTCTTGAAATTACATAATCTGAGTAGGCTGATTTTCCTACAAATACAAAAAAAGTAAGCTTCTTTTGCTTCTGATACCATGACAGTGCTCTCTAGTCCTTTGTATCCATACAAAAACATTTTAAAATTGAGGATTAGATAAATCCAATTATTTTCCAGATTTACCAGCTAGTCTGTTTAGGTATTTGGTAAAAATCACATACTGTAATAAGGGAAAAGAGACATAGAGCAAATCAAATTATTGGAAAAAAACAATGAAAAACAACTAAAAAGCAATAAAAGAGACACATGACAACTGATGAAGTATAGTGAGAATTTGCATCATCAATATAACAAGTTTTGTTCAATACAGAAATAGCTTCCAAGTGCCCCCCTTTCTCCTTCCAAATAATAAGCTTACTTGAAAATAAGAGGATAATTTAAAGCAGGATTTGAAGGTTCTCATTCTTTACACTAAAGGCCTGTCTGTATTATATATGTAGCTATTTTATAGAACTTTGCAAGACTATTTTATCATCACACCACCTAAGAGATACTAAAATCTTCAGGAAACATTTAGAATCACAAAACTTACTTATCATGTGATGCCTTTTAAGAAAACATAACATCCTGCTCTCTCATCAAAAGTTACATTTACTTTTTGGTTTAGATTGTATGTACACTAGTATAAGAAAGAATAAAAATGTACCACATCTTGAGTAGAAAAGGGAAGTATCTTAACACATTGGAGCTGTTCAGCTTGACAAATCAGATTTTGTTAAAATTTGCATTATAAATTTAATATATGGATTATACTTCTATTATGAAATTCAATCAATTATTACACTTGCTACAAGTCTATTATTCGAGCTATAAACGTATTTATTTCTATTTTTCTTTCTAATAAATATAGTCCTATGAGAAAACACAAATCAAATAAAAAACGTGTATCTATATTTGTATGAGCAATAAAACCCCCCCCAACACTAGAAAGCAAAAAATCCAAGGCCAAGCATACACTAAAATTTACCTTAAAGCATTATCCACTGAATGCTAGATTCAGTGTAATACAAATTCACATCATATTAGCACTGCACAAATTCCCCACTCTTGTGGCTTCAAAGGGTTATGGACAAAAAAGCAGGAGAGATGAGGTCTTAAGATAACAATTCTTCAAACACGACAGACTGGAAATATAAAACACACTACTGTGCATTGCTGTGACCATTGATATTATAAATGAGCCACTTCAGGTCAGCATTGCGCTCCTTTCAAGTGTGAACACCAACTCCTATTTCTTAGTACTTTGTCAATCAAACAACAGGAAGCTTGTTTATCATCCCAGTCCAGTATCCCAAATCTTGCTATTTGGACACCTACCAGCCTCCCCACCCTGCGGAGGGTCATACTTGTTTCTGCCTTTACTTCTGCCTGCCGTACTGCCTGCCCCTATCTGTGCAAAACCATGAGTACACATCATCCTGGGCAGTGAAAGACCAGCTTGTTATGGAAGAACGAGATTTCCAGACAGGCTTCCATACAGCTTGTATTAAAGATAGCAATTAGCACACTGTGGGGTTGTTGTGTTTTCTGTTTGTTTGGGTTTTTTTTATTACCCTGAGCAAAGGACACAGCAGCCCACTCTGCTAATTCACCAAACTTAGTTCTGTCCTATCCATCCAAAGTGCTGCTTCTCTTACAAGTCTTACAGAATTTGTCCATGGATCCAGAATAGACTTACCCTGCATGATCATTTGCTTCCTCACCTTTGGATACTGGATGCCCCCTTTAAAAAGAACAATTACTTGTACGACCTAACAATGAGAGAATCTTTTTCCAGACCTTATTCTAAAATTTTCACAGAAAACACTTGTATTATTTTCTCGCCCCACAAAGTACTTCTGCTGCCTTTCAGCAGGACTGACACAATTTTAATTTATCCTAAACATGAAGATACATCTTAGTTTCTAGTACAAGCTACTGATGAATGTACGCTGGCAGTGTTTCATAAAATGTAACCACCTGAACACAAGCATATCAATAAACCTTTGTTTTCCTTCTTAAGTCAATATGAGTATGTAAACAGTAGTACCAGTTTTGGAACTCTCCAGAACCTGAAGAGCCCACAGAAACCAGTCAGAAATATACTTTGCTTATACCTCTTATGATTCACTAATTGAAAAAATCTGCTGTAAAGTAATTTTACAGAATTTTCTGTCTCTTGGTGGTTGATTGCCTCTGATTCCAAGCTGCCTTTCGAAAGCATTACTTGAGATCTGACACTTTCTGGCTCCAAACTAAAAAGCAGCACTATTGGCTCTATTAACTTGCAATACTCCAATCTGCCAAACTCCTACCTCTAATAAATTTCTTCTGTTATTTGTCTTCTCGTATCTTCATGTAGAAAGAATATCAGCTTTTTTTATTATATGACAACCCTTTAAGATCCAAGACAGGTTTCTCCAAGTCTTCACAAGCAGAAATTTGTGATACAGCTAGTCTGTTAACCCAGTTACAAGTTTCCACAGTTTACTTTTCTGAACAAAACTGTGAGCAGTTGCTTTTCCCCTACACTAACTCTCCTCCTCCCCCATCACCCCCTTCTACCAAGCTCTACTCTTTCCTCATCCAGGGGCTCCCAGGAGCAGGGAGGATGAAGCTGTGACCTCCACCAACAGGAAGGGGGCTCTCTTTTTCCGTCAGTAGCTATTCCGGTGCCGGCAAACAGCCCAGGAACAAGTTCTACCGGGATTGGCACCTAAGCCTGATCCATAGATCAACAGCCAAGGTCACTAAAAGGAAGCAGGAGGTGACAGTAATTGCAGAATCCTATGGAGCTTCTGCATAGCAGCTGGACTGGATGTCTTAAAAGTACAGCTGTTTGCCTGTGGTCCAAGCCTGGCATGTTGCAGAGAAAGTCTTACGGCTCATCTGGCCATTGCACTATTATAATTTGCTGTCCATCTACCTGGTCACTGTGATACGGTCAAAGGTGACCTTCAGCAGATCAGAGCTAACTACAGGAGAGCAGGGACAATGGTGGATGACAACAGGTGTCATCATAATAATAACAGAGCCCAGGTGCTGATCCAGAGGAAACACTTTGTTAGGGCAAACACATTCTCTGGACCAACATCTGACTAGGTGGCTGCAGGCAGGGCTTCAGCTCTTAAGACATTAAGATCCTCTGAGAAACAGAATGTTTCAGAAAGACAGGATCCATTTGATTGTGCAAATCATCACTGCTAACAGGCTTGCCCATAATGAGGTCTTCAGACTAGGTTGTCAGGGAAGTGGAGAGTGAAGCCTACAAAGGAAGATAACAGCAGGAACAGCAAACGCACAGAACAACACACAGAGAGGACCTTACCCCCTGAACAAGAGGCATAAGCAGGGACACACCTTAAGCAACCATATATGAATGCATTCAGCACATAAAGCAAGCACAAGGCATTATAAACCACAGCACATAATGGTCCTACAGGGAGTACACAGCACAGTGACACAGTTCACACAACTGCTGTGGATGGATAGTGGCTTTAAAGAAAGGAGAAGTGAGAAAGTCAAGGACAGTGCTTAGACTTTATACAAAGAACTTGAACAAATGGAGCCTTAGTGTGGAACGGGCTACAGGACAGTAGAAAATCTACGGGTCAAGATTCACCCAGGCGAACATCAATGTGAACACCTGTTGCAGACTTTACAGACTGCCAATTGAGGTAAAGTATATGTTAAAAAACCCCTCAACCCACAAGAAGCAAAAAGGCAGCACAATCACCAGCCTTAGCTCTCATGAAACATCAATCATCAAGACATATGCTGGAAATGCAACATGGTAGCACACAAGCAACTCAGGATATTCTATGGCGCTTGGAGGACAAACCCATCTCGGGCGATGGAAAAGCTCAATACAGGAGGCACTCTGCTAGCTGCCACTCATCATTAATGAAGAGTTAACCTGTGATGTGACAGTTAACACTGGTCTTGGTCACAGCAGCCAACAGAAGGAATTTAGGATCCCAAGGGAATGGAGGAACCTGAGTAGTTGAATAATTTCCCTGGGCTTAGCAGTCACTGATTTACAGCCCTCTCCCAGGAGACAGCGCAGTGGAACTAGAAGTAGGATGCTGTACTGTCTTATCTAAACCAGAGAAACCTTAAATGGGCCAAGGGCCCATGGCAAGGCTTTTACTCAGTTACACTACTAACTATTTTATAAAGGCAAAGAAATTGCAAAGTGAAGAGCAATTACCACTACTGAGTAATTAAAAAAACCAATACTTCATTAATTAATTCCAGTATGTTATTTTAAGTGTCTCTACAAGTTTACTCAGATTTAAAACATGATTATTAAATCTAAAGGAAGTCTTTAGGCTGCCTTCACAAATTTTAAATAAAATCTTATTAAAGAGAAGCTACCTTTCAGCTGTTCACAGAAGTTTATGATTTAAATTTCCCCTAACGTTTTATCACTGTAAACTGCTTAGTGTCTGAAACATCTTAAAAGCCTATCTACATTAAAGAGCGTATGTTGCCATATACCAACAGTACAGGCTGTAAAATCCTTTGTTATGAATAAAAGAGTGTAATAATTAAATGGATATATTCCCTGGAAACTTCCCAGACCGTGCATCTTATACACACTTAGAGGTACTCAAGGAACACAGACAGACTTTTCCTCACTACATGACCAGATAGAGCCATTCTATATTCCCCTCCTCAAAAGCAGTGTGGCTGTGTATTATGAAAGCCTCTTCCATTCAGAAACTAGTAAATAGCCCAGTGGTCCCTGCCTCTGTGAAAGCTACCGATACTCTACACAGCAATGAGCCTAGAAAAGTCATGAGATGCAGGCTTAGATTTTTAATACAAGGTTGCTCTCGGTTAATTTTGGACAGACATAGTAATTGAACAATTATAAAACACAAATTGAGGTTGGACAGGTTTAGCTATACATTGGCTACTGTTTTTCCAAAAGCTTTATTTCCATAATGTTCCTGAGAGGAAATAGTTACTTCAGCTTCAGAGTTGAATTCAACACCTTCTCAAACTGCCTCCTTCACTCCCCACATCCTCTAGGTGATCACAACTGAGACTGCAACGATGTTTTCAACAAATTTGAATGACTCAGACAATATGTTAGGAGAACAGCCAAAAAAGGAATAAATATCATGTAATAAATAGAAGCTGACATTTGAGTAATGCTTTCAAATGCACCACTTGGTGGATCTGAAGATAGGAGAGGCAATCACTATACAGTTGGGAAAGAGAACAGTAGTATATGCACAGGTTGTACTAAAAAGGTTTTGGTAAGTTTGATACACTCTACCTCATACTAATTTCTTGATTCCCTTAGTCTTGTATATAGCCATATTAGCTACAGTGTTTGTTCTTTTTCAAATGGGGGTCCGTTTCATAAAAGCAAATATATTTCCATTAACCTTTGAGTCTTCATTCCATCAGAAGTAGTCTTTTCTTTCTCTTCCCATTTCCATGTTTCTGTTTTCAGAAGTAATCCAATTCTCAGGTTTTTTTTTAGTCTACTGTATTTGAGACATTAATAATTTTTAGGTAATTTAATAAAAAAAAGCTTTTATTTGTTCTTTTACTCAGTGCTAGAACACAGTAATACTAAATCTCAAAGAGGGGCCTCAAAAGACTGAGGCAAACTATAATAGTTACAACTGTTGCAAGTGGCATATTAAGCACTTGCCGAGGCACTTGTAACAGCATAACTGGGAATCCACGTAACTAGCTACAGTGCTGTAACCACTGAGTTTAAAATAAGGAAAAAAAAATGAAACAAGCGAAAGAAAATCCTCTTAAAAACACTGTAATTCAGACTGTTACCACACCAGTGACCTCACAATAAGCTACCTAGAAAAACCTTTCACTTATACTTGCTCTCTCCTCCTCTCATCTGCTGCAGCTTTTCCAGTTTAGGAAAGCATCAGCAGATGAACTGATAAAAGTGTTCTGTGAAAATACTTCTAAATAAATTCACTTTTGTTTTGATATTTTTCTAAGCCATAAAGACTGTTTTATTCGTACCTCTGGATGCATACTGGAAAAAGTAGATGAATGCTGCTCACACAGGAAAAAATTCCATGGAAGAGGCAGATGCTTAACAATACTGCTCATCCGACTTATCTTTATGGCTCTACATTTCATCTTAACGCTGAAAGGTTACCTTTTAGATGAGATCCAATTGTTGCCTTTAACTATGTGTTAGAGACTTGTTAAGGAACTTGGAAAATTCTGAGAGCACGGAAATTAAGTTCTGCTTCTTCCCTCTTTTCCAACACACCCTCGGTTAGGCACAGGGCTAGACTGCTGCACACCACTTGGAAGGACAGGGCATGCATGTATATTTTTACTACAGTGAAATGAGACCTTTAGCTTTAAGCACTAGAGCCTCTGGAGGCAACACACGAAAAAAAGGATCTCGAGGCTCTGTAAAACACAGCTTTGTTAACCCACCTAACAAAGTCTGCAGTATCTTCACAACTGCCACATGCCTAAAAAATTAACTTAATTCAGGAACTTTCATCACCTTCCACTTTGTACCTTTACTATACCAAGAATCACATCTGAATTACAGTAGTTCAAGTCGTTTTACTGAAGTCCAAAACACCTGTTATTTAGCATTTTAAGTAAAATTAGGCCTCATCCCACTCCTATTTAAGATGCTGTTAAGTAACAAGCATCAGCAAGGAAGATTTATGTATCCTCCTTGTTTTTTGAGTTTATTCAATATTCTTAGCAGAGAAAGCAATGAAAAATTAAAGTAGAAAAAAATTGTACATTCTAAGCAGTGTAGAGTTTAGCCCATTAATGTTGTTTTTAAAATCAAAACTAATATGAAAGTAGGTTCAGAACCACTGGTTTCAGTTCTTAGAAGGTTGTAAAATTTAACAAATGGTCTTTAAAATATAATTAGGAAAATCCAAAGAACAGGATTACATTTAATGAGATTGGGCACAGTACTGCCACACAGCATTAAAATTTTATTTTTTGGTGTGATAATAGTTACTGTTACTTTACTCAATTGTTAGACTGGATAAGAACTAAGAGTTCCTGTTTCTGCATTTTCCTCTGAACACAGGAACACTTATCTAGTTGCCATATAAATTCTGTTCCCATTCTGAAGTCATAGAACCCATATTTTGAGGTGGTATTTCTTAATCTATGACTATTACATAAATTGTATGAGGAGTTTCAGAAACTAAAAATCACACTGGAAAGAAACTGGACAAATAAGGACAGAAAAGCAGATCCTACACATTGGTTTATGCCCTAGACCATTACTCCTTAATTACTATCCATTTATTTCTTATAGCACTAAAAAGAAAAGTATCCCTATAATAGAAAGTTCTAAATATTTAACTTAAAACACTCATTTTCTTTACCATACTGATTCAGTTTCCTAAGCAAACAGGAACCAGCATACCAGAGATTCCAAAATGAAAGGGAGGAAATCCTCTATTTAGACTCCAATACAAACGTCAAACCATAGCTAAAAAAGATGCTTATCCTTCTCTGCAAATCTTTTCTCCAAGAACTAATGTAGTCGAGGACACTGCTGCTGCCAATGAGACAGGGGGACCGAAACTTGAAATGAAACTACACAACTTCAGTTCTAACTGGTTACTTTTCACTTAGGATAAAAATCCTTGGTTTCAACACTCTGTGGTGCTTTACTGTAGGGATAAAGAGAGTGATGAAATCCAGTTCCCAAAAACTAATAGGTACATCAAAAGAACTAGCTATAACACTAAGCAGTTACAAGTATTAAGCAGAACACAAAGAGGGAGACTGACACCGGCCATACCACAGAGGCAAAACAAAATGAGGAAATGCATCTCCCCACAATTGTTCACAATTTTAAAGAAAAGGGTGGCAGCCAAGAGGGGGGAAAACCAGTTTTTGTAGGTTAAATAAAGACTACAACTGGCAATCTGAATTCAGGTACTATAAATTACAGCAAGAAAAATGAGGTTTAATAAAAAAGGAAGCATCTCCACACTCCAAAGTAATCTTCTATCCCAATAAGAACACGTCCTTGCAGACCTGTAAATAGGAGAGCCCACGATATCTCTTATTGTGCCTTCCAGACACTCAAAATTAATACTAGATTTAATTTCTAATGTAGTAGTAGCAAGACATTTTGAGAGATTTGTGTTATTTATAATTTAAAAGGCACAAGGAACACATTTCACAAATGACTATGCTGCTCACTGGATAGGGGAACAGAAAAATGCTTCCAAGTGACAGTTCTCAGAACTTCATTTCTGTTCTCTCTAAAAACTCCGTCTTTGAACAGCAGTCTAATCCAGTTGCCACACAGAAATATCGAAATATGGCATTGGTGGGAATATCAGTGTTCTTCAGGCTCTTAGGCTTATTCTACTGACTTTCTTTTCTCAAGACTCTACATTAGAGCTAGGTAGATACCGTTACTCAAAACAGTACTGGTAATAATTTGACCAGTTTCTATCCTTAGAGAAAAAAATTCAGGAGGAGGAAGTTACTCTAAAAGAGGATTACATCCAGCCTGGAAAAATGCTCATGACTTCCTCATCTGATACCAATTTAAGCATTTTACAACATGAGGAGAATAATGCCCAATAGTAAAACATAGAAACAACTGTCACCGTCAGAAGACCACGTGCCTGAAGCATGTTCTTGTTTCTTAATCAAAACGTTAAGATGTATAAGGGGACTAAAAATTTTGTCTATTTTACCTAAAACGTTTAGAATTGCTAGACAAAGGCTTCTTTTCTACATGAAGGCCCAGTTAGATGCCCACTAAATCATCATGGAAAAGTGAAGTCCACAGTGAGTCTGTAACAATGAATAGGTCACAACATTGTTTTGCTACTATGCAGTATCAAACATCTAACCAGCATCTGGGAGAAAGTCTAGCAGTCAAATAACAAATAAATAGGTCTGGCACACTTCCTGGGTTATCAGAATTGAAGAACAATAAGCTTTCTGCACAGAAAAGCTGTTGGTGAAAAATACAGTTATCAGAAAACACCAGTTCACTGAGCCCCCGCCCCCAAAAAATTCAAAACATACCTACTCTGACAGGCTTTTGAGAAACTGAAGCTTAGGATTCTGTGCCTACTGCAACCTTCCATGAAAGTTGCAAGGCTTCCATGAAACTGATGCCTGGCACTAAATTTTACAAATAAGAGGAATTTCCAAAGTAAATCAGTTTCATGGGAATTTTCAGAAGGTTTCTTTTCAATTATAATTTCTCTGTCACTCAAGCAACCTGTCCATTCCACACAAATGGCTTTGAAATTATCAACTGGAAAAAAGACATCCTTTTCTCCCAGTAAATCCAACTTCCTTATATTCAGAATCTATGTATTGGTTCCTATTATTCAAAAAAAAAAATTGGCTTGGCAAATGAGATAGCAAGCAACATGTTAACAAGAAATGGACTTTTATCTATGTAAAAACTTCAAGTAAAAATTATTAACTAGGCCTATTTTTTGTAAAAGATTTTCTGGTACTCAAGGTTAAAATTACTAACATGTCAGATGCTCCAGTTAGGTTGAAAGAACTCTAAATTCAGCGAAACTGTGATTTCAAATCAGTTCTTAAATCTGCTCCGTGAATAAAAGAAAATATGACATTGCTGAAGGTACACAGGCAGTGTATCTCAGCTTCCACATCACAAACAAACAACCTGGAATCTGCATCATTTAAGTGAACATCTGTTGAACTTCATAATATATGGAAAAGAACAGACCCAAGTTTCTAATTGTTTAACATTTGATTAAGAAGGCTGAATTCCCACACTTCCCACTGGAGACTGAAAAAGTAGAAATACAAATTTTAGCTTCACATTAGGCACTTTTATCAGATAAAACATGTCAAATATAAGAAAAGAACAGGAAAAAGTTACCCTCTCTGGCTTTTGCTTTTCGCATTTGACACAATTCAAAGATTAAATAATGGGTATGTTTGGGTAGGGTATATTTTTTGTAGGGGGGGCAGTTTGTTTGGTGAGGTTTTTCTTTTGTCCTGTTTTTTGTGGGGTTTTTTTTTGTTTTTTGAACCAATTAGCATGCATCTGCCAAAACTTTTGATAAACTTCCTCCCAATCATCATAAGGTCCATAAAAAGCACAAAGTGGTAATATCCAAAGTGGGACTAAGACTCTCATCTGCTGTGGAAAAGAACTGGTACAGTACTCAACTGAAACCATATACTAGATCTGAGAATTTACTGGAAGGTTTTTCTAACGATTTTGTAATGAATTTCTGATCAGACTCTATAAAGCTCACATTACTATCAACTCTCCAACCTGAGCTGCAGAGCAGTAATAGAACACCACACAGGAAAACCAGATATGATTTTTAAGTACATAGTGGCAAGATTCTGAATACTTGAATCATGTGGAAAACAGACAAGAGCTCTTACGCAAGGCAGATGGGTTTAAACAGTAGCTATCCCGTCTTAGAAACACTCTGTTCCCTCTGTATTCCAGCACTGTCTCTTCCTTAGCAGAAGCAAACATTCATTATTTCCAGACAGACAGTGAGTGTCACTTCCAAATTTGCTAGTCTGCGTTAAAAACTATGAAACACCTCTTCACTTTATACTGTGCAAAAAAGGAAAAACGTGAATGTCCTTATTCTGGTCCTCAAAACAAACAACTCCTCAGCACAAATTCTGCACTAAGTTTAAACAGCTAAAAAACCCAACAAAAAACAAGGCATTTGAATCAGTTGTTTGGGTTTGATTTTTTTTTTAAATTTTTTTCCCCACAAGAACCATTAATTCTGAGATAAATAGAAAAGGCAGAGTCTTTATCAGAGTTCACTATTCCATTCATATTTTAGTGAGTTTCTTTGACCCAAGACAGCCATTTCCACTGCTTCACACAAATCTCAAGCAAGGCAAAACAGGAAACTTCAGTCCTTTGAGCTGATCTGTAGGTAGGGTACTTTTTCCTCTTAATGAAACAATTTAAAAAGACAACAGCAACCACTCAGGGAAGCCAAGTGAACTGCAAGGTCAAGAACACATGAATAGGAATTCTTAAAAGAAAGGTGTGATTACAGTCTGCATTTCCAGCAAGAGGGAAACTTCTGCAGGAACCAGATAAATCTCAGTTCCAGCACCCTGGAAAACTTCATGTAAAGTTATTTATCTGGTAAATGTCTTTATCAGTCTCATAGGTCAAGATCACTCATATTTCACACAAAGAGCAAACCAGCATTTACTACTTATCAGCAAGGTTGAGCAGGAAAGAGAAGAAGCCCGATTACCACTCGAGGTGTACAACTGATAAAGCTGACAAATATTCAGTTTGCAACTATCCTGTACTGCCCCATGAGTAGGTTATATAAGGGCAGGTGGAGAATTGCAGCACCACACAGAGTGAAGGACAGTTAACAGCTCTTCAAATACAGCATCCATATCACTACCAAGTAACTACTCTAGCAGTAGAAGAGCTGTTCTGGCTGAGTTTGTGATGCTGGTGGTTGAATGAGGCAGACAAGGTGAGCAATTTGTTGTTCCTACCTAGGAAATTAATAAAGAAGGCCTCGAGAAAACAAGCAGTCACCGTATGGCCTTTCAGATGCCCTGTTAATATTGGTTTCCTCAAAGTGATTCAATGCCTCAGAAGACAGATTGTGCAAAGATGCAAGGCTCTCCTCAGACAGTATGAAAGAGTCAGAAATTACTTCAAGATACATCAAGTAGAAGCCATCAAGCTATGACTATATGTGACAACATGAAGTAAAGGCCTTACAAAGTCAAAGCAAAACCCCTTCCGGAATCACTGGACAAGTATTCTTAAATTCAGCAATTAACAGAAATGTAGCAAGTGACACCACAGACTTCAATAACCTAAATCATCAAACAAGTTTCCTCAGGATACATAACAGTGGGTTTCAGCTTTTTCTCCTGCAGTGTAACAGCACAAAACACTGAGTAGTTAAATAAGAACTCGATGGTCCCTTAAATCTTCAGTTCACTTTTTGAAGGTTTGTGGGACAGAGTGCTTGCCAGATGTGACACCAGTAATTTAGACATGACTGATTTACAGACAAATGCTTCCTAAAAGACTGGTATTTTAGGATTTACTAAACAATTTATCTCTAGTGTGAATTCTCCAGCGAAACTCATGTTTTGTCGAGAAGCCCCAGCTTCAAGAAAATACCCTGTTCTGTACAAGTGCCATAGCAAGGTACGAAGTATCCTGGACTCAAGCAACATACCACTGCTTCTGAGGACTGTGCGCAGAAGTTGATCTGGGGTCAGTGTAGAAGTGCAGTTTTTCACATCACCACTAAACTCAGAGCACTCCGGGCACTTCCCACATTTCAAGAGAAGGAACTGACATCCTAACTTCTACTGTTCAATACTATTTCACTGGGGTAGAACTCTTTTGTTCAGGAGTCAGTAGAATTTGACAAGGCTGCAGATAGGAAATGAAGGTACTTTCCACTATAAGTTAACCAGTCTGATGGTCTTGTTGAAGAAATTCTTTCTGAGAAGGTTCAACATCTAGCATTCCAAAAGAGAAGGCCAGTATCAGTTTAGGGAGGTTTTATTGCTGCTGTTTAAAAAGCAGTAAGGGATTAAAGCAAACTACAGTAAAGCACGTAAGGAAAAAGAGAAAGGCCAAAAATCAGGAGCCACCTTGCATTTCTGAGCTCCACACTAGATAGTCATGAGGGCCTGGTGACATGGAATAAGAGTGCATGCTTTTGGGCACAACTATAGGAGACTGGTATTAAGTGCCTATGGTACATATATCAGTTAGAGTTAGGACAGATGTATTGTCATGGTTTAACCAATTTAAACACAAATTGGTATCTCAGGACAAAACTTTGTCAAGCCTGAGGGGAATTTGCACAACTCATTTAAAATAGGCATGGAACTGACAAAAAGGGAGGAACGTAACACGTAATGCTGAAGATGGCCCAGCATGGAAAAGCAAATTTCCTGAAGAGTAGATTTTACCTTGCTATTTACATTTAACTAACAATAAAAAGAAGTGTACAAGTATATCTGAAGTTCTGACTGATTGCAGAGTATATGATCTAGGCCTCAAAGATAAACACATTTCATTTCACATCTAATTAAATGAACCTGCAGGAACATACCTGTAAATGAATAAAGAACCCATCAAGAGCTGCACAGTTGAAATTACTTTGACCAAAGGATTTCATTTCCCAAGAGATCACAGGACAACTACAACTGAACAATTCCTCAGATTTAGGTATCAACAGAAAGAGGTGTGGCAAGACTTCAAACAGGAGAGCTTTGAAACAAAGCCTTCTGAATCTCTTCGTTATGATAAAACTCTCTAAACACCACCGGAAGATCTCAGACCTCAAAAGCCAGGTACCACAACAGAGTGGAACACAAATGGTGGCAAAATTCCAAAGTAAATAGGTAAGATCATAGAACGGCTTGGGTTGAAAGGCACCTTAAAGTTCACCTGGTTCCAAGTCCCCCCTGCCATGGGCAGGGATGCCTTTCAAGATGGCAGAAGTGAGTTTATAAACCATTTTTCCCCAACAGCCATTGTACTGTATCACTTAAATTTTTTTTTTTAGTCAGTTAAATACTACTTATGAATGCTGAAGGATGAAGAGAAGAATGAAAATGGTCCAGGAAGAATAAGAAAATTGAGGAGAAGCTTGTACCAGAATCACAGGTAAGTACACGATCACTGCATTATTCAGTGGGTAGCAAACATTTGAAACAGTTCATCACAGTTAGCACTAACGCCCTTACACAGAACAGTCTAAGGTAACAGTACAACCTAAGCAGAATCAGTTTTTCTTCCCCACTCATCAGATGGCTAACACCAGAATGACCTACACCTGAACTACAGGTCACAAAACAGTAGCCATTTGATAATCCTCCCCCATTTTCAGATAAGGGGGCTTAATAGCTACACTTAAGTAAAGTCAGATCTTTGCATTTAACTGGGCCTTGCTGTGGCATGCTCTCTGTTCTGTGAGCCAAACTGACAGCTGCAATCACAGGCACAAGCCCTTTAAAGCAGCCTTTTATAATCTACATTATATATTACAGCAATCCTAAATTCATTGTTAATCAAAAGACTTCCAGCAGTTTTGCACTAGTAGTATTTTAACCGGGTACTAGACAGTGTAGTGCTTTTAGAATGGAAAATAAAACTTTTAAATAAGATGTGCAAAGCTTATTGACAATAGTTATGAAAAGCAGTAGCATATTCAATCTAGATTAATTACACTGCCCTCTATCTTATTAATGGCTCAGCAGACTACAAATGCACTAAATCTAGTTTATAAAAGAGTGGAATTCTGATGGTGAGAGCTACTACTCAGATGTACGACTAAATAGCCTTTAGCTAAGATGATCTGAAGAAGTTGGGAACTGTGAAAGGAGGAAGATAAATATTTATGATCTGAACATTAAACATTTTTAAAAGAAGTTAGTAGCATTTTAGAATACAATGCTCTCAAAACCAAAATTTGTTTTCACTGAACGACACTTCCAACATAGAGTAATCAATCTCCAGGTGCCACAAAAGCTAGGATGTCTCATAATTGGATACCAGGACCCTATCAAGTTATACAGAAACTCAAAGTGAGGAGCACGGTTAAAGAGGTCACAAATTCAGTGAGCTTTCATTTACCAACTAACTTAAAAAAGCCAAACCAAAACAAAAAACCCAAAGAAATCACATCTAGTGACATTTACCCAGTTCTCACTCCTGCAATACATCACATGCTTCTATGGAGATAAAAGCCTGGATGGATGCTGAGAATCAAACAAAAGAGCAGTAGCTGAGACTCTAGAAGAATTTTGCAAAGAATAGGGTGTTTATTTAAGAAGGGGTTAATCCAGCTTCTCAAGATACTGAATAGGAAACTGGCCTGTGCCAGAAGTGGAAACAAAAAAAACCTGACACGTGGCTCTTTGATCAGCAGAGTAACTTTCTGTGGACCACACCCCATAAAAAGGCATTCAACCTCTACTGTTCAACGCATTTCTGCAGAGTACCCTGCTCTTTGCAATGCATCTTCTGCCCCCTTACAGGCTCAAACAGATGAGCCACCACCACCCATCTTCCCTTCCCTACTCTCTCCTCTCTTCTTCAAGCCTTTAGTGAACAGAAGGATAAAGTGATAGATTAGCTGTGGAAAAAGAAGACATATCCTGTAACAACTTTATACCTCCAAAGAAGGTTGTGCTTGGTTTTGGTTTTGTTTGCTTTTGTGTTCTGGGTTTTTTTCCCAATATATGGTAGCTAAATTTATAATGCCATCCTACTTTTCAGAAGTTTGATACTAGACATGTTGATTGCACCAATTCAGTTCTGCTCCAACCTCTATTAATGTTCCAACCTATCTTATCAAAGTTCCCACCAAGCGCATTGAAGAGAGCAAGGTTCAAGAATAACATAAAAGACAGTGGTTCTAACTAGGACAAAGAATTTTAAGTTACTGAAGTCTATAAAGCTCTGGCTGACCTCTACACTTTACATAAACACACTGAACTCTAAAGGTTAGAATAACAACTTTGCTTGAAGCCCTGATACTTGAGTCATATTCAAGAAGAAGGGATCCATTGTAACTATCGATTCAAAACACCCATAAAATACAGCTGAAAAATAAAGTCAAGGGTGGAAAAGGGGAAGAGGCACTAATTTTTCCCATTTTAGCTGTAGGCAGCACAAGAGCTATCTGCTGGTAGCTGGAATACAGCCTCTGAACAGCATACACTGATGTGATAAATTGATCAGCATGACACATTCCTATTATTTCCCTTACATAGCAAGACAGTTCAGGAGACTCAACTAACAGAAAACCCAGAGCAATAACAACAAAAAAACACAGTAGACCTCCCCAGATTAACTTAAAACAGAAGGGCAGTTCACTGTTTCACACAAGTTCCACTACAAAAAGAGAACAAGTGGAAAGATCTTATTGCTCTTGGTACTATATTCTTACTCTCATCAAAAGTCTGGTTGGTTAGGACACTCTCCAGCCAATTTACCTTCCAGCTCACTTCAAACCCACAAAAAACTGTTGCTAAAATATCAGAAGCTTTTTTCTCTCCAATAAAGCTACTTACACTTGACTCAGAAGAAAAAGCAGGTATGTAGTAAAACTGATTAGAAAACTGATCCGAGTTAAACTAAATCTGACCTTTTCTTTCCTATTCTTCCTCCTGCCATGTTTCCTCTCCTGATTTCTAGGTTAGTGATAAGCTAGATTAGTTTTACAGCCTAGTTTGTTGAACCATTTAATAAATGAATGCTCATGCCAGTCAACATAAATTATGAAGGTAGGTACAGTGGGTCCAGAAAAAAACCAATAAAATTGTGTTATGCATCAACAACAAGAAAAATCCCCTGAAAGTCACCAAGCTCAAACATACACAATTACTGAATGCCAAATAAGGGAAGAACTGAGACGGACTTGCAGTGACTTTATCTGCACTCCATGGTTTTGATTTATTCAAGTTTCAGCTTAGGAAACTCTCAGTGCCTATAATGTAGGAAGACTATGATAAGAGTTAAAATTTCTCAATTCACTATCAGCCACATAACAAGTAAACTGCTACCATATAAGAACATACAATAAAAAAGTTCAAGCTATGCTTGCCCTGCTTGCATCCAGCACAATCCATGGATTAGTCTGTGTAGCAGGTAATAGTTTTGGCCTTCATAAAAACTCTTATCTCCATACCTCCTTGCAACTGCAGATTCACAAGGGATCATTGAACTAGCACTGCATCTACTGCTAAATACACAAAACTTTCTCCCTCTGCCTTTTAAACTTAAGCCTCTGGGTGTCATTAACCTAACTTTTCTTGTACTGTTTTCCCACATAAAAATTTCTCTCAAGAGTCAATCATAACACAGCCCTTCAAAAACATATGACAGCAGTAGGCAACTACTTCTTTCAGAGAGAAAAGATGAAATGGACTGTGATATATGGAAAACAAGCTGATTTAACACTACATATTTGAAACAAAGATAGTCCAACAAAAGCAAAACAAACCCCATATATTTTCTCTTATTTCAATCTAAAGACAGTTAATGCAATGCATACACTGCAGCAACATCCACTGACCTATACACACACACTAACCATTTTTTTCTCTTGTATTAACCTGCTTAGTTCAGGGGAAATCGGAATCATACATTTAAGACTGTGTTCCATTCCTGGGAGCTGACAGTGCCACAGACAGCTAAACCAGTCCAATTGTTCCTTTCTGCTATTACCCACCCTGCTTCTGTGGACAGCCCCACCCTTATCCTTGTGCCAGCAGCAGCACCCAACAGATTTTTTTTTCTGCAAACCCCCAACTCCTCAACAGCCAGGTGACCAGCTACTGAGTTAAAGCAGATCAGACAGTGGTCCAAGGAATGCTGAAGAAACCACCTGAGCAGTATGAACATGCAGTCAGAATTCCAATTTTTCCATTCTGGTAACAGTTCCATGGGACTTGATGATGCAAAATGGCACTTCATTGCATTCTTAAACTGTGGTTTCATAATAAGTGTTCAATGCTAATGCTGACTTACACACCGGAATCCGTAATACTAGTTTGAGTTATTCCCTTACATGATACCATCTTCCATCATGGCATCAAAACCTGCCTGTGAATCTGTGCTGTGATTCTGATTGACTGAACTCCTATTCTTCTTCCAACATTTGGAGTAACACTGAGATTACGACCTTGATCTGTTTCACACTGGAATCACTCCAAGGGTTCCACATCACAGCTCAAAGCACTACAGATCCACAGGAATACCTTACACCAGTACTACTGTTCATCATATGGATGATGCACTATGGCCACAGCAGGCTTGTGCGCTGTTTAAAGACGCTGGAAGCAAGGAAGCAAAAAAAAGAGTTCAAAACAGGGGTCATATTGAAATAATTCTTGCAAACTATCTGTTAGTAACAGAGGACTGAGCCACCATAATGATCATTAGCAGACACATATGAACATTATAGATGTCTAGGAAAATAAATAGTTCTCCCACTGTGGCAGCTATAGAATATCACCGACAACTGCAGCAGTATGGAAAAAAAAAAAAGTGACCCCAACCTTCTGCAAAGTACTTACAGCCACAATGAAAGTGAGAATACTGTTGCATACTGATGGAATATAGATAAGAGGTACTTAATGCAGAAATGTTGCAAGAGTGGGGATACCACCAAATGCAGTAGCTACAGATCTTTTGTTTGGGGGGAAATTCCACTTCTTGGAAAAGTGTAATTGTGAGACAGCTTGTTAAAAAATAGTAAGCTGGAGCACAAGTTCAAACACTTCAAAAAAATTTAAAGTCTGTATCTATAAAAACAGAATTAGATGCACTAATATATGCTAGTTTTGAATGAAAAAAGTCTGAAAAACTGTAACAATAGTAAAGAAATATTTGTATGCTAGATTTCACAAGCATACAAAAAATGGATTTTCATTTTGATCAAATTTCAGTTTTCATAAGAAAGCAATACCAAGGCTATTTCCCGTCAAATGTGTGCCCTTGAGTTGCAGAAGAACAGAAAAACTTCTGCCCTTCCCCCCCAAATAGCAATGTATTTTGTTTTCAAAAAGTAGTTGCAATGATATCTTAATCTTTCTCTGAAAATGAAAATTTTACTCAGACACCTATATTTTCATGACACACTGCAAGGTCCTAGCAAGACTCCAACATCTACTACTGGAGTTACCTGGCACTTCCCATTAAAAAGCCTCACATTACTGCTCCAAGCTTCACCCATAGGATACTGTGATAACATAGTAAAAGCACAACTTTCTGCTTGAAGCTTTTTCTTGCACCCTAGCAACTACTAGGTCTCTCCTCTGTGGTAGTTCATGAAAATAACAGGAACTCAATGTACTTGCCAACACTCTACCTGTAAAGTTCAAATGAAATTGGGCAGTGGGATCAATGACTTCTTGAAAAAACTGCACAGATCCTTTTTCTTAAGGCTGACAACAAAGGTAGACTTACAGCTCCATACTGCCAAAGCCTCGCAATCCAGTGGAATAGAATTAACCAATTCACATTACAAAGAATGAATGAGCACCAAAGAGCAATTTTTAACCATTCTGATAGACACCTCTACAAAATACCTTCAAATTCAAGCTACCACAGAACTCAGCTACAGGCTAAGTCAGATATTTCAAATCTGAGCTTTCTGGCACTTTTCCATAAACACAGAATTTTAGATATGTCACAAAGACTGTACCTGGGACAAAACACAGCAGTGAGCACTGCTCTAAACAGCACTTGTTAGCTCATACTATGTGTGCTGTAAGAACACCAAGAGAATGGAGACCTCTAGGTACCTTTTAAGAGCTTCTAGTTTTGAACTCTGATTAAGTCATGAAGAGTTAGGAACATCCAGTAAGCACAAATCTAGGCATCTTAGGAATGTCAGTGTTCAACATAATGCACAAAAAGACTACCAGCTGAACAGACATTTTGTACTGAACACCGATTTTGAATTTCTGTGAACATATTCCACTAATTTACAGTGTGAAGTCTTTTGTACCTTCAAATATGTTAAGATACCAAATAAGCAAATTTTCAGTAATGTCAGTAAAATTTTATCACAGTTTTTCTTCTCAAATTCTTTAAATGCTTGACCACTTTGACATGAGACTGTAAATCATACTTTGCAGGTCACAAATTAACATGTTAGGCTGGCAAAACTCAGGCTTTTAAATGTATGCATAGGCTTTAGATCTAAGTCTGCATCGAGATTTTGACCAACAAACAATTCAGCAATTGAGCCCTTTGCGCAGAGGTCCCTAACTATCATTAGCTCTCCACTTAACATTATTTCAGTGTCACTGCTACAGATATGAATATCAACTGTGAGCCTTAATCACTCTCCTGGAGGTATTATCCCTGGCTCAGTTTACCACTTCCATAAAGAAAGAGGATGAGGAGTCCCTGACAGATAAAGGGTTTCAAAGTGCTCAACTAATTGTACTACAGAAATGCAAATATCAAATTTAGTATCAATACAGAAAATGACATAAGACATCAAAATAAAGTTGAATATTCGAAAAGTTTAGCAGAAACAATATGACTTGTTAAAGGAGTCTGTACTTTCTTGCTCTGCTCTCTGACCATAATGTTTCAAAAATGATAGTCCACCAAACCATATCACCTTTCTACATTTTTTTGAAATTAAGAAGAATTTTATAGGTAGAATGATCTATTGGTGGTGATGCTTTTTTTGGTTTTTTGTTTGTAAGCTAGTTCAAGAATTGGGGGGCTACTGCATTACCACATTGTTTTTTATCAGCTTACTACAAACATAAGATTCTTGAGAAGTGGAGAAAGAAAAAGTAAGCTCTGCCAAATCCATCATACTCACCACTCCTCCCTCCACCATGTTGCCATTTCAGCCATCAACCCAGCAATTGTTCAAACCTTCATTCAGACCTTTCAGTTAATACTTTGTTAGATTCTTCAAATCCTTAGCAATACTGTGGCATGTGAGAACAATGAACCATTTTTACTTTGGAAGTAATTTTCAGCTATTGTAGGAGGTTATTTTACAGAACTTAATGCAACAGAATTTAAAAGGAGTAAAGGGGAAAAAAACCAAACAAAAACAACAAAAAAACCCCACAGCCCAAACCTGTTACGGGTACTCTACCTCCATTACCCTGACTACTCACTTTCTTGCCACTTTGTTGACACTTTCCGATAAGGGCTGCTCAACAGGCATGCCAAGTAATAGTTCTTAACTGAGATAGCTCTTGACTAACTATTAAACCATAACCAATGTCCTTCCTTCTTAGCAGTTGCTAATCATTTCAGGGCTCCTTTCTATTAGCTGAATTTTACATCATAACACACACAAGGAAACCATATCCTAAAATAACATTTACTCCAATGAAGAGAAAGCTGAACGCGAACCATCACCACAGTGCAATCAGTGTAAAATGTAAGTAATTATGTGACAGTTTTGCACGTTGCAATTCTCAATGAAAGGGTAACCCAAAAAGCAACTCTGAAGGGGCTCCCTAAACACAGCAGACCCACCCAGCAGAGGACCCAAGGTGTAGTATTTCTTTGCAATCCTTCTCATTGTAGGTCGTGCTGTGCAACTGTGTTTCCTGAACAAATCCAGCAGTACCTAATTACCACCCAAATGTCCCTTCAGTCATCCACTGTGTCTCAAAGACTCTCGTCTAAATTTAGAAGTGAAATACCATTAAATAACAGGTAACCAAAGAAATTGCTGCTTACGTACTGGGAGAGATATCCGTCCATGAGATTTAACAGCCTATCTATGCCAATGAACTAGCTCTCCCTATGTATTCCAACTAAATTGCATTCTTGCTGTAAAAGTGTTCTCTTTATATACATACTGCAGTATGTATATATATGTATATACATATATATATGTATGTGTATATATATATGTATATATATGCATATATACATACTGCAGTAGTGTACGGAAATACATAAACACTGCTTTCCTATACAGTATTATAACTTGGGAGGATTAAAAGGACCGTGCAAGCATACACAGGTATGACAACATACACAGAGGAGTTTTAACAGGTGTTTAGAAGTGTTATTCGGGCAACGCAGCAAGAAGCTTGCGCGTACGATGCAGCCACCAGGTTACTGAAAAAACGTAAAAAAGAACCCCACAAACTCGAACAAAGCTAACTGCCTGCAATTGTAAGTGTACCTACTTGTTAGATACTCCCTTCTTACTTTGATCTGGTCTCAAGTGCACGCAGCAGCACTGAATGAACCGCTCACCCTCCCAGGCACACTGGCTGTGCTTCCCTGCTCAGCCATCGGGGAGGATGGGCACTGACACTAACGCGCTACTTGGAGATCAAGGACCCGATCTATTCTCGCAAGCAGGGAAACGACTGTTGGAACAATACAAATAAGCAGTTCTTGCCATCAGTGTTCATCCCGCCATCCCCCACAAATAAAGACGCAAACCAACGAGCCCCAGCCGAGGCGGCACACATAGCGAGCGCCAGCGCTCGCACGGGCAGGGCGGGGAGGGGAGGCTGCGCCATCCCAGGCGGAGCGGAGCGGGACCGGACCCGCTCCCGGGGCCGCTCCAGGCGGGAACGCCGCCGGTGCCCGCGCGCCCCCGCCCGCCAGACACGCGCGGGG